>CAJQUN010000236.1:0-600000 GCA_907163345.1 Haberlea rhodopensis | reverse complement strand
CCTTCCAAAGATAATATCTCCTTAAGACGTTCTAACATTGTAGAAAAAGAAAAGATTTGTATTTTTTGGGATTATTTTGGAATGAAGAATGGGTGTGCATTTATAGATGGAGATTAGGGAAGAATAAAAAAATTAATACATCTTTGCTTACATAATCGAACTCATCAAATTTGACTAACCCGTGCATGTGTTAATTAGTTGTTAAATTTGAATTCATAAAAAGGTGGCTTGATTCTTAGCAATTTCCATTTCAAACTCATTTTGTGAATTCGATCAAACCTGCAACTGCTTTACAGTATTCCATCTTCCATTTTGGCAATGTCTTGGCCATCATATCATATCCATTTTCATCTGTGTGAATCTTCTCAAGCTTTAACAACATCTTCTCCAATACATCCTGTATCCAATGATAACGAACATCAATATGCTTTGACCTTGAATGCATTGAAGGATTCTTCCCAAGATGGATTGTACTCTGACTGTCTCAGAACATCTTGTATTGATCTTGCACAAAACTTAATTCCCCTAAAAACCCTTTCACCCACAACAACTTCTTACATGCTTCAGTTGCTACAATGAACTCTGCTTCACTGGTTGATAATGCTACACACTTTTACAATTTTTACTGCCACGACACGGCTCCCCATGCAAATGTAATCAGGTACCCTGATGTTGACTTTCGAGAATCAACATCTACAGTCATGTATGCATCTGTGTAGCCTACTAGCTCAAGTTTGGATCCTCCAAAACTCAGTCTGTATTTAGAGGTGCCCCTTAAATATCTTAATATCCATTTTACCGCAGCCTAATGATCATTTCCCGATTTTGTAAGGAATCTACACGCTACAACTATGGAGTGAGCTAAATCTGGCCGAGTATATACCATGGCATACATCAAATTTCCAACTGTTGAAGCATATGGAACATTTCTCATCTCTTCTTCTTCATCCTATGTAGAAGGACTTTGATGTGAATTCAACTTGAAGTGGTTGGCAAGAGGACATCCAACCATTTTTGCCTGGTCCATGTTGAATCTCTGAAGAATCTTCTCAATATAGTTCTCCTGCAACAACCAGGTCTTCTTGGCATACCTATCTCGCTGGATTTCCATGCCAAGAATTTTTTTCGCTGGCCCCAAGTCCCTCATTGCAAACGTCTTGCTTAGTCGCTTCTTTAGGCCTTTGATTTCAGAAGCATATTTGCCAATTGCCAACAATCAACATATCATCTGCATAGAGCAGAAGCACCATCAAATCATCATCAAAGGTTTTTCTGACAAACACACAATGGTCTGCAGTAGTCTTCATGAATCTCTGTTTAGTTATTACAGATTCAAACTTCTTGTACCATTGTCTCGGTGCTTGTTTGAGACCGTACAAACTTTTCTTCAGTCTGCACACGAGGTCCTCTTTCCCTTTCTTTGCAAAGCGCTTTGTTGCTCCCTGTAAATTTCTTCCTCCAAATCTCCATGAAGAAATGCAGTCTTGACATCCATTTGTTCTACTTCCCTGTCGAGTTCTACTGCTAACCCCAGCACAATCTAGATCGATGTCCTCTTCAACATAGGTGTGAAAATCTCGTCAAAGTCGAGTCCTTATTTCTGACTGAAACATTTGACGACGATCCTAGCTTTTAATCTTGGTTGACTAATGTGCTCTTCGTGCTTCAACCTGAACACCCACTTATTTTTCAAAGCTTTCTTGCCTTTCGGCAACTTCACCAGCTCAAATGTATCATTGTCATGCAAAGATTGCATTTCATCTTGCATGGCTTCCATCCACTTATCCCCGTGTTCACCGATAATAACTTCATTGAAGCTTTCTGGTCTCTCCCGTCAGTTAGCATAATATATTCATTGGGAGAATATCTGGTTTAGGGTCACACTACTCTTCCAGAAGATGTGATACATCATCATGTGGAACTTTCTTATGATCGTTCTACACTTCTTCATCTTCAACAGGTTGTTGATTTAACATTGAAGGCCACCATTCAATATTTTCTTCAGATCCACAATTCTCCTCTCTAGCATTCTCCAAGAATTCATTCTCCTAAAATACGGCATCACGACTTCTTATGGGCTTTTTGAGATCTATATTGTAAAACTTGTTTCTGAGTTGATCCTCGCCATAGCCTATAAATATGCATTTTTTTTGTTTTGGCATCCAACTTCTGTTTTTCATCCTTTGGTATATGAATATAAGCTACACATCCAAATACCTGCAAATGATCATATGGAACTTCATTTCCTTGTCACACCTGTTCCGTAACATCATAATTGAGAGGAACACGTGGTTTGCGATTCAGCACATATGTAGCTGCAACCATGGCCTCACCCCAAAAGTCCTTAGACAGTTTTTCATGTGATAGCATACTTCACACTCTTTCTGCAGAGGTTTTGTTCATCCTTTTAGCTAATCCATTGAGTTGTGGTGTTTTTGGCGGTGTCATTTGGTGTCGGATTCCGTTCTTTTTACATATCTTGTCAAATGATCCAATGTATTCTCCTCAATCATCTGTTCAAATACATTTAAGTTTTATGTATGTTTGCCATTCAACCAAGTTTAGAACTTGTTGAATGTTTCCGTTACTTGATCCTTGGTTTTGAGTGTCCACACCCGAATCTTCCAATAATGATTATCGATGAAAGTTACCCAATATCTCGCACCTCTGAGTGATATTGACATCGGTCCACATAGACCTGAGTGCACCAGATCTAAAAGTTTCTCGGCTATGCTAGGAGGTGAACCTTTGAATGATATCCTGTTCTATTTTCCGGCCAAGCAATCTGTGCTGTGATTCATATGAACCTGCTTTATACCGGGCAGAACCTGCTTACTCACAAGGCGTGTAAGATTATTCTCAGTTATGTCGCCAAGACATCGGTGTCACAACTCTGTTGAGTCCTTTTCTTCTGCTGCATAATTCATGCTCTCAGAAGATTTTTCTTAGACTATGTACAACTTTGACATCTTAAATCCCTCGCTGCCACAAGTGATCCACTCAAAATCTTGCATACTCCTTTATGGAAGGTGATAAGTGCCATTTTTGCACTTATATTTCGCCATTTTCTAGTAGCATTTTACAGTGATATTACATTTCTTGGTATTAATGTGCATGTTTCAGAAATCTTTGTGAAAAATGCGAGGAAGGAAAGAAAAGGAGCCAAATATTGTGGAAACTATATAGGAATGAAGAAGACCCAATTCGAGGCTGAAAAGTGAAAAAAAAAATACACAATCGGAGCAGAATAGGCTAGGGCGCTGACAAAGCAGCGCCCCAGCGCCACAAATCCAATTTGTGATAAAGAACCACACGTATAGAAGAGATTTTCATGGACCAAAAACCCAAAGAGAATTTTGATGTGGAAGGAAACTTTACCGAGATTGGAGAGAATATTTGAGAACATATTGACCAATAAAAAGGATGACCAATTAGATTAAAGGGAGAAGATTTTGATTGGCTAAATAAGAAAAGAGCATGCACGAGAGTGGAGGAAACTTATAATATTTTATTAGAAAAAAGCAAGAGTTGAAGGATAATGAGGATTTGGACGTGAAAAATAGCAGATCACGTCCAGTCTCTCTTCACCGTCTATCATCCACATTCAACCTTTCACCTTATGATTTTGGAACAATTCCAACAAGATGATTAAAGAGATGATCGAGAAGGAAGCAAGAGAAGGAGTGAGGATCTACAACTAGAGTCGACCCTATGAGTTTATTCTTGTTTTTTGAGTTTTAGTTTTGATTTATTTTAGATTATTCATGCTTAGGTTTGATTTTGCAATTTAAATATGATGAACTAAAATTATTTATCGAGGCTAGGTAAACTTTTGTTTTGAACTTACGATTTGATGATTATTTATTTGATTGAATCCTTATAATTCTTTGTGTATGTTTTATGATTTTAATGTTTTTGAGGGATTGATCACCTTTGAATGATGTTAGTATCATAATTGAGATCGACATATGATTATATGATACTGAATTAATAACTCATTACGTGGATTTCAGACTGAGTTCGAGAGATGAAGTCAAATGCATGTGTGATAGCTATAGATATCTAGTAATCGAAAGCTAGTAATTTTAATGGAAATATTAAGTTGTTAAATAAGTACACGAGAGTGACTTACTGCAATTTGATGTTAGGTTTAATATTACTCTAGAGAGTATATAGATAACTTCGGAGAACTTATCGCCTTAGAAATATTTGGATATTCAATCGAGAATTGTAGGGAATTGCATTGGTGAGCCGACGTCTTGATAATCTTCTCTAGCGGAATTTTCACGTTAACCTTGATTGACTTGGTTGGATTAGTAGTTAATTTAGTTGCTTAGAATTTTATTTAATTCATTATCATAGGTTAAATATAGTTAAATGTGTCTTATTTGGTACTTACAGTTAGCCCTGTGGATTCGACAGCCATACTTATTTTCCATTATACTAAAACTTGACACCGTACACTTGCGGTTGAATTCACACATTAAAATTGAATTGGTAAATATTTTGTGTTAAAGAAAAGTGCGATCAGAAGGTGGTGCAGAAACCTTCACCATCCAGTCGACTAAAATTAGACTCAGACGCATGTTAGTTACATGCATGGCGTCTTTCAAGACCAGTGTCAAGCCCTCCATGGTAGTCAAGCTCACATCTCCTTTTCCGACAATCTTGGATAGTCCTTCATCGCCCATCATAACCACCCCAAAGTCCCCGGGTGTATAGGACATGAAGTCTTCCCTGCGAGATGTGACGTGGACTGTTGCTCTAAGATCGATCGCCCAGCTGGTTCCTTGAATCGCCAAATTTATGGACTCTTGTTGTTGCTCGTGAACGACGTTGAACTCATCAATGGCATTTGTTTGCTCACCATTGGGTTCATACTTGCATTTGCCTTTCAGCTCTCGGTAGTATTTCTTTATATGTCCCTTTCACCACATTGATGACACCTTACATTGGCATATTTGTGATGACACGTTCCTAATCAAGTGTTTAATTATCACACAATGATTATTTTATTGTAAACAACGGAAGATTATTTATATTTTTACCAACAGATGGTCCTAAAACTTTTGGCATGACCACCCCTCACGATGGACATACCAAAAAAAATGAAAACACATATAACAGTATCCCTAGTACTGAAAGTAAATACATAATACCATATCATGCACAATAGGCATTCAGCACATAATCCATACTAAAAATATTTACATAATACCATCAGCGGTAAATAAACATTGAATCTCAACAAATATTCAATACAGAACTGAAATAAACTTAATTTACATATTTATGTATTCTAGGACACAACCTGACATAAAATAACTATCCTACGACTGGGATAGATAGAAAAACAACCTCAGGATGGCTTCCATCAAGCATTCCCTCCTTGGATCCTGGTTACCTGTAATATCTGTCATTGTCCACACACAAAGACAACACAGCCCCTTGGGGGTGAGCCAAAGCCCAATATGGAACTATCAAGTAATTACAACATGTATCTATAAAATGTGATATATGATGTAATGCAATGCATGCAAGGTACAATGAATCGATTCTCAAGATACCAAATATTGGAGTCCAAAGAAAGGTATCATCAATCAATATCAAGAACGAGCAGAGGGTGGTGCATTGCGCGACATATATCCTCCATCGCCGAGCCAAGCATCCCTAGTGTCTAGGCCCGGCAACACGCACGTAACTACAATTACTACCTAAACTGCATGTCATCATCTTGCCTAGCGTACCCATGACTATAGATCTCAATCATAATCAAATGGTATCAAAGGATTGGTCAGATCAATATGAAATGTCCAATATGTATGTCATGTATCGATGTATATTTATCAAAATGATGTGTGCTAACAAAACATTTATTTTCATACATCGATATGCCAATTATGAATGCTATGAATACTCCATCATTCAACTAAAATCACATAGCCAAGTAATATCACATTGTTCACATAATTCAGCACATCATGTATCAAATAATACAGATACATGCGTATGTTACCGATCGCAACATACCTATTTCTTGTTGTCTTTTAGTTGATTTACAGCCAATACGATGCACGATCACTCTAAACAAGTCAATAATTCAACTGCCAATATTTATTGTTGTCACTAGATTGATAACAAATTATATGCAGAGATTTTGTTGCTTATTGGCTTAATCTTCAAATTTCTCTAATTTACTAGAATTTAATAGATATACTTAGCTTCAGACTTGTACCTGTTTAACAAAGCAAATTCCCAATTGTCTTATACTGTTAGGATCGAGTGGTGTTTAGAAGGGGGTTTGAATAAACACGTAACTCAAATTCTATTTTTTCTTGATACAACAGACTGATAAGTACTGCAGTAGCTTCTCAATTGTTTACAAGTAGGCATACACTGATAATAGTGCAGAAGACATGTAAGGCCCCGAGAATTTATTAATGATAATTAAATCTAATTTGGGAATTTAATAATAATTAATTTGAATTTAATTAATTAAATGTGAAATTGACAAGATAAATATCAACCGACAATTTAATCGGATCATGACATATTTTTTAAATGATAAAATAAGCTTCGATAATATTTTAAAAAATAAATTATTAAAATGAAGAATTTAATTTTGTGTTATACTAGTGGGTATAAATCCCAAATATCTACTGTACAATTTTATATAAGTACACCTGCGACACTCCGATGTACATTACTGGACTGAAAATACATATATATTAAAACGCATTCAGCTTCATTTCACACACTAAAGTGTAATTCACGCACACTGAAGCCCGATCCCCTTTTCTTTCTTCTCTGCTCTCTCTCGCGCTAATCGTCTTCCGTCAGAAAAGGGCGTGCGCCCGCCACCGTGCGCCACCGCCTCGACGATCCCGAACCACAACCACTTTCCCCTCTCTCCAGCGATCGTGGAAACATAGTGAATCATGGCAAGGTAAATTGAAGTGATTTGTCTTAGTTCATTTCGATTACCCCTTCAAACTTAAATTATTAAATCAGTTTTGTGGTAAGAACAGCTGGTATTAATAGAAGAAATTAAGCAAAATATGGATTTCCTTGACATCTTTTAGTTAGAGAATATGAATCCAGGTTTATGTTGTCTGAAATTATGAGAATACTCGTTTGATAAGCTATGTATCATTTAAGGTGTCTCAGACATTAGTTATATCATATTTTAAGATTTTATGAGAAAATAATAATGAAGAATATAGATGATGAAGTAAGATGGTGATAAATAATACAGATTTATTAAGAACATGTTTTGTTGAATAAAATGTTGAAATAAGTACATTTGGAATTAACGAGAACTTGGAATCTGATAATTGAATTAAGTGTTTGGAATGGTGTATGTTAGGATCGGTCCGGAGTGTTTAGAGGGGGGGGGGGGGGGGGGGTGAATGAACACTCCTTACAAAATTTATTCCTTGTGAATTCTTTCGGATTAGTGAAAGAAATCTGTTACTTAATCAACTCTTTGAACAGAACAGACCACTAAGAAGTAAGTGCGGAAACGGTCTACTCTTGTATAAGTGAGAACAGCTCGATGGCTAAGTGCAGAATGATAAAACACAGGATATGTTTCTGGAAGTTCGAAGGTGGTGTAATCCTTCTACGTCTCCCCTTCTTCCAATTAAGGAAGGTTTATACTAGAAGACTTTGATTTATACAATCCTGTTGTACAAACCCGATTCAGGCTGGATTTACCCTCACTACCAGTCTGAAACTCCTAGTCACTCAACCTGCTCAGACACACTCTGTCTGACAGTTACAATATGTTGCTCACTTCTATTTTTCAATGCACAATGCGCACAGTGATCCTACAATGATCAAATGTTGCAAAGTAATTGCGCTTAAATAAATAACTTCAGCTCGAAAGCTTCTGAACTTTGTGAGCGTGTGCTGTTTTGCTTTCTAGTATATTTTTCAATTGATCAGCGTGAGTTGTAGAGTCGAGAGTCTTTTTCTTCTATTTGTTGCATCCTTTTATAGTTGAAGGTAGCAACGGCATTGTTTCCCTTAATGTGCAACTATGACTCTTTTTAAACTCTAAGAAAGCTACAGTCTTCTTCTTCAGGATACTTGCCGTTCTGGTATATGCTTTCGGCGACTGTCAGGTAAGCTCTTCTTTGTCTTCTTACCTATTATGGCAATCTTCAGTCTTTGGTCCATTGTAGCATTAATTGCAGCATTAAATGCTGCAATAAATAACCGTTGATGATTCGGACTGAGAAGCCATCTTATATGTATCCTTGACTGCTCTGATCTGATAAAGGTTGAGATAGATCTGAAGCATCGATCTAGTCAGTCTGGAATCCATCGATCCGGTCTGATATGTAATATTCTTTATCAGTTTGCTCTGTTTTGTCCGATCGATCTGGTATGCCTAATTTCCATCGATCCGGTCTGAAATGCTTTGCCATCTTGCTCTGTTAAGTCCGATCGATCTGGTCAATCTGATTTCTATCGATCCGGTCTGAACTGCTTTGCCATCTTGCTCTGTTAAGTCCGATCGATCTGGTCAATCTGATTTCTATCGATCCGGTCTGAACTGTTTTGTCATCTTTAAAATCTCATCGATAAGGTCCGGAACTAACAAATTCCCCCTTTTGATGATGACAAAACCTAGCTTCTAAGTCTTTTTAACCAGTCTTGATAAGAGCTCTGAAGCGAATGCTTTCGGATCGATTACTTCTTTGTTCAAAATAAATGAACATCATTAAGTTGGATTGATTAAATCTTCTTATTTTTAAGCCTTTATTATAGTTCAAAATAAATGAACAAGGACTTAATCGAAAGAAGAATTTTATTGATCACCAAGAAATCCTAAATACAGACAGTCTGACAAGTTAAACAACTTAGACTGCTATCTTCTTGAGCTTGGAGGCGGCTTGAAGTCTGTCTTCTTTTCCTCCTTTTTGTCAGCAGCAATCTCTTGAAGAAATTCAACAACTTAGGCTAGCTGCGCGCTGATAGCGTCAAGACGAACGTCTTGAGCGCGGAGGGAATTAGTAACAGATGCTCTGACTTCAGTGGCTAACTAGACCTGCTCTTTCCTCAGACTGTTCTTGTAGGAGGCTTGTTGAGAAAACAGATCGTTGATGCCGCGCTGAAGGCTTCCGATACTGGCAGTCATCTTCTCCTTGAAAGAATCAAAAAGTCCAAGGTTGTGACTCTTTGACTTTGATGAACTTCTAGAATTCGTTGAGTTAAAGACAGACAGTTATCAGAAAAAGTGCTGGATAGTCCGTGCCAGGGATGGAGGTGCATCCGAGAGCTGGCTGGGAGAGTGATCTGATGAGGACATAGCAGGGTCATCTTCGGCAGTAATCGGCACGATGGAAGAAGTGGCAGCTTGATGACTTTCGGATCGGATCAGAGTGACCAGATCCGAAGAAAAACTGTGAATGAAGGCCAAATCTTCATCTGATGGTCCCGTAGGAGAGTGGGGACTGGAAGGTTCCTCAACTTGGAGAGCTGCAACCACTGTAGATACCACCAAATCCGGATCGATGAGGTCTGGTACTTCAGTTGTTGCACATGCTTCAGCTGGACTGGGTTGTGCATGGGAGGCTGATGACTTTAATGGAATAGATGTTGTCGGAGAGTCCAACAGAACATTCATTGGTTCATCATCTGTTGCAGACGGAGCATTAGGCAATGGCTGCTCCGCTGTCTGTTCTGGTACGAGTTCTGCAGGCTGATCTTCTGTCTGTTTTGCTTCAGCAGAAGGAATAACCTCGATAAATGGTTCTGCCAGAGTCTTGCTTGCAGAAGGATGATCCGGGCTTGTGGCTGGAGTGGAGATACCTAGCATCTGTCGTTGAAAACGGACAGCTAAGGATAGAGCATGAACATCCATCTCGAGTTGAGCAATCACAGCCCCATCATCTCTGGCAGTTGGAGCAAGCGGATCGAAGTTCTTCTTTTTGGCAGTGAGAAGCAGATTGGCCAGTCTGAATCTGTGTTTTGCCGTAAATAACTCTCTGCGCTGCACCGCAAGTCGAACATCATCAGTTTCGGTTCCTTTCAGAACTTCATCTTCCATCTTCTTCAATCTGTGCAACTTACCATAGAACAGCTCAATGTGGTTGATAGTCCGGTACTGGACATATTCATCAAAGACCACAAGGAGTTCATTTAGCTTCTCATCAACATCCTCCATAGCGATGTCGATGGCAGTCTGTGCTGCAGATTTAGGTTTAGAAGAGAGGGGTTCGGTGAGAATGGCTTTTCCCTTGCCGGTGGAGGAAGGGGACTTAATCCCTGATTGGGTATAGTCACCCAACTCAGTGATAACTATCCCTTTGACCACTGGATTGGCAGAGGGAATACTAAGGGTGACTTTGGGTGCAGGGGTTGAAGCCTGTGAAAGCTGAGTGGAGGGTTGAGGTGCAGGGGTTGCTTTAGTGGGTGGCAGTATGGGTGGAGGTAGATGTCTGGTTGGTTTGGTAATCTGGGTTCGGGGCTTTTTGGGAAGTGGCTTGGTTGGTGATGAGTGAGCAGACTGGGTTTCTTCTGAGTCAGTCTGAATGGTCAGCTTCCGCTTGACCCGAGGTTTGCGCACAGCAGCTTGTTCCTCGTCCTTCTCAATCTTTACTGCAGCCAGAGTAGTAGGAGTAGGCGGAGCACTCTTGGACTTCAGCAGTGCAAGCCCTTTGGAGTTAAGGACTTTAAAGGGGCGGAGAGCAGACGGCTTGCTCAGCTCGAGGCCTAAGGACTCCAAGAGCTTGCTGAGAGGAACAACAAAGCATACAGCGTGCTTGGATGCAATCACCGTTTCCAGCAGTACTCCAAACAAAATCATGGACCAGTTTATCTTCTGGCCGGATACAATAGCTGCCATAGCCCTGAACTTTTCGGCGGTTACAGCATCGAAGCTTCCTGCTTTACCCAAAAGTGGCTTGGCTACCACTTCGCACAGCACCTGGAAATGGAAGAGCATTTCCTTCTTCTTAAATGAGGGTTGCAATCGGTGGCCAGAAATAGAAATCTTCCCCTGAAGATCTAAGAGAGACGCCGGAGGAGTCTGTCCGAACTCTGTCAGTCCGGAACTGGGGAGGCCAAAGGTCTTGGCCATTGTCGTTGGCGAGATCTCGAAAGATTTGCCCTTGACAGTTGTAGAGATGGATGACTTCCGGGAGACGGCGTTGGCGAACAGCTCGCGGATTTCTGGTTCATAAACAACTGTTCCGCACTCCAAAAAATTCCTTAAGCCAGATGATTCCAGGGCTCTAAAAATGGACACCATCGCAGCATCTTCTGCCCTGTAAATGTCATCAAACTCAACGAAGAGTGAGTTATGAGTGATGGTAGCCATATGAATGGAGTTTAAAGAAAATGCGAAGAGTAGTAGAGAGTGAGAGAGTAAGAAAGTAGACAGCGGTAAATTGTAAAAAGTGAATAAGTATGAAATGTTCAGCCCGCTAAATAGGAGAGAGAAGACACGTGTCTTTATCTCCAAGACTGAAAATTAAATAATTCAAAATAAACGGTCAGGATAAAGAAAGATAAGGCGGTTAAAGTACAACTAGTTAAGATGGTTAATCAGTCCGGGCTGTTTTTTTTTTAAAAAAAATTATTGTCCAATCAGATCATAGGATAAAATCAGACTGACAAGGAGCGGTCTGAAAGTTCGGACCGGTCTGTGTCTTTCTGAACATTGTATTATCGATCTGTAGTGACAAAAATCTTCAAGTGCGAAAAGAATAAAAACATCTAAACTAATTAAGATAAGTCAATTAAACCAAGAATTTGACGGAAATAATTAAACTTAGCCTCAGGAAGTGGTTTGGTGAAGATGTCTGCTGCTTCTGCTCTGTTGAAATGTGTTCGATCCGAATTTCCTTTTTGCCAACATGATCTCGAATAAAATGATGTCGAATATCAATGTGCTTTGTTCGAGAGTGCAAAACTGGATTATACGTTATAGCGATTGCACTTGTGTTGTCGCAAAATATCGGAGAGTCAACAGCTTGAATGCCATAGTCTTTGAGCTGGTGTTGAATCCAGAGCATTTGAGCGCAACAGCTTCCAGCGGCTAGGTATTCTGCTTCAGCTGTGGATGTGGCAATCGATGTCTGCTTTTTACTGAACCAAGAGATCAATCTTTCACCTAGAAATTGACATGTTCCACTGGTGCTTTTACGATCAATCTTACACCCAGCGTAGTCTGCGTCTGAATACCCGATCAAGCTGAAGTTTGAATCTTTGGAGTACCAAAGACCAACGTTCTGAGATCCTTTTAAATATTTCAGAATACGCTTGGCAGCAATAAAATGTGATTGCTTTGGTTCTGACTGAAATCTGGCGCACATACAGACTGAAAACATAATATCGGGCCGGCTCGCTGTAAGATACAATAGCGATCCGATTAGTCCTCTATACATGGTTACTTCAACTGCCGTTCCCCCTTCATCTTTGTCTAACTTGATTGTTGGACTCATTGGAGTTGATGCAGTTGAGCATGTTTCCATTCCAAATCTCTTGAGGAGCTCTTTGGTATACTTGGTCTGATTGATGAAAATGCCATTGTTGAGCTGTTTTACTTGGAGACCCAGAAAGAATGACAATTCTCCCATCATGCTCATCTCGAACTGTCCCTGCATTAACTTAGAAAATTTCTCGCACAATTTGGGGTTAGTTGACCCAAAGATTATGTCATCAACATAAATCTGAACTAATAGGGTATGTTCCCCCTTAATGAATTTAAAGAGAGTTTTATCTACTGAGCCGATCTGGAAATCATGGTTCAGCAGAAATTGAGATAGAGTGTCATACCAGGCTCTTGGAGCTTGTTTCAGACCATACACTGCTTTATTCAGTAGGTATACATGATTGGTATACGAATGGTTCTGAAATCCAGGTGGTTGCTCAATGTAGACTTCTTCCTGAAGCTTTCCATTAAGAAAGGCGCTCTTAACGTCCATCTGATACACTTTGAAGTCTTTAAATGCAGCATATGCAAGAAAGATTCGGATAGCTTCAAGTCTGGCGACTAGTGCAAATGATTCATCGAAGTCGATTCCTTCTTCTTGTCTGAATCCCTGTGCCACCAGTCTGGCTTTGTTTCTAACCACAGTTCCATCTGCGTCTAGCTTATTTCTGAAAACCCATCTGGTTCCAATAACAGGCAGATCGCTTGGTCTGGGGGTTAGACTCCAAACTTGATTTTGTTCGAATTGATTAAGCTCTTCTTGCATTGCTTTAATCCAGTTGAAGTCAGTCAGAGCTTCATCGATCTTCTTGGGTTCCAGAGTTGAGATGAAAGCAGCATGAGTGAACTCATCCATCATCTGTCCTCTGGTTCTGATCGGTGCAGAAGGACTACCAATCACTAGATTTGGTGGATGCTTCTTAGTCCATCGATAGCTTGACTCTGGATTGTCTGGTTCGGTCGGATGAACAGTAGCAGCATGATCTGCATCTACTTTAATGTTTGAGTCAGGAGCATCCGGATCAGCTCGATCTGAAGAAGCTTCAATGGCCTGATCCGGTCTGTCTGGTACTTCTGGTTCTGGTGGATTGTCTCTTGACCTGTTAGCTACAATCTCATCATCACTGTTAGTTTCGAGATGGATATTTTCCATCTGATTTTGAATTGAATCTTTGTTGCCCTCAACACATAATGATTCATCAAAAACTATATGAACAGATTCTTCTACAGTTAAAGTTCGATTATTAAAAACTCGATAAGCTTTGCTAATTGATGAATATCCTAAGAATATACCATTATCTGACTTAGCTTCAAATGCTGTAAGATGACTCTTACCATTGTTGTGAACGAAGCATTTACAGCCAAATACATGAAAGTGAGAAACAGATGGTCTGTTACCAGTCCATATTTCATATGGAGTGAGATTCAGCTTCTTGTTAATCATAGATCGGTTTTGAGTGTAGCAAGCAGTATTTACAGCTTCTGCCCAGAACTTTTGAGAGATTCCAGAATCAGCAAGCATTGTTCTTGCTGCTTCCTTGAGCGTTCTGTTTCTTCGTTCTGCAACTCCATTCTGTTGAGGAGTTCTGGCGGCTGAAAACTCATGCTTGATTCCATGATCTTCTAGAAAGGATTCAAGATTCTGATTTGAAAACTCAGTGCCTTTGTCACTTCGAATCCTGTCTATGCTGGATGATTTCTCGTTCTGAGTGCGTTTCAGCAGCTTGATCAACTTCGGACCGGTCTGATCTTTACTGCTAAAAAATATAGTCCATGTAAAGCGTGAGTAATCATCAATAACAACAAGAGTATACCGCATTCCCCCTAAACTTGTTATTGGTATAGGACCAAACAAGTCCATATGCAGTAATTCTAAACAGCGGGAGGAGGATTTGGCATTCTTGTTTTTGAAGGATGATCTGATCTGTTTGCCCATTTGGCAAGCTTCGCAGATCTTATCCTTAGCAAAATCGATCTTGGGCAGACCGATAACTAAATCATGTTTACACAGGCTAGCAATGGTCTTAAAGTTGATATGATTCAAGCGCTTATGCCATAGCCAGTGTTTATTATCATTGTTAGCGATGAAGCAAGTAGGATTATCAGGTTGAGCATGATTCCAGTTAATCTTATAAGTGTTTCCATTCCTGATTCCTACGAGCATGGTTATACCGTCTGATGATTTAACAGTGCAAGTGTGTTTGTGAAATTCTACAGCATAACCATTATCACAGAGTTGACTGATACTAATCAGATTATAGCACAGATTTTCAACTAACAGCACATCATTGATAATAATGTTACCATGGACAATCTTACCCTTGCCCACGGTCTTACCCTTTGAGTTATCTCCGAAGATGATCTTGGGTCCAGTGCATTCTGTGACTTCAGACAGCAGCTTGATGTTTCCAGTCATGTGACGAGAACACCCGCTGTCCAAGTACCAATCTGATGCGAGATTCTTCTGTACCTGTCATCACACATATTTATTGTTGGTACCCAATCCTATTTGGGTCCAGAACGGATTAGCCCTTTGGGAACCCACACCTGTATCAGCTTTAGTGGCTTGTGTGTGTAGGGTGTGCTATGTGCTGGTCTGTTTCGATGTTGTGTGTGATAATGTGTGCGCTGTGAAAACCTTTGATTTTCATAAGGTAGTCTATATCTTCGTTGAATCGGTTTTGAGTTATAGTAATTGTATTGTTTTCCTTGCCTTCGATCTTGCACCTTTGGATTTGGTATGATAGATGCAAATCTTGCTGGTGCCTTATCGTTGGCTTGGTCGACATAACCAATTCCTTTTCTCAGATTTTGATTCACGTAAGAGACTCCTGTTTGAATCTTAGGTGCTTCAGTTTCATATACTGTGCTGGATTTGACAAATGTCATTTGTTTGACTTGATTCTTTACCAGCAACAGCTCAGATTCATCTTTGGTGCAATTTTTGGTGTCAAAGCCTATGCCGGTGAAATCACCGACATTTCTTTGAGCTTCTTGTAATTCTTCCAAGGATGTTCTGGATTTTGTCCATGTTTTGAATATATGTGAGAGCTTAGCATTTTGTGTGCTAATTCTCTTATTTTCTTCATGGAGCTGATCATAAGAGATTTTCAGCTTTTTCAGCTCAATCTGGAGATTTTTGCACTCACCCTGCTCAGAGCAGCTTGGTTTGTTGTGCTCATCCATTTGAGTACTGATTTTGGCTTTATTCTTCTCAAATGATTCAGCTAAGATCCTATAATCATTAGCCATGTCTTGCAGTGCGGACATGAGCTCTTCTCGTGTAAAATCATTTGATTCAAAGTCGAATACCTCATCTGTCTGACTCATTTCTTCATCTGCCATCAGACATTGAACCTCTTCTTCGCTTTCGCTGGAAGAATATTCAGAGCTGTCTGAATCGGAGTCAGTCTGAGCCCATTTGCTGTTTCCTTCTTCAGCAACTAGGACTTTTGGGATTTTCCATGATTCTTGCGATCTTTGTGGTGCTTCTTCTTTCTATCATCATGATGCTTCTCTTTCCGTTCTTCTTTCTTCGGTCTGGTGCAATCTGCAATAAAGTGTCCGATCTTACCACAATTGTAGCAAGCCTGATCGTTAACAGTATCATCTTTTCTTGATTTATAATGATGAGAGGGTTTGAAGTTCCTCTTATTTTTAGACATAAATTTACCGAATTTCTTTATAAATAATGACATAGCATCGTTACTCATCTGTTCAGCAGATCGGTCTGATGTTGAAGCGATCTGGTCTGGGATGGCTGCCAGGGCCTTGTTGGGTTGAGAGATGAATGGCTCTGCTTCACCTCTGCTTATTAGTTCAAACTCATAGGCCTTAAGATCTGCAAACAGATCATGAAGTTCAACCTTGTTAAGGTCTTTTGATTCCCTCATGGCAATGGTCTTTACATCCCATTCCTTTGGCAGAGCTCTCATTACTTTCAGAGCGATTTCTCTGTTAGAATATTCCTTCCCCAGACCATTCAGTTCATTTATGATGCTGGTGACTCTTTCATCAAACTCATTTAGAGTTTCACCACTTTTCATCTTTATGCTCTCAAATCTTTGAAGAGCCACAGTTAACTTGTTTTCTTTGGTCTGGTCGTTGCCTTCACATAGCTGTGCTATCTTCTCCCAAATTTCTTTGGCAGTAGAGCACATTTTGATTTTGCTGAACATGTTTTTGTCCAAAGTTTTGAACAAGATGTCTTTGGCCACATTATCGAGGTTAGCCTTCTTTCTATCCTCATTCGTCCAGAGGGATCTGTCTTTTTCTACCATTTGTGGTTCTCCACTGGTAGTGGCGACTGCTGTATTTATTTTTAGGATCTTCATTGGTCCATCAGTGATGACGAACCACATGTCGTCATCCTGAGCTGCCAGGTGAGCTTGCATTCTGATTCTCCAGTCATCATAGTCTTCTTTTGAGAACATGGGGATTTTGTTGAATGATGCCATCAGCTTAATAGTCTTTGTGCTGATTAAGATGACCTGCTCTGATACCACTTGTTAGGATCGGTCCGGAGTGTTTAGAGGGGGGGGGGGGGGGGGGGGGGGGTGAATGAACACTCCTTACAAAATTTATCCCTTGTGAATTCTTTCGGATTAGTGAAAGAAATCTGTTACTTAATCAACTCTTTGAACAGAACAGACCACTAAGAAGTAAGTGCGGAAACGGTCTGCTCTTGTATAAGTGAGAATAGCTCGATGGCTAAGTGCAGAATGATAAAACACAGGATATGTTTCTGGAAGTTCGAAGGTGGTGTAATCCTTCTACGTCTCCCCTTCTTCCAATTAAGGAAGGTTTATACTAGAAGACTTTGATTTATACAATCCTGTTGTACAAACCCGATTCAGGCTGGATTTACCTCACTACCAGTCTGAAACTCCTAGTCACTCAACCTGCTCAGACACACTCTGTCTGACAGTTACAATATGTTGCTCACTTCTATTTTTCAATGCACAATGCGCACAGTGATCCTACAATGATCAAATGTTGCAAAGTAATTGCGCTTAAATAAATAACTTCAGCTCGAAAGCTTCTGAACTTTGTGAGCGTGTGCTGTTTTGCTTTCTAGTATATTTTTCAATTGATCAGCGTGAGTTGTAGAGTCGAGAGTCTTTTTCTTCTATTTGTTGCATCCTTTTATAGTTGAAGGTAGCAACGGCATTGTTTCCCTTAATGTGCAACTATGACTCTTTTTAAACTCTAAGAAAGCTACAGTCTTCTTCTTCAGGATACTTGCCGTTCTGGTATATGCTTTCGGCGACTGTCAGGTAAGCTCTTCTTTGTCTTCTTACCTATTATGGCAATCTTCAGTCTTTGGTCCATTGTAGCATTAATTGCAGCATTAAATGCTGCAATAAATAAACGTTGATGATTCGGACTGAGAAGCCATCTTATATGTATCCTTGACTGCTCTGATCTGATAAAGGTTGAGATCGATCTGAAGCATCGATCTAGTCAGTCTGGAATCCATCGATCCGGTCTGATATGTAATATTCTTTATCAGTTTGCTCTGTTTTGTCCGATCGATCTGGTATGCCTAATTTCCATCGATCCGGTCTGAAATGCTTTGCCATCTTGCTCTGTTAAGTCCGATCGATCTGGTCAATCTGATTTCTATCGATCCGGTCTGAACTGCTTTGCCATCTTGCTCTGTTAAGTCCGATCGATCTGGTCAATCTGATTTCTATCGATCCGGTCTGAACTATTTTGTCATCTTTAAAATCTCATCGATAAGGTCCGGAACTAACAGTGTAGATTAATCTCCAATATTGGAAATTCACGCACTGATCGAACGATGACGGATTTGGAATGAAAAGAAAGATTAGGTATGTTGCGATTGGTAACATACGACATGTATCTGTATTATTGGATACATTATTTGCTGAACTTACGTGACTTACGTAAAATTACTTGGCTATGTGATTTTACTTGAATTATGAGCATTCATAGTTGATATATCGATGTATGAAAATAAATATTTTGTTTACACACATCTTTTTCAATAAATGTACATCGATATATGACTTTCACGTTGGACATATTGAGTTACATCATATGAGATTATGATTTTGCATGATGCATTGACACGCATAGACATTGAGCACGTCATGCCGATCCTACCGATTCTTTCGTTGACACCCTTATCTTTTTCGTTGGTATCTGTTATGTGTGTCTGGGATGATGGGCACGTCGATGGCTCGGCGGAGAGAGAGAGAGCTGAGAGATGCCATAGCGACGAGTGTGCCAATGTCGTCCAGACACGAGGATGATGGAACACCGATGGCTCGACTGAGAGAGATATCGTAGCGACGAGCATGTCGACGCCCTGCTCGAGCATGATATTGATTGATGATAGCTTTCTTTGGACTCCGATATTTTGGTATCTTGAGATATTTGATAGCTATACCTTGGATTCCGGACTTTTGCTATCCCGAGATGATTTGTACCTTTCATGCATCGCATTGCATTGCATGACATCATATATCACATTTTATAGGTACATGTTGTAATTACTTGATAGTTTCATATTGGGCTTTGGCTCACCCCCTAGGGGTTGTTGTTGTATTTGTGTGTGGACAATTGTAAGGACCCCCATGCCCTTAACCCGTTATTAGTGTATTAATCCAAGCATTTAGTGCATGTAATCATATATGTAGTGGAAAACCCATTTATCACCATATATCATGCCAATAATAAAATTCTTTACATTATTCCATATAATGTCTAGTTTTCCCCCCCAACCAAGTCCACATACATACCATGCACCATTATAATACACTAACATGTTCTCAGTTCATTTAGCAATTCATAAATAATTGCATGCAACACATAAATGAAAAGAGAAAGGCCCTTGCCTTCTTTATACAACACATATACACATGATAGTGCTCACATGCGAGCATCGAATAAGTATACGTGTATCCAATGTATAAAGTATCATGCTCAATACCGTCACTGGTACTTCGATCCTGGAAGCACCTCAAATCCATAGCTCAAGCTCAACTCCAAGCCATCGTTGTACCTATTCACCTGCCCCAACATAGACAGCCCCCACACGGGGTGAGCATACCAATACCACCAAACCGATAATCACAATAATACTATTCATAATTTACAAAAATATAAATGCCATGAAATATAAAAGATGCTCCCTGGATGGTATCATCCTCATCCGGATTCCCTGTACTGTCATTGTTCTCAAAATAACTGAAACCATCAAATTCCCAAATGCCAGTTAATCATACAATGATTAACAAATCCATTTGCCACATACCGATATCATAATCAATAATATCAAATCATTAAACAATGATTACAGATATTCGATATATCTCACTTATGGTTCCATAATTCTATTTCATTGCTCGCTCTACAATAACATCATTTCATTCTCACGCATCCTCAACAGCAGTGGCGTCATAACCGATGTTCGTTCAAAGGCGACAACATTCTAATAATTGATCGCTCAAAAATGGCACCATATAATTCCCAATGCATATATATCCATTTATAGCAATTACCATAAACCATGCATTTCAAAATCCGTTTATTGCTAATACCATATACCATGCATTTCCATATACATTTATTGCAACATAGTGTATCATGCACTCAACAATTGCAATTATAATAAAGGGCTATGCTCGTACGTCATACGTACCTTATATTCCCGTAGTTCGAATCCAATCTTGCCTTGGTGCCGTGACCGATGAATTATGTGTTAAACACGATTAATAATCCACAATTAAAATCAAGCATGCAACCATGTGCCCAAACACGTTCACAAACCCCAATTATATCGTCATCCATGACGATTAACCATTTTAAAAGACCCCGGGCGAAGCATGCATCGAAACTCAACACAAAAATAGTCCCCACAAAACGGCACTGGCGATCGATCGCTTCATCCTAGGCGATCGACCGTCTCTCGAAAATAGGCACGGGCGATCGATAGCTCCATTCCAGGTGATCGGTCGCCTCTCAGTGTATTTGGCGACTGCCTCATGGCGATAGATCGCTTCCTTTGAGGTGGTCGATTGCCTCACTGTTCATCTTCCTTAAAATTTCATCAACGTCGCGGCGGTCGATTGCCTCGCCTTAGGGATTGATTGCCTCGACCTGTAACAGCCAAAAATGGCGTTTTTCTTGCAAAATTTTCCCCAACAACAATCCTCACACCCCATACAACATAAATCCTTAAAAGGGCTGTAAATCAACCCCAAAACACAACAACCCAAAAATTCTTTAAAAACCAATTTCTTAAACCCAACTCAAATCCTTCCCAAACACCACAATAAAGCTATCAAATCGAAGATAAATACGAGGGGATGGATAATACCTTATCATCTTCGAGAAATCGGTTCCCAAGTCGAGCCTCCATCGACTTTTCATCAAGGGAAAAAGAGGGAAGGGTTGGGGAAATGGGGGAGCGCTGGTGAGAGTGAGAGAAATGAGATCCAAATGATCGAACATCGAGTCCACTTGGTATATATAGTACCAAAACTCCAAAATCCCGAGTCCTCCACAAATACATAATGACTCATTAAAAATCATCTGTTTTCAATAATTATCTCTCCAACCTCAATTTCCATTACCAGTCCCAGTACAAAGTACTCCGGACCCCAGATCCTACCAAAGACCAAATTCCAAGGTTATCACTATGATGAGAATACAATCTCATCCCTTGATCCAACGACTCCAAATATCGGATTTAAAATCCTCGGGAGTCCCGATACCGCAATTAATTCATAATTGCTAAAATTAGTATCCATTAAGGATTATAACCACACCGGGATTAACACCATTAATCCCCGGGCATCACAACAATGGTAGGTATTACTGGTAACCAGGATCCC
This sequence comes from Haberlea rhodopensis, assembly GCA_907163345.1. Classification (NCBI taxonomy): domain Eukaryota; kingdom Viridiplantae; phylum Streptophyta; class Magnoliopsida; order Lamiales; family Gesneriaceae; genus Haberlea; species Haberlea rhodopensis. The sequence continues at coordinate 578,691 of CAJQUN010000236.1, read as the reverse complement.
GAAGAGGGAATACTCGTTGAAGTCTTACGTGAGGTTGTTTCTTTTTTTTTCCCAGTCGTAGGATAGTTTACTTTTACCAGTGTGTGTCCTGGAATATATAACTATGCAAATGAAGTTTACTTCAGTTCAGTCTTGAATATTTGTTAATATTCGGTGTTTACTTACTACTGATGATATTATGTAAATATTTTAAGTATGAAATGTGTGTTGGAGACTTATTGTGCATGCTATGGTATGATGTAAATACTTTTTAATACGGATTATGTGCTGAGTGCCTATGATGCATGATATGGTATTTTGTATTTACTTGCTGCACTGGGATAATATTATTGGTGTTTTCATTTTTTTGGTATGTCCCTCGTGCGGGAAGGTCATGCCAAAATTTTTAGAGCCACGTGTTGGCAGAATTTTTAAATAATCTTCCACTGTTTACAAATAAAAAATCTTTGTATGATAATTAAACACTTGATTATGAACGGGTCCTCACAAGACGTCTGCTGGACTTGTGAGTTAAAGTAACTAAATGGTAAAATGCAGTAAGTAAGTGATAAAGAATATGTTTCTGGAAGTTCGAAGCACAATGCTTCTACGCCTCCCATTCTTCCTTTGCAGGAAGGTTACACTAGAAGACTTTGGTTTACACTTTACAGTATACAACCTTCTTAGGCACTCACACAGCTTGGCCTAACTCATAGCAATACAACTCTCTAAGCTGATTACAATGTGTTTTTCAACACTCACACAAAATATAAATCTGTTATGCTTTGAGTGTTCTTCGAGCAACAGACTCAGTAGGCTTTCATCTTCAATATCACAATAAGGTTGCTTTGCTGCTCTTGCAAATCTTCAGAATATCTTAGTGGAGAGTTTAAGGTTTTGCTTGAATGAATGAAGTTTATTTTTGTTGTTTTAGTTTTCTCGAATTGATCAGCCACTTCTTCATTCTTCAATTCGACGTATTTATAGACACAGTGGTCTAACGACAACTTTTCTTCAATTGGAAAGTTCTGCTTGAAATTAGCTTCCTGATTTCTTTCCAAATTATGTTTGTCTTCTTTCCAATTTTGTTAATTAACGGCTCTTTCATTATGACGTTAAAGGTGGCGCTGATATCGTAGTGGTGTGACGCTCTGTTGTACTTTTGTCAGAATGAGTTGTACTTATTCTGTCTTGTTGCTTTATAAGTCTAATGACTTCTCCTTTGTTGTATATCTGCTGGTTGCATGGTCAGTTGATGTTCATTTCATCATCTGCTGGTTGCATGGTCTGTTGATGTTCATTTCTTCTGTATCTGATAGATGATAACTCTTGGTCTTTGGATCCGTTAGATCTCCTTTTATCCTTTCACCCGGTAGATAGCTCTACACCTGATAGATGGCTTTTCACCCGGTGGACCTTGTAGAGTTAGTCATTCTTTTCTGTGTCAGTAGACTTCAATGTAGTGGATATTTCAAGCAATAGATATTTGTGATCACCCATACTTAGAAATGTTTCCCAAAAATTCCCCCCTTTTTGGTGATGACAAAACTTAGCAGCGGAGACTTTTGCTTGATCATTGAACAACAGATACCTGTTAAGACTTAGAAACATAGCAGTTGAGAGTAGCAAATATTGTTAGATAAATAAGCAGATTACGAGTAATAATCAAGCTGAACATTAACGAAAAGAATATCATATTTATTTACATCTTACAATTCTTACAACAATCCTATGTCTACAATCTATTCAAGTGGGTAAAGACAACTTGAGAAACATCGCCAGTATGGAATGATCCGAGCTGACTAGTTTCAGAGTTGTTGACAAAGGGAGGGGGAAGAAAAAGTACATACAGAGAATATAGAACAAAAGAAAACCTAGAAAATAAACGTTATCTTCAAAGTAGTCTTCTGTTCATCATCATAGTCTCTGTCTTCCCGTTTTTTGTCATCAGCACCCAAGCATTTGCTTCTAGGACTGGTTCCCTTCGGCGTGAATAAGAAGAGATGTTGTGTGTCGGTAGCCTTTGAATAGTGCGAGTGACAGTGGGTAGACTGTTGCTCAGATCTTGTAAGTGTGAGGCGAACGTCGCTTGCATAGAGGCCATCTACTCAGAAAACTTATGATAATATCATCAATCTTCCCTCCAAGCTCCAGTGTGGTAGCAGCAGATTCATTTGCTGGCTTAGTGTAAGTCGGACTTGCCCTATCTTGGAGAAGTAATCTGAAAAGGCCTTGGTGACAAAATGTTGAAAACTTGTGACCTTATCAGACAGAAGATTTACATCTCAGTAGATGTCCCTGAACTGGGTGTCAGTTGACTTCGTAGATTACCAATTGCATGACTGGTGTCTCTTTCTTGTTGTTTGAGTGTGGAGACTTCTCTAGCCAACTTGGAGATAACATTTTGATAACTGAACTAGCTTAGCAGCTACATTGGAAGGCGCTCTTCATCACTTTGTTCAGGAAAATCAAAGAAGTCCTCAGGGGGATCTTCTGCCAAGGTTTGGCCAAATGATGAGGGATCAGCTTGGGCAGCAGGAGTGATGACACTTGAGGGATCAGCAGATACATCAACACTAGTCAGATCAGCAGATACAATAGCACTAGTCAGATCAGCAGATGGAGCAACTACAAGAGATGCTTCGGCAGTCAAGATAGTAGGGTGAGCATCCACATCAATTACTTCAATTGCTTGAGTAGTTTTAGCAGGAACACTAGCGGTGTGAGCAGTATGTGAGGTATTGGCAGCTGATACTTCGTCAGAATCAACATCCGATTGATCAATAATAGCAGGAGCTGGCAATTTCTCATTCGGACAATATGATACTATCGCCCCAGCATGTATCTCTAAGGTATAGGGCAGTGGGTTGGGATAGTTGGAATTCTTGAAAGGTTTGACAAGTCAAAATGAACCATGGTTAATGGTTCGATCATTGGGATAAGGAATGTGGAGTCAATATGATTGTGGCTTGGTCAGGTGGAGAGGAAGTGGTTATAATGGCTAGAGCGGTTGGGGATCGAGGTGAGAACTCAGTGGTTAAATCATCCTCTGAAGCGAGGTTGACTAGGTGAACTACTGATTCAAATCCACATCCATCAACGCAAGATGTGGATCAGATACATTAATGTGTTCAGTGGTGGCAGTTGGTTCAGGTAAAACGGCAGTAGGGGAGGAGATTACCGTAGAGACCGTTGACGGGGTTACAACAACTATGCTCCTGTCAGTAGAGGCGGTTTGAGCTACTCCCGGTTGGACAGAGCAAGAGTGTAGGCCCGTTATCAATTTGAGATCATGCAGTACCTCCTCAGCCATTTTAAGCTTGGGTCCCAAGGCGTTAAGCACAACCATGTCATGGTTGGCTGTTCCAGAGTCGGACTTAAACTCGTTGAGATGGGACTGGATCAGAACTTGAAGTCCTCCAACATACTGCATCATCCGAAAAACATCCCTCAGCTTCAGACCCTTCTCCACGTCCTGGATCTGAAGGTATTCAAGAATGAGATTCTCATCAAGCCTCGCTTGGTCGAGAATCGGGGAAAAGTCATCAAACTGGATTTTCAGACAAGCTTTCATCCATCTGTCAAATATCTCCAATTGCGGTTGCATCTCAAACGCCACTGGTGTAGAGACAAGTTCCATTGCGGCTTTACCTTTTCCGACAGGAGTGACTTTAGGATGGCAGTAGACAGCCTATCTTCGGCGGTATGAGATTTAGGGTAAGTGAACCTGCCCCTCGACGAGAGCTCAATGACATGTCGGTGGGGTTGACCTCAGTAGATGTTGGCACTGCAGGAACAATGGCCAAAGGTGCAGCAACATCAACTGGTTCCACCGTTGGAACAGTTTCAGAGCTGATATCCGGATTAGCATTGGTGACCACTGCTGGAATGCCAGTAGCAGCAGCAATATCAGTTGCGGGTGTTTGCTTCTTGGAGACAGCAGGGTTCCCTTTCCTAGTTCTCGGCTTCTTTGGTGAGGGAGGCGGTGATGACTCAGGAGATTTTGAGATAGTCTGTTCAAAATCACTCACCACTTGAGCTTTTCTCCTCTTGGTAGTACCGACTTTGGATGTACCATCGTCTCCATTGATTGGCTTACGGTGAGTTTGCAAATATTTTGCATTGATGAGCCGAGCGGGATGGAGAGTGTAAATAGCTCCCACTGGGACATTCTTGCTTTCAAAGATTCGACAGAGTGAAAGAGCGAATCCAGAGTGACCCTTCACCGAGTTAACTAAATTTAGCAAAACTTGAAATAGAACCATCGACCAGTTGATATCCATTCCCTTTACTATAGCACACATCACCTCAAACTTCTCTGGGACGTCAAATGATCCAGCTTTGCACAGTAGCCCCTTGGTTATAATTTCGGCAAGCTGTCGGAAATGGTTCTTCATCAAAATCTTTTTGAACGGAGGACGTCTCAGATGAACGTCAGATCCTGAGAGCATTGTACGCATTTCGTCTCGCACAACGACTGATATAGTGGAAAGGTCAGTGAGTCCGGTAGTAGGGAGACTCAGTTGAGTTGCAAAATCCTCCTGAATGATTGTGGCAGTCTGGCCGGAGATGGAGGATACCACCGAGTTGTCGACCACCCTTTCAGTAGCATAAAACTCTTGGAGAGTTTCTCTAGTGTAGGTAAAAGGCTCAACATAACCAGTAGGCCGGAGTTATCCAGATTTTGGAAAACGCCCTTCATCTCCTCATCGGCAATGGTGTAGACCGAGTTGAAATCTACATGGACAGCGTTTGTAATGAAAATAGGTTGGCTGGTCTTTGACATTTCTGATGTGAGCAGTGAGAAGGTGATTAACTGTGAAAGAGAGTGCTTTGAAATAAGTGAAAAGTAAAAATTGTAATGGCGGTTAAAGAGAAAGGGTAGATGTAACATCATACTGTAGATGAGCGGATACATGGACACATGGCGTTCATCTAACCAATGAAAATTTGAAATAAAATAAAAAAACGGACACGATGTGAGCGGGACCGAAATAATTCATCATTAATACAGAATTAAATTTGAATTCCGACGTTCCAATTGGTTGCTAAGTAACGGAGGTTATTATTAGCAAATCATATATGATAATGTACACTGGTATGTAGAGTCTACTGGTGAAGTAGCATCTACTGCAGCAGACAATTGTTTTACCAGCTGAGCATATCAGTAGACCTTCGAAAAACACACAAGTTCCCCCTAACTTAAGATTCCCCCTAAATTCATGCAATATCTAAAATGTAATTCCCCTGAATTCATCATACATGAAAAATTAAACCGGTATCATTTGGTTATATCAATTAAGCCAAGTATATTGCAAAGTAGGAAAACTTAGAGTTCGGTAGGGATTTTGTGAAGATATATGTTGCTTGTTGTTTGGTGGATATGTATTCCAGCCGAATCTCCTTTTTCATTACGTGATCTCGGATGAAGTAATGACGAATGTCAATATGCTTGGTCCGAGAGTGAAGAACTGGATTATACGTGATAGCTATGGCAGATGTATTATCACAAAAAATCGGTGCTTCAGTGGACTCAATTCAATAATCTCTCAATTGATATTGAATCCATACCAGTTGAGCACAACAGCTTCCAGCAGCAACCAGCAGCAAGGTATTCTGCCTCTGTAGTAGACGTTGCGATGAATGTCTGCTTTTTGCAACCCCATGAAATCAATCTATCCCCTAGGAATTGACAATATCCACTGGTACTTTTCCTATCAATATTGCATCCTGCATAATCAGCATCAGAATATCCAACTAAATTGAACGTTGAATCTTTTGGATAATAGAGACCGACATTCTCAGTGCCTTTTAGATACTTGATAGTCCTTTTCGTAGCAGTGAAGTGTGATTGCTTAGGATTGGATTGGAAACGAGCACACATACACACAGCAAACATAATGTCAGGTCTGTTGGCTGTCAAATATAGTAAAGATCCGATAATACCGCAATACATCATCACTTCGACTGGTATTCCTGCTTCATCCAAGTCTAATTTAGCAGATGAACTCATAGGAGTTGCAGGTGCTGAACTAGTACTCATTCCATATTTCTTTAGCAGCTCTTTGGTATACTTTGACTGATTTATCAGGATTCCCTCACTGGACTGCTTGACTTGCAATCCTAAGAAAAATAATAACTCTCACATCAGGCTCATCTGAAACTGATCCTACATGATTTTGGAAAATCTTTCGCAGAGTTTTGAATTATTTCTGCCAAAAATAAATCAACATAAATCTGAACCAGTAGGGTATGGTCACCCTTTGTGAATTTGAAAAGGGTCTTGTCCACCATGCCAATGATAAAGTTGTGCTCAGTCAAGTACTTCAACAGAGTTTCATACCATGCTCGGGGAGCTTGTTTTAAACAATACAAAGCTTTGTTCAATTTATAAACAGAGGAAGGTTGCTGATGGCTTTCAAATCCACGAGTCTGTTCAACATAAACTTCTTCCTGGAGTTTGTCGTTAAGAAAAACACTCTTAACATCCATTTGATAGACTTTAAAGTCTTTAAAAGCAGCAAATGCAAGAAATACACGAATGACTTCTAATCGAGCTACGGGGGTAAAAGATTAATCGAAATTGATGCCTTCTTCATGTATGTATCCCTGTGCGACTAGTCTTGCTTTATTCTTGATAACAGTACCATTCTCGTCCAATTTATTAATACAAACCCATTTGGTACCTATAACAGTGTGATGTGGTGGACGTGGTACTAAGTGCCATACTTTGTTTCTCTCAAATTGATTAAGTTCTTCTTGCATAGCTTCTACCCAACTTGGGTCTAAAATATAGCGTCATCTTTCTTCTTAGGTTCTATATGGGAGATGAATGCAGCATGAAGAAATTCATTAATCATCTATCATCTGGTGCATAGAGGAGCAACGTGGTTACCTATGACCTGCCCGGGTGGATGATCATTCTTCCACCGGAGCGGAGGTCCAAGAGGATTTGTTTCTTCGTTGGTGTGAATATGAGTAGGTAGCTCAATAGATTGAATTGGTTCAACATTTACGTTTATTATATCTACTGCAGCATGAGTGTGCATAGTAGTGTCCTCGTCAGCAGGATTCAGCGCTTGTGGACCAGCAGGTACCTCTGCTTGTGCTTCTGGGACTTCTGGTTCTAAAATGCAGTCGACCCTACTTATGTAATCCAACTCATCATCAAAATTATCATCAATATGAGTGTTTTCCAAATGATTACTCAATTTATTGATTTGTAGTTCAGATACAGTACAATCAGTAGATTCATCAAATTGTAAATGAACAGATTCTTCTACTGTGAGTGTTCTATTATTAAATACTCTGAACGCCTTACTAACAGCAGAGTAGCCAAGAAATATTCCAGCATCAGATTTAGCATCAAAAGCGGTAAGATGAATCTTTCCATTGTTGTGAATAAAATATTTGCAACCAAACACATGGAAACAAGAAATATTTGGCTTACTGCCATTCCAGATCTCATAAGGTGTTTTATTTGCTCGCTTATAATCATCGATCCGTTATGCGTATAACAAGCTGTATTAACTACTTCTGCCCAAATCTCTGCGAGGTTTCTGATTCTGCAAGCATAGTTCTCGCAGCTTCTTTCAAAGTGCGGTTCATACGCTCAACAACTCCATTTTGCTGTGGGGTTCTAGCAGCAGAGTATTCATGTTTAATACAAATGTCATCTAGATATGATTTGAGTGTTTAATTGGTAAACTCGGTATGTCATCTAGATATGATTTGAGTGTTTAATTGGTAAACTCGGTACCTTTATCACTACGAATTCTATCTATCCCACACTATTTCTCATTTTGTAGTCTTTTCAGTAGCTTGATCAGCTTTGGAGTAGCCTGATATTTGCCACTTAGAAACAAGACCCACGTAAAACGAGAGTAATCGTCTATTATCACCAGGGTGTACTTCATTCCCCCTAGACTTGTTACTGGTATAGGATCAAAAAGATCCATGTGCAGCAACTCTAAGCACCGAGAAGAAGATTTACTCTCTATGTTCTTAAAGGTAGATCTGATTTGCTTACCAAGTTGGCATGCCGAACAGATCTTGTCTTTTGAGAACTCTATTTGGGGCAGTCCAATTACTAAATTAAGCTTACACAGACAGACAATAGTTTTAAAATTTAAGTGACTCAATCTCTTGTGTCAAAACCAGTTTTTGTAACTATTCAAGGTGGCAAAGCAAGTATGTAAGGAAGGCTGATCAAAGTTCCAGTCAATCTTATAAGTGTTCTCATGCCTTCTTCCTACAAGCATTGTACTACCATCGGCTGATCTAATTGTGCACGTGTACTTGTTGAATTCTACTGAGTGACCATTGTCACAAAGTTGACTAATGTTGATCAAGTTATAGCATAAATTTTCAACCAACAGTATATCTTTAATAACAATGTTACCGTGGATAATCTTACCCTTACCCATTCTACCTTTCGCTTTGTCACCAAAAGTTATTCTTGGTCTACCAATACAGACAATAGACAAGTGTTCCCTGTCATGTGTCTAGAACATCCACTGTCCAGAAACCACTCTGAGCTCTGAACTTGCTGGATTCTAGATCTCTGCAATTAAAGCGATAAATTTATTGGTACCCAATCCTACTTGGCTCCAGACAGGATTAGTCCTTTCGAGACCCACACTTGGATAACCCTGAATCGTTTGGGTCTTTGTGTGTCCTGAAATGTGTGTGCAGTAAATGGTGACAGTGTTCTTGAGTGTTGTGTGTGATAGTGAGTATATGCATGTTGTTTTGGTTTTTGGTTCCTGTTGGGAAGCATATATCTCTTCTGGACAGGCATACAATTATAATACCAGTTGGGTTTCACCTCTCGAGTTGCTTGACCAGTAGGTTTAGGTCCATTTTTAAACTTTTGCACAGGTCTAGCTTTCTCTATTGGCTCAACGTAACCAATACCTTTGTGTGATGCTCGCTCCTTAATGAGTGTTGTCTTAACAGGTTCCTTAACCAGTTCACTTGGTTCATATACTGTGCTGGATTAACAAAGTTCATTGTTTGAACCTCGTTCTTCTCCAGACACAGCTGAGTTTTAATACCAGATGAGTTACTGTCATTGTTGATATAGCCTATACCGGCAAGATCACCAGCAAGCCTTATCGACTCAAGCATTTCATCATTTCTGGCAGTTGAGGTGTTCCATGTGTGAACCAACTTGATGAGTTTCTGGTGTGCACACGTAGCTTCGTCACTTTCTTTCTCGAGCAGACTTCATTTCTCCGTTAAGCATTCCAGATCCCTTGATTGTTCACAATCAAGTTACTGTCCTTCTATTCGATTGGGTTTGATTGTTCAGTCTTATACTTCTCGAATGACTCATACAACATTTGATACTCATTGATCATATCCTGCAATGCGTTAGTGAGTTCATTATGTGAAAATTCAGAAAGATTAGAATCATTTACCTCACTGTCATCATTGGCCATGAGACATTGGACTCCTTGATCTTTACTTTCGGTAAGGACCCCCGTGCCCTTAATCCGTTATTAGTGTATTAACCCAAGCATTTAGTGCATGCAATCATATATGTAGGAAAACCACTTGCCATCATAGCAAATCATGCCAATAATAAAATTCTTTACATTATTCCATATAATGTCTAATTTTCCCCGCCCAAGTCCACACATATATCATGCACCATTATAATACACTAACATGTTCTTAGTTAATTTAGCAATTCAATAAATAATTGCATGCAACCCATAAATGAAGAGAGAAATGCCATGGCCTTTTTATACATACCATATACACATAATAGTGCTCACATGCGAGCATCAAATAAGTATGTGTGTATCAAATGTATAAAACACGGTGCTCAATACCGTCATTGGTACTTCGATCCTGGAAGCACCTCCAATCCATAGCTCGAGCTCAATTCCAAACCATCGATGTACCTAATCACCTGCCCCAACAGAGACAACCCCCACACGGGGTGAGCATACCAATACCCCAAATCCTATAAGCATGATATTACAATTCATAATTTACACAAGTAAATGCTATGAATATTAAAAGACACTCTCTGGATGGCATCATCCTCATCCGGGATCCCCTGTGCTGTTCCTGTTCTCACAATAACCGAAACCATCAAATTCTCAAATGCCAGTTAATCATTACATTGATTAACCAATCCGTTACCCACATACCGATACCATAATCAATAATATCAAATCATTAAACAATGATTACAGGTATTCCATATATTTCACTTTCTATTCCGTCGCTTGCTCTACAATAGCGGCGTCATAATCGATGTTCGCTCAACGGCGACAACATCCCAATCATTGCTCGCTCAAAAGCGGCACCATATAATTCCCAATGCATATCAAGTGATTGCAACAACCATATATTATTCATGCACAACAATTGCAATAATATCACACATGCTCCACAGCAGTGGCGTCATAACCGATGTTCGCTCAAAGGTGACAACATACCAATCATTGCTCGCTCAAAAGCGGCACCATATAATTCCCAATGTCTATCCATTTATTGCAATATAATGTACCATACATTCAACAGTTGCAATTATACAAAATGGCTATGCTCGTACGTTATACGTACCTTATAATTCCGTAGTTCGAATCCAACCTTGCATTGGTCCGATGACCGATGAATTATGTGCTAAACACAATAGTAATTCACAATTAATATCAAGCATGCAACCACGTGCCCAAGCACGTTCACAATTCCCAAATATATCATCGATCTATGACGATTAACCATTTTAAAAACCCCGGGCGAAGGATGCATCGAAAACTGAACACGAAATTATACCCCAAAAACAGGCACTGGCGATCGATCGCTTCATCCCAGGCGATCGATCGCCTCGCAAAATGGCATGGGCGATCGATCGCTCCATTCCAGGCGATCGGTCGCCTCTCAGTGTATTTGGCTACTGCCTCATGGCGATCGATCGCTCCCTTTGAGGCGGTCGATCGCGTCACTGTTCATCTTCCTCAAAATTCCATCAACGTCGCGGCGATCGATCGCCCCGCCCTAGGGATCGTTCGCCTCGACCTGTAGCAGCCAAAAATGGTGTTTTCTTGCAAAATTTTCCAAAACAATAATCCTCACATCCCATACAACAAAAATCCTTAACAAGGGCTATAAATCAACCCCAAAACACAGCAACCCAAAAATCTTTAAAAATCAATTTCTTAAACCCAACTCAAAACTCAACAATAATCTACAATGCTACTATCAAATCGAAGATAAATGCGAGGGGATGAATCATACCTTATTATCTTCGAGAATTTCGGCTTCCAAATCGAGCCTCCATCGATTTTTTGCTCAAGGGAGAAAAAAGAGAAGGGTTGGGGAAATTGGGGAGCGCTGGTGCGGGTGAGAGAAAAGATATCCAAATGTCGAACACCGAGTCTACTTGGTATATATAGTACCAAAACTCTAAAATCCCGAGTCCTCCACAAATACATCATGACTCATTAAAAATCATCTGTTTTCAATAATTATCTCTCCAACCTCAATTTCCATTACCAGCCCCATTACAAAGTACTCCGGACCCCAGATCTCACCAAAGACCAAATTCCAAGGTTATCACCACGATGAGAATACAAATTCAACCCTTGGATCCAACGACTCTAAATACAGGTTTTAAAATCCACGGGAGTCTCAACACGGCTAAATTCATAGTTGCCATAATTAAAATCCATAAAGGATCATTACCACACCGGGATTAACACCATTAATTCCCGGGCATCACACTTTCACTGGGCGAGCTAGTAGATTCCTCTGATTCTGATTCTAAATCAGACCATTTGCTCTTGTTTTCCTCCGCAACCAGTACTTTCTGATCTCAGACTCTTCTGGATGATCTTCTCTTTTCCTTGGACTTCTTGTAGTCCTTGGATCCTTTCTTTGGCTTAGGAAAGTCAGCAATGAAGTTCTGTTTGAGGCAGTTGAAGCAGACACAATCTTCCTCTTCTGGTCTATTTTTGAAGTTCTGCTTCCTTGGATAAGACTGGTAAGTCTTCTGATTTTTTTTCATAAATTTGCCAAACTTCTTGACAAAAGCGACATTGCATCATTGCACATACCGGAATGCCTAGCTCAAGCTCATATGCCTTTAAGTCAGCAAATAGATCATGCGGATCTATCTTGTTTAAATCTCTGGACTCTCTCATGGCAATGGTTTTCATATCCCATTCTCTTGGGAGACCCCTCATGACCTTTATGGTGACTTTTCTGTTTGATAGGTCCTTACCTAGGCTGTTGAGTTCATTGATGATTCCAGTCACTCTTTCATCATACCCATTGAGAGTTTCTCCGGACATCATTTTGATGTTCTAAAACTTCTGTAGAGCGACAGTGAGCTTGTTTTCTTTGGTTTGGTCATTTTCTTCACACAGATGTGCAATCTTTTCCCAAATGTCTTTAGAAGTGGGACACATCTTGATTTTGTTGAACATGTTTTTGTCCAATGTTTTGAACAATATGTCTTTAGCTGCATTGTCCATATTTGCTTTTTTTTCCTCCTCATTGGTCCAGGATGCTCTGTCCTTTTCAACCATTTGAGGTTCACCACTGGTAATGGCAGTTGCTGTGTTGACCTTCATGATCTTCATTGGTCCGTCAGTGACGACGAACCACATGTCATCATCTTGAGCACTCAGATGTGCTTGCATCCGAATTCTCCAGTCATCATAATCATCTTTTTTGAACATTGGGATCTTACTGAATGAGGCCATCAGTTCTTAGTATTTCTCAGAATTGAGAAGACCTTGCTCTGATACCACTTGTTAGGATCGGAGTGGTGTTTAGAAGGGGGGTTTGAATAAACATTTAACTCAAATTCTATTTTTCTTGATACAACAGACTGTTGAGTACTGCAGTAGCTTCTCAATTGTTTGCAAGTCGGCAGACACTGATAATAGTGCGAAAGACGTCTGCTGGACTTCTGAGTTAAAGTAACTGAATGGTAAATGCAGTAAGTAAGTGACACAGAATATGTTTCTTGAAGTTCAAAGCACAACTCTTCTACGTCTCCCCTTTTTCCTTTGCAGGAAGGTTACACTAGAAGACTTTGGTTTACACTTTACAGTATACAACCTTCTTAGGCACTCAAACAGCTTGACCTAAACTCCTGGCAATACTACTCTCTAAGCTGATTACAATGTGTTTTTCAACACTCACACAAAATATAAATATGTTATGCTTTGAGTGTTCTTCGAGCAGCAGACTCAGTAGGCTTTGATCTTCAATATCACAATAAGGCTGCTTTGCTGATCTTGCAAAACTTCAGAATATCTTAGTGGAGCGTTTAAGGTTTTGCTTGAATGAATGAAGTTGATTTGTGTTGTTTAGTTTTCTCGGATTGATCAGCCACTTCTTCATTCTTCACTTCAACGTATTTATAGACACAGTGGTCTAACACCAACTTTTCTTCAATTGGAAAGTTCTGCTTGAAATCAGCTTCCTGATTTCCTTCCAAATTCTGTTCTTCTTTCCAATTTTGTTAATTAAGGGTTTTTTCATTCTGACGCTAAAGTGGTGCTGATATCATAGTGGTGCGGCGCTCTGTTGAACTTTTGTCAGAATGAGTTGTACTTATTCTGTCTTGTTGCTTTATACGTCTGATGACTTCTCATTTGCTGTATATATGCTAATTGCATGGTCAGCTGATGTTCATTTCATCATCTGCTGGTTGCATGGTCAGTTGATGTTCATTTCTTCTGTATCCGGTAGATGATAACTGTTGGTCTTTGGATCCGGTGGATCTCCTTTTATTCTTTCACCCGATAGATAGCTCTACACCTGCTAGATGGCTTTTCACCCGGTGGACCTTGTAGAGTTAGTCATTCTTTTCTGTGTCAGTAGACTTCAATGTAGTGGATCAAGCAATAGATATTTGTGATCACCAAAACTTAGAAATGTTTTCCCACATATACTATCGACAGTATTTTAAATTCCAAGCGAATTCATTATAAAAAGTTTGAAACTTTACAATTTATTTAGCCTTAATGTGACTTATTGAGAATTACATCTGCAAATTTTATTTGCCCATTTGAAACTCTTATTTCATTTACTTTTGATCGATGATTCCAATAATTGAATCTCAACCAACTATCTCAGAAAGAGAATGAATTCACACTATTATCCCATAAATCAATTCAAAACATGAAATTTCGTTCTCGGATTTCAAATCATAAAGTTAAATTCCAAATCTCTTCAAGGCCATCCTTAATATTATTCTAAGGATTTTATATTTTCCTATCATCAATCAGAAATCTCTATTCTCCAAGTTTCTTGACAAAACATTTAAATAAATCGATTTCCAGCCTTTATGTTCTCTACTCTACTATGTGTAAATTAATTCATTCAAAAATCATTTACTCAAACACTGTTAAACAAACATGCAATGCAAGAAATAAAATCAACACTCAAATTGAAGGCCAAATTTTCGAATAAAAATCTGATAAACTCAAACTCACTATCGTGCACAGTAACCAGTGGCTGCATGCATGTTTTCCAGTGACCCACGGTGGCGAAGAGGGCGGAGACTGGAGGCAAAACGTCGGTCATGGTGGAGGGAAGGGATGAAACATGCATGCTCGAACAAATGTATGGTTGAGACGAAGAAATCGAACGAAAATCGAAAGAACCCTAAAAATCACAATCGATACTTTATGGCAAAAATCGAATGGATTCAGAAACTCTCATCGTGATTTCTTGGTATGGAAAGGTGCGCCTAAGAGTGGAGAACACGGTGGTAGTTCGGTTTTGTCGGATGATGGTCGGACGGCGGCAGGCACACGCCTTTAGTGGTGAGTGGTCGAACGTGAGCACAGGGAGGGAAATGGAAAACAAGGTGATGGGTTTTTTTAGTGCATGTGTTTACACATTTTAGTGTGTGCCACGGAAATGAACATATAACACATTAATAGTTGTATCCTAGCGCAGTTATACATCGGAGTGTCACAGGTGTACTGATATACTAAATGTATAGTCAACACCTGAGAATATCTACTACTATAACACAAAATTTAATTCTTCATTTAAATAAAAAAAAATTAAAATATTATCGGAGTTTATTCGACCATTTAAAAAATACATCTCCTTCCGATTTAATTGTCAATCACATTCATATTGTCAATGTCACCTATAATTAATTAATCTTCAAATTATTTATTAATTAATTTCCAAATTATAATTAAATAATAATAATCAGATCTCGAGGCCTTACAAATTTCCCCGAGGATTTGCCTTTCCTTGGTTTCTTATATGTGCTTCCCTTGTTCTTGCTTCTCCCCCTTGACTCAATAGCCAAGACATCTGACTACGATGTAGAAGCACCCTGGGATCTCCGCCTCATCTCTTCATTCAAGATGACGCTCTGGATGAATCCCACACTCGCGACTCCTCCTGGGGCTATATTTGTGAGTGATATCTTCATAGTTTCCCAAGACTCTGGTAATGAAGCTAGCACAATCAGGGAAAGCACCTCATCATCAAGCTTTACACCCATACTTGATAACTGTTGCATGGCTCCTTGAATCTCGTTCAAGTGATCTGCTACCAAAGTTCCTTCTTTGTACCGAACCTGAACTAGCTTGCTCAAGTAGAAGAGTTTGTTGTTGCCACTTTTGGAGACATATAGTGTCTCCATCTTCATCCACTGTATACGAGCATGAGTCTCATTACAAATGTGATATTATACACGTTGTCATCGACAAATTGTGGAATGTACCCGCAGACCTGCTCGTGCTCAAAGTTCCATTCGGCATCTTATTTCTCTTCTTCTTTAGTCTCGCTGAACACTAGCAGGTTCATTTTGGTGACCAACATGAGATCTTTCATCTTACTTTTCCAAAGTTGATAATTAGAAACATTAAGGCTAATCATCTTTCTTGTACGTACTTCCATCTTTTGTGTCAACTACCAACGAATTAATCGTTAAAGCCTAAACACAAAAGAATTACTTCCTTGATACTGTCTAGAAAGCCTTTTCTGATGTGGTAGTTCAGACTAAGCTGCAACCACAGAACATATGAAAACTCCTATAGTATTTGACAATCGAGCTCTGATACCAGTTATTGGGGTATCAGGGAAATCAGTTTAGAATTGAGATAACAACGCATCAGAAGCACATAATCAACAATTGAACAAGATGAACACCAATATTTATAGTGGTTCACCCTAAATTGAGCTACGTCCACTCAAAAACCATCAAGGAGATTACTTCTTTATTGATAACAAAGAAGACAAGATAATTGAGAATACAAAGTATTTCGCTCAGAACACTCTGATTTTAATGCTAACTTTCTCTCCACTAATCATATTCCTTCCAAAGATAATCTCCTAAGAAATTCTAACACTCAATCTCACTTTTATTTCAACACTTTTATTTGTAGAAAAATAAAAGATCTGTGTTTTTGGGATGATTTTAGAATGAAAAATGGGTGATATTTATATGTAGATATTAGGGAAGAAAAAACAAAAATTAATATCTCATTGCTTACATAATCAAACTCATCAAATTTGACTAACCCAAACATGTGTTAATTAGTTGTCAAATTTGAAATCATAGAAGCTGGCTTGATTCTCAGCATATATATGTATATAATGATGATAAAAATGACATCCGAAAATGGATTTTATTAATCCCGAAGTGATTATAATCATTGATTGATTTTAATTGTGGTAATTATGAGATAATTACGGTGTTGGGACTCCCGAGGATGTTAATCTGGTGTCGGGGCTGTTGGATCCAAGGGTTGAGATGTTATTCTCATTCAAGTGTTAAACCTTGAAATTATATTGGTAGTGGGTTTTAGAGTCTGGGGAACTTTGGACTGAGATTTGAGGTGTAATTGTAGGTGTGTGAGATTTTATTGAACACTATGGTCATTAAAGAGTTTTGGGGCGAGTATTTGAAACTCGATTTTTTGGAGCCTTGGTACTATATATACCAAGTGGACACGGTGTTCAATCATTTTTCCACCCGGCTCGCCTCTCTCTTCCCCCATCTCTCTCTCGCCTCTCTCTTCCCCCATTTCCCTCATTTCCCCCTTGATGAAGAAATCAACAGAAGGCTTGATTCTTGTGAAATTTTCGAGCGAATAATTGGGTAATCTTCTTCCCCTCGGTTTTATCTTCGATTTGACAGTAGTTTTGTAGAGTTTGGTGATGGTTTGATTTGGGTTTGAGTTCTGGGGGAATTTGAAGAAGTTGATAAATTGATGTATGTAACGTTTTTATATGTTTTAGTGGAGTTTTTGAAGTATTGTGGGTGATGTTTTGAGTTTGGGTTCAAAAATCGCCATTGAAATGAAGTTTTGGCACAAATCAGGGCTAGCGATCGATCGCTAGGTTTGCAGCGATCGATCACCAGGAGAAAATCAAAATTGGTGACGATGAACAGTTTCAGAGATCGATCGCTGGTTTTGTAGCGATCGCTCGTCCGTTAAAAATATGCTCAGCGATCGATCGCTAGAATTGGAGCGATCGATCGCCGAAAGGGGAAATTTGGCAAAAAATGGTTTCTGCCGCCAGAGATCGATCGACCTTTGTCCTGAAAATTTTGGAAAATTTATATTTTGTTGGGAATTTTGAGATATGATCATGTACAGTCTATTTTGACGATGATTATGACTTTTGGGGAAGTTTTATTGACAATGGGATAAGGTTACAAGTATTGAAACTTAGTAAGACATGTATTGCATGTTTGAGTTAAATGATAACTCAAGTTAATAAATGACAAAAATGGGATGATTGGAATCGTGTAAGTGGTACGGTAACTCGTAATTGATTATGATATGAGGCATAAAGTATTTGTTAAATGAATAATGATGTGATTGGGTTTTAATAATGTTAAATATTGGATTTGTTATTCGATATAGATAATGTATAAACCTCCAGATGTCGAGAGTGTTTAAATCATGTCGTCGACCATAAGGTACGTGTAACGTACGAACATAGGTAAATGCCTTATTGTTGCATTTAAAGAATGATATATTCTTGTTTTATTTTATTTAGTACGTACGGACGTACAAGTACTGAAAGTATAATTGTTGACTTGATTATTGAGAAATATGTTGATAGAGTTTGAGTTCACCAAGGAATGGTGCGATGATTATAGTGATGCCGCTATTGAGCGTGCGATGTTTGTTTATGTCGATATTGAGCATGCAAGGATTATTGATTCTGCCGCTATTGAGCGAGCGAGGTGATATCGTGAGATCTAAAGTTTAATTTGATAATTGAAAATGCATGTGGTTTTAATAAATCATTGATATAATGATTTAACTTATTGTCGATTATGAGATTGACAATTGTGATTATCAATTATGGATTGATGATGTGGTATTGTGAGAACAGGAACTGTAAGACCCCGTTATCTATACAAGATACTAATGTGCAATTAAGAGAACTAATCATTCATAAATCAGAGTATTAGGTCGTGTTGATAATCCTGAGCTAAAGAGATTACAGTACCAAAAGTTCAAAAGGAATTATACATATTCCTAACAAAAGGGTACTACACTATAGATTTACTCTACACTTTGTAGAAACTATACACAAAGGTATTTCTATTCTTCTAATCCTGTAGCACTCCTTACAGCTCAGCGTATCAACCCCAACCCTGGTTCTCATCGTCAAAAGCACCTACAAAGACAACCCCCAACACATGAGCATATCATAGTTCATATCAATCATAATATGAATATAAAGCATAAATTCATAAATCATAGGCATAAGATACTTCCTGAATTCCAATGAATTTAAAACGCCCATTTTGGTTGTCCCTGTACCATAACTCATAATCAAATCAATACATGATATTATGGTTTCTTTAAATAAATGTCATGACATATCTTTACTTCTTAAATATTTACTTCAATCCTTAGTCAGTTTATCATCAGTGTATTTTAATGCCCCTCGCTTCATAACTTTAGTACAAGCGGAACTCCCCTCCCTCGCTTCTTCATACAAGCGGTATTTCTATCCTCGCTTCGTATGATAAATCTCGCCTCCATCTGCAAGCGAGCCTCCCCCCTCCCGCTACACATTTTTAGCGGTATAAGCGGTAAGCATTAAAATCATCACTGTGATAACCCTGACTCGTGGAATACACACCATTTATTCCACAACATACATATGCAACAACAATGCATAACAACATGTATCATACTCATAATGCACAACTTTGCATCTATCATGTGTCAAATGGACAGACATAAAATACATGTTACCGTTGGGATGCCCGTACGTCGATTTCGTACCTTTCCAAAATATGGTGTGTTGCAGGACTCTATCCCCTACGTTGTGTAGCTATCTGTGAAGGCTCTACACCAGTGTACAACACAATATTAGATTCCAATTTATATGCCAAAATCAAAAAAATCCAACAAAACATCATTTTCCACTATTCAGCATCTGGCGATCGATCGCTACATCGAGGCGATCGATCGCCAGACTTCACTGGCTCGAGGCGATCGATTGCGCCATTTATGGCGATTGATCGCCTGCCTTTGATTTTGGCTACTGGCCTTCGGCGATCGATCGTTGCGTTTGTAGCGATCGATCGCCACATGCTCTGTGCACGATTTTCCAGATTTCTCGAAGACCCATCTTCATACCGACAATTATAGCATATAAGACATACCACATGCTTGAACAAACATGCTAAGAGCTACTAGGTACTACCATGAATGTATTCAAATTGAAGTTCCACCCAAACTTAAACCCACATGCATCAAAATCGCCCAACTAGTTCAGTACTCACCCAAGCTTTCTGAAAACAGCGTACCATATTCATACCCAGATTTTTGAGCACCAACTTTCAAGCCAACAAATATACCACCATAAACGTAACTCATGCTCAAACAAACATGCTAGGAACTTCATAAAAACACCATGAATGAACTTAAATCAAAGGTTTAACAAAACTAAGCTAGCATGCCATTTTTTACACCAATAAAAACATATATTCAAACAAAACTTAAACCAAAACAGAACAAGGTTTCTCACCCTCTTTTGCTCCGATTTTTGCAAGGTTTCCTCACCAAGAATTTGAAATCTTCACCTTCCTACTTGCTCACCTGATGTTGGACGATTTTTGGGTGGAAGAGAGGGAGAGTTTCTGAAATGAAAAGTGGAGTGGGAGAGTGGGGAAAGAGGTATGGGTGAGCAGTTGGATGGGTATGGGTTGAGGGGGGTGGTTGGGTGTTGGGTGGTGTAATGTGTTATGTTTTGGTCCCGGTATTTAGCACGATGTATTAAAATATCCTCACATGATATTTTATAGTATTTAATCAATAAAATACTTCAATTTCCAATTAAATATGCTTTACCAAAACAATTAACACCCACCCTAAATAATCATGCCATAACCCAAATTCCCAACATATAACACATGCACCCTGAAATGCATTTCTCCAATATTATTAATTCAACCCAATGAATTAATACCATAATCTTCATAACATAATTAATGTTTAAAATCACATAATCATTTCGGGGATATCACAGGAACAGTGTAGGAAGTGTTTTATTGTGATTTATGCATTTACGCCTTATATTCATATTGTGTTGAATATGAATGATATTATTGCTCATGTTTGGGGGTTGTCCTTGTAGGTACACTTTTGGCATGATAAGAAGGGCTAAGCGGGTTGAGGCGGTGAGCTTGTGAAGAACACTCTTGGTAGATGAAGGACATGATTACTTTTGTATAGTGTCTACTCTAGGAGTAGTGTAAAGCTATAGTTAATACATTCATTTGATTGGGAATGTAACTAATCCATTTGAGAGTCCTCATTTTGGCATGTAACTCTTAAGGCTCATAGTCTCAAAACGATTATTTTACGCTGATCATTTATATTAGCTCTAATTATGCCTTTAATCCGTACTTAAGGAACTAGGGTCCTTACATTAGTGGTATCAGAGCAGTGGTTAGAGAACCCGGGAACGAGTGAAGGGTAGCCTTAGCATGATTGGCTAGATGCTTACATTTGAAGCATGTTTATGCATGTGGTGCATATTGTTGTATATACGGTTATACTAACATGCTTATTATCATTCTTGTTATCAAACGGCATAACATATATATGTGTTTTGGAATTGTTGTTAACCTTTGTGTTACAGCATGGCTGCTATGAACGCGGGGAACCTTAATGAAGAGGTCGGTGATGTTGGGAGCGTGAACGCTAGCATTGGTCAAGCAAACCCTCTACCTCCACCAGCTGTAGGCATGGAACCAGTGGCTCAGTTGTTACTGCCTGGTGAGATTAGTTTGACTCAGTTTCTGTCTTACCACCCGCCCCGGTTTGAGGGGACAGAATCAGGAGAGGAGGCTGAGGAGTGGCTAGAAAGGCTTGAACAGATATTTGTATCGGCTCCTTGTGCTGTTACAGCCTGGCTGAGGCTGGCGGAGTTCCAGTTGGCAAAGAAACCTCTAATGTGGTGGAGGAGCACGGTAATGGAACTGAGAGCACAGGGTGCAGTGATCGATTGGACGCTCTTCAGAACCCGGTTTCTGAACCGGTACTTCTCTGCGGCGGCGAGACAGACGAAGGAAGATGAGTTTGAAAGCTTGAAACAAGGGAACATGTCAGTATCATACTATGTCATGCATTATTCCTCGTTGCTGAGGTATGTTCCACACATTGCCACCAATGGGCACGCAAAGATGAGAAACTTCATGAAGGGATTGCGACCGGAGCTTTTTGACTGGGTTATCACCAATAACCCCACTTCTTTTGATGATGCTCTCACAAGAGCAGAGCTTGCGGAGATTGGAGTTGGAGCCTATCCTAGTGCTATACCCCCACAAGTGCCACAACAGAGGCAAGCTACTGATAGCTTGAGGCCCCGAGGGGAGTCATTTAAACCTCGTGGTGCCTCTTCATCTTCGCGGTTCAGTGGAAAGAAATCTTATGGTCTGAAGCAAGAGAACAAGAAGAACAATTGGTCGGCCAACCGAGGGTCTACGCAAGGAAACAGATCGGGGGAGCCAAGGTGCGACAATTGTGGAGGGCCACATTCTTCGAGTAAGTGCCCTGCCTGTTATAGCTGTGGCAAGATGGGTCACATCTCTCGGTATTGCCCCACTCGGGGAGGACAGTCAGACTTTCAGGGAAACAGGCCGAGATTTGATGACAGGACAGTACACCAGAGGCAGCAGTTTGTGCCTCGACCATCGGGAGGTCAGACAGTGGGATCGTCCCAGGGACAGGTGTATGCGCTGACTAGAGAGCAGGCCCAGGCAGCCCCAGAGGAGGTGATCGTCGGTACGTGTCATTTATTTACGTACCCTGCTTTTATTTTGATAGATACAGGTGCCTCCCACTCTTTTGTATCTGTGGGCTTTGTGGAGAGACACCATATGCGCACGTCTTCTTTACCCACGCCTCTCGTGGTCTCGACACCCACTGGAAGAAATGTCGTTGCCGATCAGTTTATGGCAGATTGCCTCATTTATTTTGAGGGCAACGAGTTGAAGGCAGACTTGATTGTGTTGGGCATGTCAGACTTCGACTGCATCATGGGTATTGACATTCTGAACAGATATCAGGCAGTGGTAGATTGCCGGCAGAGAACAGTGAGGTTCAGATCTGATTTGGGAATTCCGTGGACTTTTTATGGCAACGGTTCTCGTGCGAAGATCCCGTTGATTTCGGCAATCAAGATGTCTCAGTTGTTGGAACGTGGTCACACAGGCTATCTCATCTATGCCGTGGACATGTCTGGGAAGAATAAAGAATTGAGAGTTGAGGATGTACCAGTCGTGGCAGAATTTGCTGATGTATTCCCAGAGGAGATCCCAAGATTTCCACCGGCTAGAGAAGTTGAGTTTGGGATCGAGTTGTTACCGGGGACATCCACTATCTCTCGTGCACCTTACAGGATGGCACTGGCAGAGTTGAGAGAATTGAAGGAACAGCTGCAGGATCTCCTTGACAAAGGATATATACACCCTAGCGTATAGCCATGGGGCGCACCGGTTCTTTTTGTAAAGAAGAAGGATGGTTCGATGAGGTTGTGCATCGACTACCGGCAACTGAATAAAGCCACAGTAAAGAACAAGTATCCTCTCCCAAGGATTGTTGATCTGTTTGATCAATTGCAAGGTACCAGACTTTATAGCAAGATTGATTTGAGGTCCGGGTATCATCTGGGTCAGGGAGGAAGATGTGCAGAAGACAGCATTTCGGACTCGGTATGGGCACTACGAGTTCTTAGTGATGCCGTTCGGTGTGACGAACGCCCCGGCTGTCTTTATGAGCTTGATGAATCTGGTGTTCCAACCCTATCTTGATCAGTTCGTCATTGTATTCATCGACGACATTCTCATCTACTCCCGGAGCGAGGAAGAGCACGTGAAACACTTGAGGACAGTGCTCCAGATTCTCAGAGATCACCAGTTGTATGCCAAGCTCAGTAAGTGTGAATTTTGGTTGAGAAGTGTAGTATTTCTGGGGCATGTCATATCGAGCAGCGGGATATCAGTGGATCCCAGGAAGATTGAGGCTGTGCTGGAGTGGGCTGCACCCACTTCTGTACCTGAAATACGGAGCTTCCTTGGCTTGGCCGGTTATTATCGACGTTTTGTCGAGGGATTTTCGAAGATCGCCAAGCCTTTGACGCAGTTGACCCAGAAGGGAGTACCATTCTTTTGGTCAGAAGCTTGTGAGGAGAGCTTCCAGGAGTTGAAGCACCGTTTGACGACGGAGCCAGTATTGGTAATTCCTACGGAAAACTCCAGATTTGTTTTGTATACCGATGCATCACTTCAGGGCCTTGGGTGTGTACTGATGCAAGATAAGCATGTGGTAGCTTATGCATCGAGGCAGTTGAAGTCGCATGAGACTAGATACCCAGTCCATGACTTGGAATTGGCGGCTATCATCTTCGCCCTGAAGATTTGGAGACATTATCTGTATGGTACTTCGTTTACCATATATACGGATCCCAAGAGCCTCAAGTTTTTATTCACTCAGGCGGAGCTGAACATGAGGCAGAGAAGGTGGATGGACTTACACAAGGACTATGATTGTGAGATTGAGTACCATCCCAGGAAAGCTAATTTGACAGCAGACGCTTTGAGCCGGAAAGTGAGGAGTACTGCTGAGGACGTCATCCATTTGTCAGCCATGATGACCTCCTATTGCCATCTGGGCTATGATTTTGACATAGATACATCACCTGTATATGTATCGACCTTGTTAGCTGAGCCGGATATCTATGAGAACATCAGGAGATCTCAGAGGTCAGATGATGAGGTTCAGAGATGGTTATCTTTAGTACATCTTGGTCAGCCAACGAAATTCAGAGTGGCCGATGACGGATCTTTGAGATTGGGTAACCGTTGGGTGGTTCCGAGTACGCCGGAGTTGCGTAGAGGGATCTTGGAGCGAGCTCATAGTAGCAGACTTAGCATCCACCCAGGCGGGAAGAAGATGTATAAAGATCTACGTGGTCAGTTTTGGTGGAAGAGAATGAAGTTTGATGTCGTCGCTTTTGTTAAGAGGTGCTTGATCTGCCAACAGGTTAAGGCAGAGAGACAGAGACCTGGCGGCGAGTTAAAAAGCTTGGAGATACCGAAGTGGAAGTGGGAACACATTTCCATGGACTTCGTGACTCACCTGCCGAGGAGTACTTCGGGTTTCGATGCTATTTGGGTGGTTGTGGATCGATTGACTAAAGTGGCTCATTTCATCCCCTATAGCATGACTTTCACCTTTTTGAGGATGGCGCAGTTGTATATTCGAGATGTGGTGAGATTGCATGGGATTCCCATTTCCATAGTGTCGGATCGAGATCCACGATTCACATCTCATTTTTGGGAGGGTCTTCAGTCAGCCTTGGGAACTGAAGTTAGATTGAGCACTGCTTATCATCCTCAGACGGATGGCCAGACCGAGCGTACTATCCAAACGCTCGAGGACATGTTGAGGGCTTGTGTATTGGAGTTCGATGTTTCTTGGCAGGATTCGGTAGCCTTGGAAGAGTTCTCTTATAATAACAGCTACCAGGCGAGCATTCAAATGGCTCCTTTCGAAGCTCTTTATGATAGACGGTGTAGATCACCCTTGTGTTGGGACGATTTGGACCGAAAATCGGTCGGAGGACCGGAGCTGATCCGAGAAATGGAAGAGAAGATAAAGATGATAAGGCAGAAA
Organism: Haberlea rhodopensis; assembly: GCA_907163345.1. NCBI lineage: Eukaryota > Viridiplantae > Streptophyta > Magnoliopsida > Lamiales > Gesneriaceae > Haberlea > Haberlea rhodopensis. The sequence continues at coordinate 553,552 of CAJQUN010000236.1, read as the reverse complement.
ATGAAAGCAGCCCAGAACAGACAGGCAGCTTAAGCCAATAAACGGCGGAGGCCGTTGGAATTTCAGTTGGGAGATAAGGTCTTTTTGAAGATATCGCCTTTCAGAAGCGTTGTGCGATTTGGGATGCGTGGGAAACTGTCTCCGCGGTATGTTGGACCGTACGAGATTTTGCAGCGCATTGGCACTTTAGCTTACCGATTGGCTTTGCCACCTTCTTTATATGGTATACATGATGTGTTTCATATATCGATGCTGCGGAAGTATGAGCCGGATCCATCTCATGTGTTACAGCCTTCCGAGGTCCAGTGGGATCGCAGGGGTGTCGAGGAGGCTACGTGGGAGACGGAGCGGCATATGGTGCAGCACTACCCGGAACTTTTCTCTGGTATGTGATTATGTTAAGTTTCATTTTGGGGTAAGTGCACGTGATTTCGAGGACGAAATCTTATAAGTAGGGGAGTATTGTGATATCCCCAAAATAATTGATTGCAATTTGGACATTAATTGTGTTTATATGATTAATTATGGTGGTAATTAATTATGTGCTGGATTTATTTTTCATGTTGAAATGCTTAGTCACATGGTAGGCGTGATCGGGAATGCATTTCGGGGTGCATGTGATGCATGTTGGGTAATTGGGCGTTTTAATGGCTTACATGTGTTGGTAGTCATTTATTTGGTGAAACATGCATTTAATTGGGATTTGGTGCTTTGTGGTGAAATGTGTTTAAAATACCATGTTGGGGTATAATTTACATCATGTTAATTGTTGGGGTACAAGTTTAAATAAAAGGATTTAACCCTTTACCCCACCACTTTATTTCACTTTACTCTTTACACTCTAAATCCCCAAATCTCTTCCCAAACCCTCACTTTTCCCCTCAAACTCGATTTTGGCACCAAAGTGGACAAGAAGTTCTTGTAAAAGCTTTGTTCTTGTACTTCTTGGTAAGATTTAAGGCCTAGGATGTTTATATATCACTCCTTGTTGTTCTTGAAGTGTTTGGTGTGAGTTTTGGAATGATTTTAAAAGGGTTTGAAATGTTATGTTGTGGGTTGGTGTTGTTTTGGTTGAGGGTTGGATTTATGCTTGTTTTGAGGTGTATTTTGGAAGTTTATGATGTTATTTTGTTGTGGGTTGATGGTTTAAGTTTTGGTATGGTTTGGAATGGTTTTGGTGTGCATTAATGGTGGAAATCGTGAGTCTGTGCGAGGCGATCGACCGCCTGAAATGAGGCGACCAATCGCCAATGGGCAGTACCAAAAACACAGAGTAGGCGATCGATCGCCTGAAATGGCGCGATCGATCGTCGAGGGGCAGTGTCAAATTATGAGGTAGGCGATCGATCGCCATGTTTGGCGTGATCGATCGCCGCGAAGCAAAAATTGAGGCGATCGATCGCCTTAGTGAAGCGATCGATCGCCAGCAGTGAAATTTTGGCAAATGAATTCTTTTGACAAATTTTTGGTATTTGACTATTATTTGACTTCTAATATGGGGTTGTGTGATTGTGTAGAACCATCCCAGGTAGCGACACAACCAAGGAAGTGAAGTCATATCAATTCCACTTTTGGAAAGGTACGTAGAAGACGTACGGGCACCCAACGGTACATGTATCTAATATACTCATTGTTTATGCATTGTGGATGCGAGTACACATGAAATTATGCATTGTGGATGCAAATACATGTTGAATTATGCATGATGATTGTATATGCATATGATGGTTATTGGTGCACATCCCATGAGTCGTGGTCATCCCTTGATGATTTTAATGCTTGCCGCTATTTGATTTGTTGCCGCTAAATGTGAAGCGAGGGGTGGGAGCGCCGCATGTCACATTTGAGCGTGGTTATCATATAGGGCGAGGAAAGAATATTTGCCGCTCAATGTGAAGCGAGGGGTGGGAGTGCCGCATGTCCATTGAAGCGAGGTTATTCTATGCCGCCTATATGTAAATAAGCGAGGGGCATTAAAATACATTGTGATGAACAGACTAGGGATTGGTGATTGGTATTTGGTGATGATGAAATGGTATTATGTCATGACATGTGTAGACCATTAAATAATCTATTGATTATAATCATGAGTTATGGTACAGGGACAACGAAACTGGAAGCGTTTAAAATGCATGGGAAAAACAGGAAGTGTTGTATTGTGATTTATGCATTTACGCCTTATATTCATATTGTGTTGAATATGAATGATATTATTGCTCATGTTTGGGGGTTGTCCTTGTAGATACACTTTTGGCATGATAAGAAGGGCTAAGCGGGTTGAGGCGGTGAGCTTGTGAAGAACACTCTTGGTAGATGAAGGACATGATTACTTTTGTATAGTGTCTACTCTAGGAGTAGTGTAAAGCTATAGTTAATACATTCATTTGATTGGGAATGTAACTAATCCATTTGACAGTCCTCATTTTGGCATGTAACTCTTAAGGCTCATAGTCTCAACACGATTATTTTACTCTGATCATTTATATTAGCTCTAATTATGCCTTTAATCCGCACTTAAGGAACTAGGGTCCTTACAGTATGCCAGAGTACCAACACGCTGTAAGATCTCATACGGCCCAACATATCTCGGGGATAACTTTCCCCGCATCCCAAAACGTACTACAGCTCTGAAATGTGAGATCTTCAAAAAGACACTGTCGCCCAACTGAAACTCTAACGGCCGACGCCGTTGATTAGCATACGCTGCCTGCCTGTCCTGGGCTGCTTTCATCTTTCTTCTGATCACCTTTACCTTTTCTTCAATTTCTTGGACCAACTCTGGTCCTCCGACCAATTTACGGTCCACATCATCCCAATATAAAGGCGACCTACAACGTCTACCATAGAGTGCCTCAAAAGGAGCCATCTGTATGCTTGTCTGGTAGCTATTGTTATAAGAAAACTCTACCAAAGCCACTGAGTCCTGCCAAGAAGCATCGAACTCCAACACAAAAGCCCGTAACATATCTTCGAGCGTCTGTATGGTACGCTCGGTCTGTCCGTCCGTTTGGGGATGGTATGTTGTGCTCAACCTTAATTCTGTACCCAGAGCTGACTGAAGACCTTCCCAGAAGTGAGATGTAAACCACGGATCTCGATCAGACACAATCGAAACAGGGATCCCATGCAGTCTCACCACATCTCTGACATATAACTGAGCCATCCTCAAGTACGTGAAGGTCATACTATATGGAATGAAGTGAGCCACTTTAGTCAATCTGTCCACGACTACCCAGATGGCATCAAAACCCGAAATAGTCCTCGGTAAGTGGGTCACAAAGTCCATGGATACGTGCTCCCACTTCCATTCTGGTATCTCCAAACTTCTAAGCTCACCACCAGGCCTCTGCCTCTCAGCCTTCACTTGCTGACAAATCAGACACCTCTTGACAAATGTGGTGACATCTTGTTTCATTCGTCTCCACCAAAACTGGCTACATAAGTCCTTATACATTTTCTTTCCGCCCGGGTGGATACTCATCCTGCTGTAATGAGCCCGCTGTAATATTCCCTGACGCAATTCAGGCGCATTCGGACCACCCATCTGTCACCTAACCTCAAAGAACCGTCCTCAACCATTATGAATCTCGACGGCTGACCCAGACGAACCACTGACAACCATCTCTGAACTTCCTCGTCAGTCTCCTGAGCCTTCTTGATGTGATCATAAATAACGGGCTCAGATAATAAGGTCAAAACCTGTACCGGTGAAGCAGACACATCATAATCAAAACCCAACTGACAGTAGGAGCCCATCATAGCTGATAGACACATGGCATCCTCTGCCGTGCTCTTCACCTTCCGACTCAAAGCGTCGGCTGTCAGATTTGCTTTTCCAGGATGGAATTCGATTTCACAATCATAGTCTTTCAGCAGGTCCATCCATCTCCTTTGTCTCATATTCAGCTCAGCCTGCGTAAACAAGAACTTCAGGCTCTTGTGATCAGTGAAGATGGTGAATGAGGTACCGTATAAGTAGTGTCGCCATATTTTCAAGGCAAACACTATAGCTACTAGCTCCAAATCATGGACTGGATACCTCGTCTCGCGTGGCTTCAATTGTCTCGAAGCGTAAGCCACAACATGCTTATCCTGCATCAGTACGCATCCTAGGCCCTGAAGCGATGCGTCAGTATAGAGAGCGAACCCCTTGTTCTCCCTGGGAATCACCAACACTGGCGCTGAAGTCAATTTGTGCTTCAACTCCTAGAAGCTCTGCTCACAAGCTTCCGACCAAAAGAATGGAACTCCCTTCTGAGTTAGCTGAGTCAATGGCTTGGCAATCTTTGAAAATCCTTCGACAAAGCGTCGATAATACTCGGCCAAACCAAGAATACTTTGGATCTCAGGAACTGTAGTAGGCGCAGACCAATCCATAACTGCCTCTATCTTCCTGGGATCTACTGATATCCCCTCTCGAGAGATAATATGACCCAGAAATGCTACGCTTTTCAGCCAAAACTCACACTTGCTGAGTTTGGCGTACAACTGATGATCTCTGAGGATCTGAAGCACCGTCCTCAAATGATTGGCATGCTCCTCCTTACTTCTTGAATAAACCAGAATGTCGTCAATAAACACGATGATGAACTGATCAAGATACCTCTGAAATATTATGTTCATCAAGCTCATAAATACTGCAGGGGCATTCGTCACCCCGAATGGCATCACTAAGAACTCGTAGTGCCCATACCGAGTTCGAAATGTTGTCTTTTGAACGTCATCAGCTCTAACTCGTATCTGGTGATAACCTGACCGCAAGTCAATCTTCGAGTAAAGCTCTGTGCCCTGAAGCTGATCAAATAAGTCAACAATCCTCGGAATGGGGTACTTGTTCTTAATCGTCACTTTATTCAATTGACGGTAATCGATGCACAGGCGCATCGAACCATCCTTTTTCTTTACGAACAAGACTGGTGCACCCCATGGTGATACACTAGGGCGAATGTATCCTTTGTCGAGGAGCTCCTGCAACTGCACTTTCAGCTCCCTCAGCTCTGTCGGTGCCATCCTATAAGGGGCACGAGAAATAGCAGATGTCCCTGGCAGTAACTCAATCGCAAACTCCACATCTCAGATCGGCGGAATCCTGGAATCTCATCCGGAAACACATCGGTGAATTCCGCAACTACTGGTATATCCTCGATCCTCAACTCTTCCTTTTCCTCTGACACGTCCACGACATAAATAAGATAGCATGAGTGACTGCGTTCTAACAACCGCGACATCTTAACTGCCGAAATCAACGGAATCTTGGGACGAGAGCCGTCCCCATAGAAGGTCCACTGAAACCCCTGATCAGACAGAAAACACACCATCCTCTGTCGGCAATTAACCACGGCTTGGTATCTGCTCAAACACATCAATGCCGACAATGCAGTCAAAATCTGCCATATCCAACAAAATCAAATCGGCCCTCAGATCATTGCCCTCAAAATAAATGAGGCAATCAGATAGTAGTCGATCTGCAATTACATGCTTTCCCGTGGGTGTCGAGACCATAAGAGGCGTGGGCAACGGAGACGAACACAAGTGGTGTCTCTCCACAAAAGCAGAAGATACAAATGAATGAGAAGCACCTGTATCTACTAAAATAAATGCAGGGTACGTAAGTAAGTGGCACGTACCAGCAATCACTTCCTCCGGAGCTGCCTCTGTCTTCTCTCAAGTCAGCACATATACTTGACCCTGCGGCGGTCCTGCCGCCTGACCTCCCGGTGGTTGAGGTGCAACTGCTATCTCTGTGGTGCCGTCCTGGCGTCAAATCTTGGCCTGTTCGGTCTAGAGTCTGCCTGACCTACCCGATTGGGGCAAGCTCGAGCCAGGTGGCCCACCCTGCCACAAACATAACAGCCTCGACAGTCACGTGTCAAGTGAAATCCTCCACAGTTGTCACACTTGTTCCCTCCTGTTCTATTTCCCTGCGCTGGTCCCCGATTACCCTGCTTCTGATTCTGAAATTTCTTCCCACCATATCTAGAAGATGAAGAAGCCCCACGAGGCTTAAACTGGTCTCCTCGTGGCCTCAGGCTATCAACAACTGGTCTCTGTGGTGGTACAAAAGGGGGTACAGTTTCCTTGTACACACTAACCCCAATCTCTGTCAGCTCTGCCCTAGTCAGGGCATCATCAAATGAGCTGGGGTTGTTGGAGACAACCCGATCAAATAACTCTGGCCTCAGCCCTATCAGAAATGCCTCATCTTGGCATGTCCGTTTACAACAATGTGAGGCACATACCTCAACAGTGAATAGTACTGCATGGCATAATCTGATACAGTCATTCTGCCCTGTTTAGATTGGTAAACTCATCTTCTTTTACTTGTCTGGTAGCGGCAGAGAAATACCGGTTAAGGAACCGGGTCCTGAACACAGTCCAATCTACTGTCATACCCTGAGCCCTCAGCTCCATAACTGTTGTCTTCCACCACATGGAAGACTTCTTCGCCAACTGAAACTCTGCCAACCTCAGCCAGACAGTCCGTGCACAGGGTGTCGATACAAATATCTGCTCTAGTCTCTCAAGCCATTCCTCGGCTGCTTCCCCAGTCTCAGTTCCTTCAAATAGCGGGGGATGATAGCTCAAGAACTGGGTCAAACTTATCTCCCCTGGTAGTAGTATCTGTGTTGTAGGCTCCACGCCTACAGCAGGTGGCGGTAGAGGATTTGACTGAGCAATACTGGCATTGATACTGCCTACATCTCCCACCTCTTCATTGGGGTTCTCCGGATTAATAGCTGCCAAGCTGTAACACAGGGGTTAACAACAATACCAAAAGCAGTTCATAATATAAGCCATTAGATAACAAGATTAATCATATTCAAAGGCATGTTAGTATAACAACTTATACAAAAATATGCACCACCAATGAATACCTAGCCCACTTGTCTCTAAAGGCTACCCTTCACTCGTTCCCTGGTTATCTAACCTGGCTCTGATACCACTAAATGTAAGACCCCGTTATCTATACAAGATACTAAGGTGCAATTAAGAGAACTAATCAGAGTATTAGGTCGTGTTGATAATCCTGAGCTAAAGAGATTACAGTACCAAAAGTTCAAAAGGAATTATACATATTCATAACAAAAGGGTACTACACTATAGATTTACTCTACACTTTGTAGAAACTATACAAAAAGGAATTTCTATTCTTCTAATCCTGTAGCACTCCTTACAGCTCAGCGTATCAACCCCGACCCTGGTTCTCATCGTCAAAAGCACCTACAAAGACAACCCCCAACACATGAGCATATCATAGTTCATATCAATCATAATATGAATATAAAGCATAAATGCACAAATCATAGGCATAAGATACTTCCTGAATTCCAATGCATTTAAAATGCCCATTTTGGTTGTCCCTGTACCATAACTCATAATCAAATCAATACATGATATTATGGTTTCTTTAAATAAATGTCATGACATATCTTTACTTCTTAAATCTTTACTTCAATCCTTAGTCAGTTTATCATCAGTGTATTTTAATGCCCCTCGCTTCATAACTTTAGTACAAGCGGAACTCCCCTCCCTCGCTTCTTCATACAAGCGGTATTTCTATCCTCGCTTCGTATGATAAATCTCGCCTCCATCTGCAAGCGAGCCTCCCCCCTCCCGCTCCACATTTTTAGCGGTATAAGCGGTAAGCATTAAAATCATCACTGTGATAACCCTGACTCGTGAAATACACACCATTTATTCCACAACATACATATGCAACAACAATGCATAACAACATGTATCATACTCATAATGCACAACTTTGCATCTATCATGTGTCAAATGGACAGACATAAAATACATGTTACCGTTGGGATGCCCGTACGTCGATTTCGTACCTTTCCAAAATATGGTGTGTTGCAGGACTCTATCCCCTACGTTGTGTAGCTATCTGTGAAGGCTCTACACCAGTGTACAACACAATATTAGATGCCAATTTATAGACCAAAATCAAAAAAATCCAACAAAACATCATTTTCCACTATTCAGCATCTGGCGATCGATCGCTACATCGAGGCGATCGATCGCCAGACTTCACTGGCTCGAGGCGATCGATCGCGCCATTTATGGCGATTGATCGCCTGCCTTTGATTTTGGCTACTGGCCTTTGGCGATCGATCGCTGCGTTTGTAGCGATCGATCGCCACATGCTCTGTGCACGATTTTCCAGATTTCTCGAAGACCCATCTTCATACCAACACTTATAGCATATAAGACATACCACATGCTTGAACAAACATGCTAAGAGCTACTAGGTACTACCATGAATGTATTCAAATTGAAGTTCCACCCAAACTTAAACCCACATGCATCAAAATCGACAACTAGTTCAGTACTCACCCAAGCTTTCTGAAAACAGGGTACCATATTCATACCCAGATTTTTGAGCACCAACTTTCAAGCCAACAATTATACCACCATAAACGTAACTCATGCTCAAACAAACATACTAGGAACTTCATAAAAACACCATGAATGAACTTAAATCAAAGGTTTAACAAAACTAAGCTAGCATGCCATTTTTTACACCAATAAAAACATGAATTCAAACAAAACTTAAACCAAAACAGAACAAGGTTTCTCACCCTCTTTTGCTCCGATTTTTGCAAGGTTTCCTCACCAAGAATTTGAAATCTTCACCTTCCTACTTGCTCACCTGATGTTGGACGATTTTTGGGTGGAAGAGAGGGAGAGTTTCTGAAATGAAAAGTGGAGTGGGAGAGTGGGGAAAGAGGTATGGGTGAGCAGTTGGATGGGTATGGGTTGAGGGGGGTGGTTGGGTGTTGGGTGGTGTGATGTGTTATGTTTTGGTCCCGGTATTTAGCACGATGTATTAAAATATCCTCACATGATATTTTATAGTATTTAATCAATAAAATACTTCAATTTCCAATTAAACATGCTTCACCAAAACAATTAACACCCACCCCAAATAATCATGCCATAACCCAAATTCCCAACATATAACACATGCACCCTGAAATGCATTTCTCCAATATTATTAATTCAACCCAATGAATTAATACCATAATCTTCATAACATAATTAATGTTTAAAATCACATAATCATTTCGGGGATATCACAGGAATAGTGTAGGAGACTTCTTATTGGCATTGTGTACTCATGGAGTATTCTTTTAAATTACAGCATTGTATTCTGTAAATTATTAAATGTGTAGGTGTTGATATTATGATTATGTTATTCGTATGCTCGCTCCGTGTGTGGGCTGTTTCTATTGGAACAGGTAAAGCAGGTACGACATTGGCTCGGGAAATGAGTTCAAGCCGTATAACAAGGATATTCCTGGGAGCGAGATACCTGTATTGGTATAGAGTAATGTGTCTTATACAAGTAGATACAAATTTATTGTCAATGCTCGTCTATGAGCTTGGGATATGTGTATATGGATTGTATAAGTATTTTAATGCTTCTCTTTTCATGTGAGTGTTGAATGCAATTTAATTAAGGAAATTGCATAATGAATTGAGAATATGTACAGTGCCTTATCAAGTGTATACTTATGTTAGTTGAGTTGGGATGTGAATCAGACATTAAGAAGATTTATGTCAAAAATTTATATTCGTCATGCTATTGCTATTGAAGGAAGTGATGAGAATTCTCTAATGTGATGAAAGTATGCACTAATTGTAAGGACCCTAGCTCCTTAAATACGGATTAAAGGCATAATTAGAGCTAACATAAATTATCAGAGTAAAATGATCGCGTTGAGACTATGAGCCTTAAGAATTACATGCCAAAATAAGGACTAACAAGTGGATTAGTTACATCTTCAAGTCAAAAGAATGTTTTTTACTATAGATTTACACTACTCCTAGAGTAGACACTATACAACAGTAATCCTGTCCTTCATTTATCAAAAGTGTTCTTCATAAGCTCACCGCCTCAACCCGCTTTAGCCCCTTTTATCATGCCAAATGTACCTACAAGGACAACCCCCAAATATGAGCATATAATAATTCATATACAACACAATATGAATGTAAGTCGTAAATGCATAAACAGTAATAAACACTTCCTGTTTTTCCCATGCATTTTAAACGCTCCATTTTTTGTTGTCCCTGTACCATACCCATGAGCATAATCAACAGATTATTTAATGGTTTACACATGTCATGACATAACACCATTCCATATTCATCAATTACCAATCCCTAGTCTGTTCATCACAATGTATTTTAATGCCCCACGCTTCACATATAGGCGGCATAGAGTAACCTCGTTTTAATGGACATGCGGCGCTCCCACCCCTCGCTTCACATTTTAGCGGCAAATATTCTTTCCTCGCCTCATATGACAACCACGCTTCAATGTGACATGCGGCGCTCCAACCCATCGCTTCACATTGAGCGGCAACAACAAATAGCGGCAAGCATTAAAATCATCAAAGGATGACCATGACTCATGGGATACGCACCAACAAGCATCATATGCATACATAGCCATCATGCATAAATTCAACATGTATTTGCATATACAATGCACATTTCCACATATACTCGCATCCACAATGCACAATCAATGAGTATAATAGATACATATACCGTTGGGTGCCCGTACGTCCTCTACGTACCTTTCCAAAAAGTAGGATGTGGTAGGACTTCACTTCCTTGGCTGTGTCGCCACCTGGGATGGTTCTACACATTCACACAAATCAATATTAGAACCCAATAATAGTCCAATACCAAAAATCCTACAAAAATAACCAAAAATATCATATTTTGTGACTCGCGATCGATCGCCGCGAAGGGCCGATCGATCGCGAGATCACACTGCCCGAAACTCAAATTTTGTTCCTTCGGAGATCGATCGCCACACTTGGCGCGGTCGATCGCCAGCCTCGCCAATCGATCGCCCAAGTGTGACGATCGATCGCCAAAAGCTTCTGGAGCGCAATGTCGGCTCGCGATCGATCGCCAAAAACGGGCGATCGATCGCCGAGTCCTGCACTTCGAAAAATCGCCATTTTTGCTCCAAAATTCCTTTCCAATCCATACCAACTCCCCTACCTTCAAACCACCAACATCAAACACATAATAACCTTCAAAATACACTTTAAACATCCCAAAAATCCAACATTCAACTAAAATGATACTAACCCAAAACAACCCATTTCAAAACCCTTCAAAACCATTTCAAACTCAAACCAAACACTACAAAAACAACAAGGAGGTATCAATACCTCTTGGGGACTCCAAATCTCCCAACAAATTCCACCAATCAAGTTTTTGGAAGGATTTCTCTTCACCTTTTTGCACAATTTCGAAATTTAAGGGGGAAAAGGGTTTGGGAGGAATTATTTGGGAAAGTAGAAAAGTGATGGTATGGTGGGGTTTGGGGGGTATTGAGTGGGTTATTTTAAAATAAATTTCACTCCACAATTACCATGGTGTATAAAACACCCTAACATGATATTTTAAAAGCATTTACCAAAATGCATCAAAATCCCAATTAAAATCATGCTCGACCAAATAATTATCGATTACCATAAACAACCATAATAACCCATAATTTCCCAACATGCATAACATGCATCCCGAATGCATCCCCGGTCACGCATATCATGTGACTAAGCATTTCAATATGATAATTAAATCCAGCACATAGCTCAATTATCACCATAATTAATCATATAGACATAATTAATGCCCAAATTACAATTAATTATTTCGGGGATATCACAATATTCCCCTACTTATAAGGTTTCGTCCCTCGAAATCACATGCACTTACCCCAACATGAAACTAAACATAAATAACATACCAGAAAATAGTTCCGTGTAGTGCTGCACCATATGCCGCTCCGTCTCCCACGTAGCCTCCTTGGCACCCCTGCGATCCACTGAACCTTGGTCATAGGTATCACTTTGTTCCGAAGTCTGCGGTCTGCTCGATCCAAAATTCTAATAGGCCGTTCCACATAAGACACATCGGATTATAACTGAACCTCAGAAGGCTGCAACACATGAGATGGATCCGGCTCATACTTCCGCAACATCGACACATGGAACACATCATGTATGCCAGACAAAGAAGGTGGCAAAGCCAGTCGGTAAGCTAAGGTGCCAATGCGCTGCAAAATCTCGTACGGTCCAACATACCTCGGAGACAGTTTTTCGCGCATCCCAAATCGCACAGCACCTCTGAAAGGTGATATCTTCAAGAAGACCTTATCTCCCAACTGAAACTCTAACGGTCTCCGCCGTTTATTCGCATAAGCTGCCTGTCTGTCCTGGGCTGCCTTCATTTTCTGCCTTATCATCTTTATCTTTTCTTCCATTTCTCGAACCAGTTCCGTTCCTCCGACCGATTTACGATCCAAGTCATCCCAACACAAGGGTGATCTACACCTGCCAAGAAACATCGAACTCCAATACACAAGCCCTCAACATGTCCTCGAGCGTTTGGATAGTACGCTCGGTCTGGCCATCCGTCTGAGGATGATAAGCAGTGCTCAGCCTAACTTCTGTCCCCAAAGCTGACTGAAGACCCTCCCAAAAATGAGATGTGAATCGTGGGTCTCGATCCGACACTATGGAAATGGGGATTCCATGCAATCTTACCATATCTCGAATATACAACTGCGCCATCCTCAAAAAGGTGAAGGTCATGCTATAAGGAATTAAGTGAGCCACCTTGGTCAATCTGTCCACAATTACCCAAATGGCATCAAAACCCGAGGCACTCCTCGGCAAGTGAGTCACGAAGTCCATGGAAATGTGTTCCCACTTCCACTTTGGTATTTCCAAGCTTCTCAACTCGCCGCCAGGTCTCTGCCTTTCTGCTTTGACCTATTGGCAGATCAATCATCTCTTAACAAAAGCGACGACATCACACTTCATTCTCTTCCACCAAAACTGATCACGTAGATCCTTATACATCTTCTTTCCGCCGGGGTGGATACTAAGTCTGCTACTATGAGCTCGCTCCAAGATTCCTCTACGCAACTCCGGTGTACTCGGAACCACCCAACGGCTACCCAATCTCAAGGATCCGTCCTTGGCCACTCTGAATTTTGATGGCTGACCAAGATGAAATAAAGATAACCATCTCTGAATCTCATCATCTGACTTCTGAGCTCTCCTGATATTCTCATAGATATCTGGCTCAGCTAATAAGGTCGATACATACACATGTGATGCATCTATGTCAAAATCATAGCCCAGATGGCAATAGGAGGTCATCATGGCTGACAAATGGATGACGTCCTCAGCAGTACTCCTCACTTTCCGGCTCAAAGCGTCTGCTGTCAAATTAGCTTTTCCGGGATGGTACTCAATCTCACAATCATAGTCCTTGAGTAAGTCCATCCATCTTCTCTGCCTCATATTCAGCTCTGCCTGAGTGAATAAGAACTTCAGGCTCTTATGGTCCGTATAAATGGTAAATGACGTTCCATACAAATAATGCCTCCAAATCTTCAGGGCGAAGATGATAGCCGCCAATTCCAAGTCATGGACGGGGTATCTAGTCTCATGCGGCTTCAACTGCCTCGACGCATAAGCTACCACGTGCTTATCTTGCATCAATACACACCCAAGGCCCTGAAGTGATGCATCAGTATAAAGGACAAACCTAGTGTTCTCCGAAGGAATCACCAATCGTCAATCGTTGTTTCAACTCCTGGAAGCTCTCCTCACAAGCTTCTGACCAAAAGAATGGTACTCCCTTCTGGGTCAACTGTGTCAACGGCTTGGCGATCTTTGAAAATCCCTCGACAAAGCGTCGATAATAACCGGCCAAACCAAGGAATCTCCGTATCTCGGGCACAGAAGTGGGTGCAGCCCACTCCATCACAGCCTCAATCTTCCTGGGATCCACCGATATCCCACTGCTAGATATGACATGCCCCAGGAATACTACACTGCTCAACAAAAACTCACACTTACTGAGTTTGGCATATAACTGGTGATCTCGGAGGATCTGGAGCACTGTCCTCAAGTGTCTTGCGTGCTCTTCTTCGCTCCGGGAGTAGATAAGTATGTCGTCAATAAATACAATGACGAACTGATTGAGATATGGCTGAAACACTCAGTTCATCAAGCTCATAAAGACCGCTGGGGCATTCGTCACACCGAACGGCATCACTAGGAACTCATAGTGCCCATATCGAGTCCGAAATGCTGTCTTCTGCACATCTTCCTCCCTGACCCAAATCTGGTGGTACCCGGATCTCAAATCAATCTTACTATATAGTCTGGTACCTTGCAACTGATCAAATAAATCATCAATCCTCGGGAGAGGATACTTGTTCTTCACTGTGGCCTTATTCAGTTGCCGGTAATCGATGCACAACCGCATCGAACCATCCTTCTTCTTTACAAAGAGAACCGGTGCGCCCCATGGCGATACGCTCGGGCGTATATATCCCTTGTCAAGGAGATCTTGCAACTGCTCCTTCAATTCTCTCAACTCCGCCGGTGCCATCCTGTAAGGTGCACGAGAGATAGCGGATGTCCTCGATAATAACTCATCCCAAACTCGACTTCTCTAGCCGGTGGGAATCCGGGAATCTCCTCCGGGAATGCATCAGCAAACTCTGCTACCACTGGTACATCCTCAACTCTCAACTCTTTATTCTTTCCCGACGTGTCCACGACATAGATGAGATAGCCCATGTGACCACGTTCCAGCAACTGAGACATTTTGACTGCCGAAATCAACGGAATCTTCGCACGAGAACCGTTGCCATAAAAAGTCCACTGTATTCCCAAATCAGATCTGAACCTCACTGTTCTCTGTCGACAATTTACCACTGCCTGGTATCTGTTCAGAATGTCAATACCCACGATGCAGTCGAAGTCTGACATGCCCAATACAATCAAATCTGCCCTCAACTCGTTGCCCTCAAAATAAACGAGGCAATCCGCAAGAAATTGATCGGCAATAACATTTATTCCAGTGGGTGTCGAGACCATGAGAGGCGTGGGTAACGAAGACGTGCGCATATGGTGTCTCTCCACAAAACCAACAGATACAAAAGAGTGGCAGGCACCTGTATCTATCAAAATAAAAGCAGGGTACGTAAATAAATGGCACGTACCGGCAATCACCTCTTCTGGGGCTGCCTGTGCCTGCTCTCTGGTCAGTGCATACACCTGTCCCTGGGACGGTCCCACTGTCTGACCTCCCGATGGTCGAGGCATAGTCTGCTGCCTCTGATGCACTGTCATGTCCTCAAATCTTGGCCTGTTCCCTTGAAAACCTGTCTGTCCTCCCCGTGTGGGGCAATACCGAGAGACGTGGCCCATCTTGCCACAACTATAACAAGCAGGGCAATTACTCGAATAATGTGGTCCACCACAATTGTCGCACCTTATTTCTCCCGATCTATTTCCTTGCATAGGCCCTCGGTTGGTCGACCAATTGTTCTTCCTGTTTTCTTGCTTCCGGCCAAAAGATTTCTTTCCACTGAACCGCGAGAATGAAGAGGCACCACGAGGCTTAAATGATTCTCCTCGGGGCCTCAAGCTATCAATAGCTTGCCTCTGTTGTGGCACCTGTGGGGGTACAGCATTAGGATAGACCCCAACTCCGATCTCCGCAAGTTCTGCTCTTGTGAGAGCATCATCGAAAGAAGTGGGGTTGTTGGTGATAACCCGGTCAAAGAGCTCCGGCCGTGACCCCTTCAGAAAGTGCCTCATCTTCGCATGTCCACTCGTGGCAATATGCGGAACATATCGCAGCAATGAAGAATAGTGCATCGCATAGTCTGATACTGACATACCTCCTTGCTTCAAGTTTGTGAACTCATTTTCCTTCATCTGCCTCGCAGCTGCAGAGAAATACCGGTTCAGAAACCGGGTTCTGAAAAGAGTCCAATCAATCAGTACACCCTGAGCCCTCAGTTCCATCACTGTAGTCTTCCACCACATGGAAGGTTTCTTCGCTAACTGGAACTCCGTCAATCTCAGCCATGCCGTCCTTGCACAAGGAGCGGACACAAAAATCTGTTCCAGTCTTTCAAGCCATTCCTCAGCCTCTTCTCCTGACTCCGTCCCCTCAAACATAGGCGGGTGGAAGGTCAGAAACTGAGTCAAACTGATCTCACCAGGTAGTAATAACTGAGCCACTGGTTCTGTAAGACCCCAACACTTAAACTCGTCATTAGTTCATTTATGACGTCGTATGTGTATATGTTTTGAATTTTCTTTTCATTCTTTAAAAGAATCATTTCATGTTTCCCATAATCCCATGACATAACCAATGTTCAACATTATATGATCATCTCGACCGACAAATAGACTCAGGGATTTCACCAAATTCCATCCCCATTACACCACTTTTACATTGTGGGTTTTTATAAAAATTTGGGCAGAGTCTCCCCACAAACTGAGCTATCCGGAAATAAAAACACATCACATAACATAACTCCCGACCAGGGACAACACAATACTAAACAGAATACAGAAACACTAAGTAAATTCCCAGCCATGGAAGACACCACACTAATAAGACAACAAAAGTGGGTTTCAACACCCTTATACAGTCCATATACAGATACAAGTGCTCACAGAAGAGCAACGAATAATGGATACTCATCCGGATGCATAATTAGTATATATACCAACCGCTCAATCTCGTATATCGGCTCAATCTCATACTACGCTTCTGGAAGCATCATCCAACAAGGTTCGAGCCTAGCACCCCAAGGCAGCATCGTACATGTTGTACCTGTTTTAACAGAAACAGCCCCCACACAGGGTGAGCACACTCCCACTCAATATTCAATCACAAATCAACATACAAAATCATTATGCAATAATTTAGATTATTCAAAACTCATAAAATATACTCCCTGTACAATTCCGAATTTGTATAGCTTCCACACACTGTTCCTGTTTCAAACTCACGCACCTTCATAATGTCAAGTTTAGTATTATCACTGAAAATGTGATACTCAACAACGTTTATGAATTCAATACAATGACAATATATCATTTATGCTCAAACATAAATAGTTCAACATCAATGTAAACCTGGTTATCCCAATGTAAACCTGGTTATCCCACTATCTCATTCTCGATACTTTCTCATATCGCTCATTCCCATGGCATCACTACTCAACAAGTAAAATTGGGTCACGTACCACTACGTGTCCCCCATAACTCGTATATGAAACTCAATTATTAAAGTCAAACACTTACCTGAATCATCATATTCAAAATTGCATGTATACATGAATGTATAGATACTAGATATACCTGCTCGTACGTCACCACGTACCTTATAGTAGACAACATGAACAAGCTATCATCATCGTCCGAAGTCTCCTGAATAGTCTATATCGAATATAAATTCAATATTAGCTCATAATCCAAGCAATGAATATCCATCATTAGTTCTTACTTTCATTTCCATATCACAAATTAATAACTCAATATTATGAATCAAATCATAATCAATACTTTGATGCACACATCTTCACATGAATCATGATATTTCATTGGTGATGCAAAAACCCCATTTTCTCCCATCATCCGCTACATCACACACATGATGCAGGATACACACACCCATACGTGCAAGTTCACGCCCAACTCACATAGCAATTCACTAGACACACCAGTCCAACAGAGGGAAAGGAAGTGCAAGGGTGTATGCATAATAACATCCAACTAGTGTCTAACTAAAACAATCCAATTAAGCCAATTAACATGTTCTAAACATTCAAACCCACACCGAGGTGATTCAAACCAAGACATGAAAGAAAGGATCCATGTAGATACAAGATTCTACCCTTTTAAATCCAATTCCCTTAATCCCAACATAAAGTCATTTATTGATTAAATTCAACTTTAACAATTTAAAGATGCACTGGATTCCAAAATTCTTGATTTAGTACTATTAAGATTTGAAACTCAATAAAGTGACATAAATCATTAATACATGTTATGCTATCCATTTGAGCATAAATATCACCATAACTCTATTCCATGTTATAATACATACTAGCATGCATCTAACCCATTTATTTACACACTACACATGCTTCCAATTGTAACACATCTCATACCATAGCCCAACATCTACCAAATATCACAATGGCTACAAGCCATAAAAGTTAGTCATTTTCACCCCACTAACAAGACTTAGACCCACACTTGAATCTCATTTAAGCCTATTAACAAACACATTCCATGCATGATTTTAATCTTCATCTTTTAACCAATAATAATAACAAGCCAAGACATATTCCACAATTTATTTTCAACAATTAAACATTCAATAAAGTGAGCCCTAATTAACTTCCAACAATCAAAACATTCCTCATGCTATCCCATTCCCAATTACAATACTTCAATACATGAAGGAATACATACATAAACACCATCTTCACACACAATCACATGCTGGACACCTACACACATGCAGAAACATACTCACGCACACACACTGCTGCACACACACGAACACACACTAGCAAACCCTTCCAAAATGCTAGTAAGAATCGAACCAAATCTTCATCAAAATTCAAGGGATTTCAGGGGAATAACGACTGAAGGATGAGGAGGATTACCCACAAAAATATTGGAAGAAAATCGTCCCAAAATCGGATGAATTTGGAAGTTCGAATCGCTGCGCTTCCTTGCAAGATCCGAACGCAATCCGCGACGAAACTTCATGATCTTGGTATGGAAAGATGCGCCTGGAAGAGACGAAGACGATGGTGGTTCGGACGCGCCGGAAGGAGGTCCGACGGCAGCGGGCGCACGAGATTTACAGGAGGTGGTCAGGCATCGCGCGGGAGGAGAGGAAAGAGGGGAGAGTTCGGATCTGATGTGTGTGCGTTTTCACACTTTTAGTGTGTGAAAATAGGCTGAAACATTTTAATATAAATGTATTTCCAATCCAGTTATGTACATCGGAGTGTCACCGGTGCACTGATAAATTAAATTTACAATTACCAATCGGGATTTATACTCTCCTAGAACGCAAATTAATTCTTCATTTTAATTAACTTATTTCTAAAATATTATCGTAGTATATTTTACAATCTCAAAATATTTTATGATCCGATTAACTTGCCAGTTGACCTTCACTTGGTCAATTCCACTTCTAATTAATTAATTCTAAAATTAATTATCAATAAAATCTAAATCATATTTAGTCCAACAGATGATTATAATAAATCTGGACATTACAATTCTCCCCAGCATATAAAATTTCATCCTCGAAATTTCAACGCATGCTTACCATAAAAGCCAACTGTAAAATTTACGTACCCTATATAGCTCGATATAGTGAGTTTACCATCTGTAGGATGACAGTTATCGGAATCATCGTGGCTCACACATGTGCCCCATTGCACCAACGATCACAAGAAGTGTTTAACCGTCAAGCTTCTTTGTCATATCTCACTACCTGTGTACTTTCATCGACACAATTCCATTGCACAATCTTATTTCCCGTCATATACTTTTATCACAGTACCCATCATATAATCTCGTTAAATCATGCAATCCATGCTTTCATGTATATTCAAGAATATATGACAATACACCAACATTTATCTTAATTAACTTCATACCTGTGTCGTTGCAAATGTATGCAACTTATCCGCACATCATCACCTTCATCCGTATGAAGTAACGGTACTCTTGAGCCTTTACGCATCAATCTTTCATATATCATCTCCTGGCTATTATCTGGTGCAAGGTAATGACTAGAAAACCCATTAGTCATTCTCACATCCATATCTCCACATTATATGCACCAACAGCCAAAGATCATCAATATCAAATAATTCGTCTCATACTTTTATAGACGGAATCATCTACAATACACAATGGCATCATAATATCATGTTAATCACAGCACACTCACATACTCTTAAGTATCAACATTTCCACATTACTTCACCAAACTATTATCTGTCATAGGACAAGTACAAAATAAACTCGTTAGCATTTCTCAAATACTAGTAACATAACACGTACCTTGTCATTTACGCATTTTGATATTCATAATGTTTCTGTCATCAAACATTAATTCTCTGCATCAGAAGTTTCTCGCAGTTCTATACACAACATGTTACAGCACACTGTCTCATAGGGTGATTGAAATTTAATATAAGAATTAATTGCATGCCCCAATGACGCAATTTATATCAATCTTTAACTCATCCTCGAAACATAATAATTTATTAATCATGAATATTCACAATGAACACATGTCCACACACGACATTTGTAGTAATCACGCGTCATCCCGTGACATACTCATGTCATCCCGTGACACACTCATTAAACTCATGTCTATCTGATTGTATTCCATTCAACATAATAGGTGATTAATCAATTATTAATCCTACCACATACAAAACTAGCATGCTTTCACAACAATAATTATCATCACAAAATGATTAACATCTATTTTCAATATCTCATCACTACACACCGTAGATATGAGAGTGTTATCACAGAGGTTACACCCCTTCTTGCCTCATTACCGCAACAAAATATGAATATGACACATCTAGGTTCCATTTCAATTCCATTATCAGCTTTTCTACATGTACATGATTTCAACATCAATATAATCAACAAAATAGCTCGAACCAACATATATCAATATGTTCCACCAGCTGAAATGGTTTACCTCCATTTCGTCCTCCTGGATCGATCCAATATCCTCTTGGGCCTAAATCACATATACCCAATGAGCAATAACATAACTGTACATAGCACAACTTCTATTGCCATCTGCAATCAAAGCATCATCAATACTCATTGCTAACACAATTGTGGTACAACAGCATTCATCGCTAATCACAATAGCGGTACTAAAAATATTTATTGCTAACACAATAGCAATGCATCAATTTTCATCGCCCTACGGCGGGTACATAATACTTATCGCCACTACTGGCATACATATAATATCCATAATCACAATGAATATATATATTCTTAAAACAACAAGATGTAATAACACTTACTGTACACAGTTGATCCACACTTGATCCTTTAAATTGTCCCTGCTCTCAACATAAATATTCCACAAAATATGATTTCATATCAATACACAAATTGATATACTCATCAACAACAGAATAGCGGAATGAGACGTCGCTATATATATAATCAGCGGAATGCACCATCGTTAAACACATGTCTGGCGGCACGAGCCATCGCCAATGACATAGCGGAAAGAGGCATCGCTATACATGTACCCGACGGCATAAACCATCGCCAATCAATATAGCGGAATGAGACATCGCTATCAATATACCTGGCGGCATGAACCATCGCCAACCAATATAGCGGAATGAGACATCGCTATCAATATACATGGCGGCATGAACCATCGCCAACCAATATAGCGGAATGAGACATCGCTATCAATATCGATAATGTGGTTGTTCCTGTTTCAAATATTCATGCACGAAATCATTAGATCTTAACGTAATTGATTAACATCATAGCATCATATGGTATTTTACCACATCGTAAACATCATAACGTCATATGGCATCTTTCCATATCGTAACATCATAACATCTTATGGCATCTTACCATATTATAAACATCATAACATTATATGGCATCTTACCACATCATAAACATCGTATGGCCTCTTACCATATGGGCATCTTACCCTGTGGCATCTTACCACATCATAAACATCGTACGACATCTTACCATATGGGCATCTTACCCTGTGGCATCTTACCACATCATAAACATCGTATGGCATCTTACCATATGGGCATCTTACCCTGTGGCATCTTACCACATCATAAACACCGTATGGCATCTTACCATATGGGCATCTTATCCTGTGGCATCTTACCACATCATAAACATCGTATGGCATCTTACCATATGGGCATCTTACCCTGTGGCATCTTACCACATTTCCTGTGACCTGCAACCATCATGGTTAGCAACAATAGCCATATATGCTATGCATCAAACATTCAATACATATATGCAACCACTTGCAAGTCAATACGTATATCAAATACATGTTACCTCGGAAATATCCCTTTACCTGACTTTCTTACAAAATCAGATTCCTTGGCACATAACATACGGAGTGCCAGACATTACTGTTAATGCCATCCTATCGCGTTTCACACGATTCCTGCAACCACAATGGTTAGCAACACCACTTTTCATATCATAAAAGCACATAAACAACTAGTTGTGTCATACAACATTAATGCCATCATGCATAAATATGTGCTATCAATAACTTCATAGGCCCTTAACAGCCCCAAAGAGCAACCACTGCTCTGATACCACTAATGTAAGACCCCAACACTTAAACTCGTCATTAGTTCATTTATGACGTCGTATGTGTATATGTTTTTCATTTTCTTTTCATTCTTTAAAAGAATCATTTCATGTTTCCCATAATCCCATGACATAACCAATGTTCAACATTATATGATCATCTCGACCGACAAATAGACTCAGGGATTTCACCCAATTCCATCCCCATTACACCACTTTTACATTGTGGGTTTTTATAAAAATTTGGGCAGAGTCTCCCCACAAACTGAGCTATCTGGAAATAAAAACACATCACATAACATAACTCCCGACCAGGGACAACACAATATTAAACAGAATACAGAAACACTAAGTAAATTCCCAGCCAGGGAAGACACCACACTAATAAGACAACAAAAGTGGGTTTCAACACCCTTATACAGTCCATATACAGATACAAGTGCTCAAAGAAGAGCAACGAATAACGGATACTCATCCGGATGCATAATTAGTATATATACCAACCGCTCAATCTCGTATATCGGCTCAATCTCATACTACGCTTCTGGAAGCATCATCCAACAAGGTTCGAGCCTAGCACCCCAAGGCAGCATCGTACATGTTGTACCTGTTTTAACAGAAACAGCCCCCACACAGGGTGAGCACACTCCCACTCAATATTCAATCACAAATCAACATACAAAATCATTATGCAATAATTTAGATTATTCAAAACTCATAAATTATACTCCCTGTACAATTCCGAATTTGTATAGCTTCCACACACTGTTCCTGTTTCAAACTCACGCACCTTCATAATGTCAAGTTTAGTATTATCACTGAAAATGTGATACTCAACAACGTTTATGAATTCAATACAATGACAATATATCATTTATGCTCAAACATAAATAGTTCAACATCAATGTAAACCTGGTTATCCCAATGTAAACCTGGTTATCCCACTATCTCATTCTCGATACTTTCTCATATCGCTCATGCCCACGGCATCACTACTCAACAAGTAAAATTGGGTCACGTACCACTACGTGTCCCCCATAACTAGTATATGAAACTCAATTATTAAAGTCAAACACTTACTTGAATCATCATATTCAAAATTGCATGTATACATGAATGTATAGATACTAGATATACCTGCTCGTACGTCACCACGTACCTTATAGTAGACAAAATGAACAAGCTATCATCAACGTCTGAAGTCTCCTGAAGAGTCTATATCTAATATCAATTCAATATTATCTCATAATCCAAGCAATGAATATCCATCATTAGTTCTTACTTTCATTTCCATATCACAAATTAATAACTCAATATTATGAATCAAATCATAATCAATACTTTGATGCACACATCTTCACATGAATCATGATATTTCATTGGTGATGCAAAAACCCCATTTTCTCCCATCATCCGCTACAACACACACATGATGCAGGATACACACACCCATACGTGCAAGTTCACGCCCAACTCACATAGCAATTCACTAGACACACCAGTCCAACAGAGGGAAAGGAAGTGCAAGGGTGTATGCATAATAACATCCAACTAGTGTCTAACTAAAACAATCCAATTAAGCCAATTAACATGTTCTAAACATTCAAACCCACACCGAGGTGATTCAAACCAAGACATGAAAGAAAGGATCCATGTAGATACAAGATTCTACCCTTTTAAATCCAATTCCCTTAATCCCAACATAAAGTCATTTATTGATTAAATTCAACTTTAACAATTTAAAGATGCATTGGATTCCAAAATTCTTGATTTAGTACTATTAAGATTTGAAACTCAATAAAGTGACATAAATCATTAATACATGCTATGCTATCCATTTGAGCATAAATATCACCATAACTCTATTCCATGTTATAATACATACTAGCATGCATCTAACCCATTTATTTACACACTACACATGCTTCCAATTGTAACACATCTCATACCATAGCCCAACATCTACCAAATATCACAATGGCTACAAGCCATAAAAGTTAGTCATTTTCACCCCACTAACAAGACTTAGACCCACACTTGAATCTCATTTAAGCCTATTAACAAACACATTCCATGCATGAGTTTAATCTTCATCTTTTGACCAATAATAATAATAAGCCAAGACATATTCCACAATTTATTTTCAACAATTAACCATTCAATAAAGTGAGCCCCAATTAACTTCCAACAATCAAAACATTCCTCATGCTATCCCATTCCCAATTACAATACTTCAATACATGAAGGAATACATACATAAACAACATCTTCACACACAATCACATGCTGGACACACACACACACGCAGAAACACACTCACGCACACACACTGCTGCACACACACGAACACACACTAGCAAACCCTTCCAAAATGCTAGTAAGAATCGAACCAAATCTTCATCAAAATTCAAGGGATTTCAGGGGAATAACGACTGAAGGATGAGGAGGATTACCCACAAAAATATTGGAAGAAAATCGTCCCAAAATCGGATGAATTTGGAAGTTCGAATCGCTGCGCTTCCTTGCAAGATCCGAACGCAATCCGCGACGAAACTTCATGATCTTGGTATGGAAAGATGCGCCTGGAAGAGACGAAGACGATGGTGGTTCAGACGCGCCGGAAGGAGGTCCGGCGGCGGCGGGCGCACGCGATTTACAGGAGGTGGTCAGGCATCGCGCGGGAGGACAGAAAAGAGGGGAGAGTTCGGATCTGATGTGTGTGCGTTTTCACCCTTTTAGTGTGTGAAAATAGGCTGAAACATTTTAATATAAATATATTTCCAATCCAGTTATGTACATCGGAGTGTCACCGGTGCACTGATAAATTAAATTTACAATTACCAATCGGGATTTATACTCTCCTAGAACGCAAATTAATTCTTCATTTTAATTAACTTATCTCTAAAATATTATCGGAGTATATTTTACAATCTCAAAATATTTTATGATCCGATTAACTTGCCAGTTGACCTTCACTTGGTCAATTCCACTTCTAATTAATTAATTCTAAAATTAATTATCAATAAAATCTAAATCATATTTAGTCCAACAAATGATTATAATAAATCTGGACATCACAGGTTCCATGCCTACAACTGGAGGAGGTAGAGGGTTCGTCTGACCGATACTCGCATTAACACTGCCAACGTCACCTACCTCTGCATTGAGGTTTCCCAAATTCATAGCCGCCATGCTGTAACACAAGGGTTAACAACAATTCCAAAACAAATATATATGTTATGCCGTTAGATAACAGGAATGATAATAAGCATGTTAGTACAACAGTATATACATCAATATGCAACACATGCATAAACATGCTCCAAATGTAAGCACCTAGCCAATCATGCTAAGGCTACCCTTACTCGTTCCCGGTTCTCTAACCACTGCTCTGATACCACTAATGTAAGGACCCTAGCTCCTTAAATACGGATTAAAGGCATAATTAGAGCTAACATAAATTATCAGAGTAAAATGTTCGCGTTGAGACTATGAGCTTTAAGAATTACATGCCAAAATAAGGACTAACAAGTGGATTAGTTACATCTTCAAGTCAAAAGAATGTTTTTTACTATAGCTTTACACTACTCATAGAGTAGACACTATACAACAGTAATCCTGTCCTTCATCTATCAAAAGTGTTCTTCATAAGCTCACCGCCTCAACCCGCTTTAGCCCCTGTTATCATGCCAAATGTACCTACAAGGACAACCCCCAAATATGAGCATATAATAATTCATATACAACACAATATGAATGTAAGGCGTAAATGCATAAACCGTAATAAACACTTCCTGTTTTTCCCATGCATTTTAAACGCTCCCTTTTTGGTTGTCCCTGTACCATAACTCATGAGCATAATCAACAGATTATTTAATGGTTTACACATGTCATGACATAACACCGTTCCATATTCATCAATTACCAATCCCTAGTATGTTCATCACAATGTATTTTAATGCCCATCGCTTCACATATAGGCGTCATAGAGTAACCTCGCTTTAATGGACATGCGGCGCTCCCACCCCTCGCTTCACATTTTAGCGGCAAATATTCTTTCCTCGCCTCATATGACCACCACGCTTCAATGTGACATGCGGTGCTCCCACCCCTCGCTTCACATTGAGCGGCAACAACAAATAGCGGCAAACATTAAAATCATCAAAGGATGACCATGACTCATGGGATACGCACCAACAAGCATCATATGCATACATAGCCATCATGCATAAATTCAACATGTATTTGCATCTACAATGCACATTTCCGCATATACTCGCATCCACAATGCACAATCAATGAGTATAATAGATACATGTACCGTTGGGTGCCCGTACGTCCTCTACGTACCTTTCCAAAAAGTAGGATGTGGTAGGACTTCATTTCCTTGGCTGTGTCGCCACTTGGGATGGTTCTACACATTCACACAAATCAATATTAGAACCCAATAATAGTCCAATGCCAAAAATCCTACAAAAATAACCAAAAATATCATATTTTGTGACTCGCGATCGATCGCCGCGAAGGGCCGATCGATCGCGAGATCACACTGCCCGAAACTCAAATTTTGTTCCTTCGGCGATCGATCGCCACACTTGGCGCGATCGATCGCCAGCCTCGCCAATCGATCGCCCAAGTGTGGCGATCGATCGCCAAAAGCTTCTGGAGCGCACTGTCGGCTCGCGATCGATCGCCAAAAACGGGCGATCGATCGCCGAGTCCTGCACTTCGAAAAATCGCCATTTTTGCTCCAAAACTCCTTTCCAATCCATACCAACTCCCCTACCTTCAAACCAACAACATCAAACACATAATAACCTTCAAAATACACTTTAAACATCCCAAAAATCCAACATTCAACTAAAATGATACTAACCCAAAACAACCCATTTCAAAACCCTTCAAAACCATTTCAAACTCAAACCAAACACTACAAAAACAACAAGGAGGTATCCATACCTCTTGGGGACTCCAAATCTCCCAACAAATTCCACCAATGAAGTTTTTGGAAGGATTTCTCTTCACCTTTTTGCACAATTTCGAAATTTAAGGGGGAAAAGGGTTTGGGAGGATTTATTTGGGAAAGTAGAAAAGTGATGGTATGGTGGGGTTTGGGGGGTATTGAGTGGGTTATTTATTGCACTCCACAATTACCATGGTGTATAAAACACCCTAACATGATATTTTAAAAGCATTTACCAAAATGCATCAAAATCCCAATTAAAATCATGCTCGACCAAATAATTATCGATTACCATAAACAACCATAATAACCCATAATTTCCCAACATGCATAACATGCATCCCGAAATGCATCCCCGGTCACGCCTATCATGTGACTAAGCATTTCAATATGATAATTAAATCCAGCACATAACTCAATTATCACCATAATTAATCATATAGACATAATTAATGCCCAAATTGCAATTAATTATTTCGGGGATATCACACTAATAGAGATGATAAATTCAATAATCATGGGATTTGGAAATGAGACACCTTATATTAATGGTATCAGAGCAGTGTTTTGCTCGTTTGGTTTGTTGAGGGCCAAGAGTTGTGTTAATAGAAATGAATAGCACATAGTCTATGGATGATTGTAGTTGGTGTTTGTGTGACACAATAATTCTGGTTATGTGCATTAGTATGATATGAGATCATAGATGAAATGGTATTACTAACCTTTGTGGTTGAAGGAGTGTATGGAACACAATGAACGACGAGTGATGTACTATACTGATAGAATTCAGTGTTGATAGTAACTTGAGTTGTTACTAATGAAAGAATAAATGAATTTTTTTTAAATTGTGTATATGTTGTATATAGTTATATGCATGGCTAAGAAGTTTGATTTTGTAAAAAATCAGGAAACGCGAAATGAAATATGATGTGTGATGACAAGAATGGTGGACGGTATGATAATGTCGATACGGGACAAGGGACGATGTGATAACCGGGTATGGTTATGCTGTAAATATGAGAATGCCGGTATATGTGAAATTATACACATGCATTGATATTGAATTGTCATCATGATATTCTTATTGTCATTGAGATATTTGAGAAATGAGCGTGTTATGGGAGCAAAGTGTTGCATGTGATGTGAGTCCCCTCTTGAGTCCGAAAGGAGCAAAGTGATACATACATGTGAGTCACCTCTTGAGTCCAAATGGGAGCAAAGTGATGCATGTGATGTGAGTCACCTCTTGAGTCTGAAAGGAGCAAAGTGATGCATACATGTGAGTCACCTCTTGAGTCCACGACAATACCGTTGAGCCATGAGCATTTGGCAACATACCGCTATTGTGTTAGCGATGAGATATATGTGACATTGCGGGCGATGTACCGCAATTGTATTAGCGATGAGATATGTGTGCCATTGTCGATGTATCGCTATTGTATTAGCGATGAGATATGTGTGCCATTGTTGGCGATGTACCGGCAGTACCGCTATTGTGTTAGCGATGAGATATGTGTGCCATT
Organism: Haberlea rhodopensis; assembly: GCA_907163345.1. NCBI lineage: Eukaryota > Viridiplantae > Streptophyta > Magnoliopsida > Lamiales > Gesneriaceae > Haberlea > Haberlea rhodopensis. Next base: position 524,807 of record CAJQUN010000236.1, on the reverse strand, counting down.
GTTGGCGATGTACGACCATTGTATTAGCGATGAGATATGTGTGCCATTATGGGCGATGTACCGCTATTGTATTAGTGATGAGATATGTGTGGCATTGTTGGCGATGTACCGTTATGTATTAGCAAAGAGATATGTGTGTCATTGTTAGCGATGTACCACTATTGTATTAGCGATGAAATATGTGCTATTGTTGGCAATGTACCGACATTGGGCGATGAATATTGATTGTGTGCCGCCACTGGACGATGAGTATTGATTGTGTGCCGCCACTGGACGATGATATTGATGTTCCGCTATTGTATTAGCAATGGATACTATTGTACTGCTATTATGTTAGGGATGTATGTGAATGTCACGAGTTGACATGTACCGTCACGGGTTGACGATGCTATTGTGATTGTCACGTGGTGACATGTACCGTCACGGAATCACGAGGATCTTGTGAATGTCACAGGTTGACATTGGACGACCACGGGTTGGCATTGGATTATTTGAATATCATATGTTGACGTGTACCGTCACATGTTAACGAGGTATTTTACGATGATACGGTATGGCGGGCGAGGATTGACTTGTGTTGCCGTTGCGATGAACAATACATATATAGATGCATGTATTGAGTTATATGATTTGAGTGACACTGACTGACGCAAGATGATGTGTGTCATAGGTTGACACGAGACCATTATGCCGAGTAGGTTTGCTAGATGGATAAATGGTTATGCCATACAGATAAGTGTACTGCATCATGTATTGAGGTAAATGTGTTACGAGTAGTTTATGTAGTTGTCAAGGGACCTACATATATATGGATGTGATCGTACATACACATGAGAATGGAAAGATAAATCCTAATGGGTTAGGATTGAGATGTGATGAGTGAGAAAATCGGAATGTCCCTTGTGTATCGGTATTAGAGAAATGTTAGATGATGACCTACTATCTCTAATTATTTGTACGACGATAAGAAATTCATGATGTGACTCGTTAATTGTGAGGGTTGTCGTAGTACGGGAATGATATGGTATTGTATACTGGGATTGAACGTATGACACGTTTGTAGGTTTTGTATAAACCTAAGGAGGCTGGGATTTGCTAACCAGGTATGATGATTTATTGTTGCAGTAATATAGTAAGCTTACTATAGCCATTATACTGCTTGTCAGAACCGAGTATGGTGAATCGCATGATGATACGATGAGAGGTTATAGTAAACTCGAGTAGTCACTATAATGCTTTTGAGTTTCAGGTAAGAGATACCTCAAAACAGCGTTCATACGTTAAATGCGTAGAGGAACTTGTGTTATGACAACTCAGTTTTGTTGGGAGTACGTGAGTGTCCACAAGTTATTGTTATTTCTACTTGAGTGTTCGTGCATTGAGGATGCAATGGTGAACCGTGACCTGAGTTGTGGGATATAGTTAGTGTGGTAACACTACTATCTCAATTGTATCTCTTGGGGAGATATCATTGTATGTTAATTTTGGTTTGGAGCGATGCTTGTAGTGAGGACAGTATGATGTTGATTGCGGGTTGAATTGTGGATCAACCGCGATAAGCATTACTGGTGATGGATGGATGCTTGAGAGTATCTGAGTACTATTATGTTAGTACGAAGCGTTATTGGAGTTGGTGTACATCGCGTATGTAGATTCGAAGAGATTGGTGATAGTGGCATTGACACTATCCTGACTTAATTATGTATTTATTGGTTCAGAGATACATTTCTGTATAATGAATCTAGATTGTTCGAACGGTAGTTTGAGTTTGGAGAGTTATGGTTGTATGATACTTTTTTTGTAAGGAAAGAGGTAGTGATATACCAGTGGGGATGTAAGTCCCCAACTCCTAATATCGTGAATAATGCATTTATGACATCATTTTTCTATATGACATTTATATCTTTAAAACTTTATTACATGCTTCATATTTCATATTGTGGGTTTTATAAAAATATGCGCAGAGTCTCTTCTTAAACTGGACATACCGGTAAAACATTAACATTACATATCCATATGACAACAATAAAACCCCAAGTAACAAGTCCTCATAAGATTAATCACAAACGGTCACCAAACTAAATTCATCTAACTAATGCTATATACTCAAACCATAAAGCATATTCTCCAATAACAATAAAATGCATATAATTCAACCAACTGAAAAGAGGGACTCCAACACCTCTATAGAGACCATATTCAGGCACCGAGATACTCACAAACGAGTAATGATTGAACAAATAGAATTCTACTTGCATAATTCACAACCCATTCTACCATTACTGGGTACAGTGCTTCTGAGACATTATTCTCCAATGAAGCTCGAGCTTACTTTCCCAGCCAACATAGTACATATTTTACCTGCTCCAATAGAAACAGACCCACACTGGGTGGGTATACACCAACATAATAATCACAATCATATCATTAAACAGAATCGTAACACAATAGAAGTAAAACTAATTGAAATTTATATATGTTAACACCCTGAATAAGTTGAACCAAAATAGGCTTTCTCATGTTGTTCTTCATAATTTCATAATCACCCAGGTTAAATATCATTATTGAACATAATAATCATCATCGAGAATAATTGACAATTCAACAATACATCGCATCTTACTCATTCATGGCTATCATTATATATTAGATTTCTAACTGTGCCGGTTCTCACAATTTCACAACTTCATAATCATCAAGTTTAATATCGTTATATAAAACATACTACTCATCACCGATATGTACATAACAATAATTCAACAATGCATTATTTCCCGATTATTTATAATTAACAACATATTGAAGGCCTATATGCCTGTTAACCCCAACACTCCTCAAGCATTTCTTATAATCGACATGTCATAGGCATCAGATTCATCTCACATGCCCAGTTACTTATATATACATATTCGTCGTATCAAAAACATCAAACTCAACGAGCATTACTTACATTTACATTTCATACGTATCAACACATGTGTGCATATCTATATGTAACTACTTTGTACATACCTGCTCGTACGCCACTACGTACCTTATCACTTGAATTTCTATGTCGAGCTATCCTCCTTTTTGTCATGAGGTCTGAGGTTGCTCTGAGAAAGTCCAACAACTCAATATAATCATTAATAACTCATTAAAGTGATATAATCACCACTTCATGCTATGGCACATATTCAAGTATATTGCCCCCATACACTTTACTACATGTTATAACACCTATTAACATGTATCTAACTCATCCATTCACACACTACACGTGCTTCAGAAGTAAAACATCACATCTCATTCTCCAACGCCCACGAAGACACTATAAAACTTTAAAGTTGGAATGTGTGTTTTTCACCACCAATTGATCAAGGCTTTGTCCAACACTTGAACTACATTTAAGTATATTAACGAACACCTTCAATGCATGATTTTAGTCTTGATCTTTTAACCAACAATAATACTAATCCAAGACATAACTCAACAATTGATTTTCAACAATCAACCATTCAACAAAGTGAGTTATAATTAAACCCCTAACAATCAATATCAATAGCCATAATCCATAGCATATACTCATCCCAATACATGTAATTATAGACATAGCACATATACATCCTAATATAGGTTGGAGCACATCCAAACATATATATCATCGTTTAAATACCACACTACAAGTTGGAACCACATACCAACATGTAAAAATCAATGCATAAACACCTTACAACACCACTAATACATGCATAACACACACCCACACACGTAGTACCACACACACGCACACATAGTACACACACGCACGCACACACGGCTGCACCATTCCATTTTATAGACAAAACAACCAAGATATCATCATCAAGCCCAAAAATCGAACCACATTAGCAACCCTTCCAATAATGGTAGTAAAATTCAACCAAAGCTTCACACAATCCATCAAAATCGAGGCACATGAGGGAGATAATGACCAACATAGTGTATATAATCTTATCCACACAAGCTTGTGAGAGAAATCGAGCTCAACCATTGCATTATCGCATCTATGTGTGAGGGAGAAGTGCATTGGCGTGAGGCAGAGGGTGAGAGGCGTGAAGATAGGGGAAGAAAGGGTGGAGACTGATTATTATTGTGTGTATTAGGCGTTGGTGTGTGTTTTGAGTCTAACCCTAGTTTTTAAATCTACACCCATCAATTTTATTTCTTCCCACTAACTAATTAATTCATTTACTCAAATCTAAAAAATAATGCCCTAAATATTTGCAAGATTTAATAATTAAAATTTGCACCACCAATTCACTCTTGATTCATTTCAAACAGGAGCCAACTACGATTTTCCAAATTATAATTGCATGACTATCTCATCCCATCACTAGTATTAAATAAACACAATTTTATTTCGAGCATCATTTCACCCCAATCACGTTATTTTATCATTTACAATAACACCTCTTTAATTAATTCACACGACAATTTCATCCCACGTTTATTGTAGTCTCACTCCAACCCCAATTTTACAATTCTCATAAATTATCTCCATGATTATCACAATTTACTACGATTAAATAAAATAATTAAATGTAATTATTTTCGGGACATCACAAGGAAATCTTTGAAAGATTCGATGAGACGGTGCGTGTGGTGTCGATGTTGAATTCACACCATTAGTCATTAGCTCGTCAATCATTATTCTCTACGGTGTGAGAATAACAGAGTGATTGTCAGTTGTGTTAGAGGCTTGGGAATATGATTGGAGATACCCAAGCTGAGTGCATTGAGTATGCATGTGGTGTATGTGGGCATTGAGGCATACATATCGATATGTATATATGGGTATCTTGCTTGTTCCACGTGGAAGTCTGCGATAGTGTGTTGGGCCGAGATGTGATTTCTTGGAACACGCTGATGTTGACATCTGTAGAGATGTGTTTTTGTGTTGACTGGTGGCCGTGGGTTGCCCTATTCGAGTCGCAATAGTGCAACTACTCATTAGATGAGTAAGATTCCATTATTTGTGATGAAATTGGAGAGGCTGAAACCGAGTTTAGTATGAGTATACTGCTGTATACTGGTGGTTTCCTTCGTAACGATGTGTATTTGACATCGTAGATCAAGATGTAGAGATGTCATAAAGATGATATCTATGTTGGAATCACGAATAATTCGAGTGGTGAGCAGTTAAGGTTAATCGACAGCTTTTTGGCTAGTTACCATCGAGGTATGTTAACATCTTTTTCAAGATTGTGAGGGTTTAGGAGGATATCTCCATTCCAGAGTTTAGTGCGAGGTCGATGTCCTCATAGTTGATGTTTCGTTCATTGCGTATTCGTGAATTGATACTGTGCATTCGAGACGAGTTGTGTGGTCATGGTGGTACATTGAGTACGTGTGCAAATTTCGATGACGAAATTTGATTAGTGGTGAATAAATGTGATATCCGGAAATGAATTTTATTAATCCCGGAGTGATTATAATCCTTGATTGATTTTAATGTGGTAATTATGAGATAATTACGGTGTTGAGACTCCCGATGATGTTAATCTGGTGTCGGGGCTGTTGGATCCAAGGGTTGAGATGTTATTCTCATTGAAGTGTTAAACCTTGGAATTGTATTGGTAGTGGGTTTTGGAGTCTGGTGAACTTTGGACTGATATTAGAGGTGTAATTGTAGGAGTGTGAGATTTTATTGAACACTGTGGTTATTAAAGAGTTTTGGTGCGAGTATTTGAAACTCGGATTTTTGGAGCCTTGGTACTATATATATCAAGTGGACACGGTGTTCAATCATTTTTCCTCCCGGCTCACTCTCTCTCGCCTTTCTCTTCCCCTATTTCCCCCATTTTCCCCCTTGATGAAGAAATCAACAGAAGGCTCGATTCTTGTGGGAATTTCGAGCGAATAATTGGGTAATCTTCTTCCTCTCGCTTTTATCTTCGATTTGATAATAGTTTTGTAGAGTTTGGTGATGGTTTGATTTGGGTTTGTGTTTTGGGGAAATTTGAAGAAGTTGATAAATTGATGTATGTAATGTTTTTATATGTTTTAGTGGAGTTTTTGAAGTATTGTGGGTGTTGATTTTGAGTTTGGGTTCGAAAATCGCCATTGAAATGAAGTTTTGGCAAAAATCAGGGCTAGCAATTGATCACTAGGTTTGCAGCCATCGATTGCCCGGAGAAAAATCAAAATTGGTGACGATGAACAGTTTCAGAGATCGATCGCTGGTTTTGTAGAGATCGATCATCCGTTAAAAAAATGATCAGCGATCGATCACTAGAATTGGAGCGAATGATCGTCGAAAGGGAAACTTTGGCAAAAAAAATGTTTCTGCCGCCAGAGATCGATCGATCTCTATCTTGAAAATTTTGGAAAATTTATATTTTGTTGGGAATTTTGAGATATATCATATGTAGTCTATTTTTACATGATTATGACTTTTGGGGAAGTTTTATTGACAATGGGATAATGTTACAAGTATTGAATCTTAGTAAGACATGTATTGCATGTTTGAGTTAAATGATAACTCAAGTTAATAAATGACAAAATGGGATGATTGGAATCGTCTAAGTGGTACGGTAACTCGTAATTGATTATGATATGAGGCATGACGATGTGATTGGGTTTTATTAATGTTAAATATTGAATTTGTTATTCGATATAGATAATGTACAAACCTCCGGATGTCGAGAATGTTTAAATCATGTCGTCGACCATAAGGTATGTGTAACGTACGAGCATAGGTAAATGCCTTATTGTTGCATTTAAAGAATGATATATTCTTGTTTTATTTTATTTAGTACGTACGGACGTACAAGTATTGAAAGTATATTTGTTGACTTGGTTATTGAGAAATATGTTGATAGAGTTTGAGTTCACCAATGAATGGTGCGATGATTATAGTGATGTCTCTATTGAGCGTGCGATGGTTATGGTTATGCCCGATGGTTATGGTTATGCCGTTATTGAGCGTGCGAGGATTAATGATTCTGCCGCTATTGTCGTGAGATCTAAAGTGCAATTTGATAATTGAAATGCATGTGGTTTTAATAAATCAATGATATAATGATTTAACTTATTGTCGATTATGGATTGACAATTGTGATTATCGATTATGGATTGATGATGGTATTCTGATACCAGGAACAATGCATGAGACTTCTTATGTGCATTGTGTACTCAGAGAATCTTCTTTTAAATTACAACATTGTATTCTGTAAATTATTATTGTGTAGGTATTGATATTGTGATTATGTTATTGATATGCTCGCCCCGTGTGGGGGCTGTTTCTGTTGAAACAGGTAAAGCATGTACGACATTGGCTCGGGAAATGAGTTCAAGCCGTAGAACAAGGATGCTCCTGGGAACGAGGTACCAGTATTGGTATAGAGTAATGTGTCTTATACATAGATACACATTTATTGCCAATGCCCGTCTATGAGCTTGTGATATGTGTATATGGATTGCATAAGTATTTTGTTAGTTCCGAATCTTATCAATGAGATTTTAAAGATGACAAAACATATCAGACCGGATCGAGAGAAATCAGACTGACCAGATCGATCGCCCAAAACAGATCAAGCTGATAAGATGACAAAGCATATCAGACCGGATCGAGGGTAATCAGACTGACCAGATCGATAGCTCAGAACAGAACAAGCTGATAAGGCATATCACATATCAGACCGGATCGATAGATATCAGACTGACTAGATCGAAGCTTCAGATCGATCTCAATCTTTATCAGATCACAGCAGTCAAGGATGCATAAAGAGTGGCTCTTCAGTCCGAATCATTAACGGCTATTTATTGTAGCATTTAATGTCGCAATTAATGCTACAAAGGACCAAAGACTGAAGTTTACCATAAAAGGTAAGAAGACAAAGAAGAGCTTACCTGACAATCGCCGAAAGCATGAACCAGAACGGCAAGTATCCTGAAGAAGAAGACTGTAGCTTACTCAAAGATTAAGCAGAGTCAAGAGTTGCACATTAAGGGAAATAATGTCGTTGGTACATGCAACTATAAAATGATGCAACAACAATACAGACAAAGACACAAGACAAGGAAAACAATACAGAAACAAGACAAGGAAAACAATACAGATACAAGACTCTCGCTGATCAATCAAAAACAGCACAAGCGTTCAAGCTCAGAATCTCTCGAGCTGAAATTATTCTTAAGCACGATTACATTGTAATATTTGATCATTTAGGATCACTGTGCGCATCTTGTATATTCTGTATTGAAAAATAGAAGTAAGAAACAAATTGTAACTGTCAGACAGAGAGTGTCTTAACAGATCGAGTGACTAGGAGTTTCAGTCTTGTAGTGAGGTAAATCCAGATGAATCGGGTTTGTACAACAGGATTGTATAAATCAAAGTCTTCTAGTAGAAACCTTCCTTAATTGGAAGAAGGGGAGACGTAGAAGGATTACACCACCTTCGAACTTCCAGAAATGTGTCTTATCTTTCTGCACTCGTTCTTTCATTCAAGCCATCGAGCCGTTCTGACAAATATAAAAACAAACCGTTCCTCACTTATACATTCAGTGGTCTGTTCAATAAAATAGTTGATTAAGAAACAGATTTCTTTCACTAATCCGAAAGAAATCACAAGGGATTAAATTTTACAAGGAGTGTTCATTCACCCCCCCTCCCTCTAAACACTCCGGACCGATCCTAACAAGTGGTATCAGAGCAGGTCATCTTAATCAGCACAAAGACACTTGAGCTGATGGCATCATTCAACAAAATTCCTATGTTCTCAAAAGAAGACTATGATGACTGGAGAATCAGAATGCAAGCTCATCTGGCAGCTCAGGATGACGATATGGGGTTCGTCATCACTGATGGATCAATGAAGATTCTGAAAGTCAATACAGCAGTCGCCATTACTGGTGGAGAACCACAAATTGTAGAGAAGGATAGATCCCTCTGGACGAATGAGAAAAGAAAGAAAGCAAATCTCGACAACGTTGCCAAAGACATCTTGTTCAAGACATTGGACAAGAACATGTTCAGCAAAATCAAAATGTTTTCTACTGCCAAAGAAATTTGGGAGAAGATAGCACAGCTATGTGAAGGCAATGACCAGACCAAAGAAAACAAGCTGACTGTTACTCTTCAAAGATTTGAGAGCATAAAGATGAAGAGTGGAGAAACTCTAAATGAGTTTGATGAAAGAGTCACTGGTATCATTAATGAACTGAATGGTCTGGGCAAGAAATACTAAAACAGAGAGATCGCTCTGAAAGTTATGAGAGCCCTGCCAAAAGAATGGGATGTTAAGACCATTGCAATGAGGGAGCCCAAAGATCTGAACAAGGTTGAACTTCATGATCTGTTCGCAGATCTTAAAGCATATGAGTTCGAACTGATAAGCAGAGGTGAAGCAGAGCCATTCATCTCTCAACCAAACAAAGCATTGGCAGCTATTCCAGACCAGATCGCCTCCACATCAGATCGATCTATCGAACAGATAAGTAATGATGCTATGTCATTATTTATCAAGAAATTTGGTAAATTCATGTCTAAAAATAAGAGGAATTTTAAACCCTTTTATTATAAATCAAGAACAATTGTGGTAAGACCGGACATTTCATTGCAGATTGTACCAGACCGAAGAAAGAAGAACGGAAGGAGAAGCATCGCGATGACAGGAAAAAGAAGCACTACAAAGACCGCAAAAATCATGGAAAGTCCCAAAAGGTCCTAGTAGCTGAAGAAGGAAACAACAAGTGGGCTCAGACTGACACCGATTCAGAAAGCTCCGAATATTCTTCCAGCGAAAGCGAAGAAGATATTCAATGTCTAATGGCAGACGAAGAGATGAGTCAGACAAACGAGGTATTTGATTTTGACTCAAATGAATTTACACGTGAAGAGCTCATGTCCGCACTGCAAGACATGGCTAATGATTATAGGATCTTAGCTAAATCATTTGAGAAAAATAAAGCTAAAGTCAATGATCAAATGGATGAGCACAACAAACCAAGCTGCTCTGAGCAGGGTGAGTGCAACAATCTCCAGATCGAGCTGAATAAGCTGAAAATCTCCTATGATCAGCTCCATGAAGAAAATAAGAGAATTAGCACACAAAATGCTAAGCTTTCTCATATATTCAAAACATGGACAAAATCCAGAACATCTTTGGAAGAATTACAAGAGGTACAAAGAAACGTTGGTGATTTCACCGGCATAGGCTTTGACACCAAAGAATCCACCAAAGATGAATCTGAACTGTTGCTGGTAAAGAACAAAATCAAACAAATGACATTTGTTAAATCCAGCACAGTATATGAGACTGAAGCACCTACGATTCAAACGGGAGTCTCTTTCGTGAATCAAGGTTTGAGAAAAGGAATTGGATATGTCAACCAAGACAAAGAAAAGGTACCAGCAAGCTTTGCGTCTTTCTGACCAAATCTAAGGGTGCAAGATCGAAGGCAAGGAAGACAATACAATTACTATAATTCAAACCAGTTCAACGAAGATATAGACTACCCCATGAGAATCAAAGGTTTCCATATCGCACACATTATCACACACAACATCGAAACAGACCAGCTCACAGCACACCACACACACACAAGCCATTAAAGCTGATACAGGTGTGGGTTCCCAAAGGGCTAATCCGTTCTGGACCCAAATAGGATTGGGTACCAAAAAAAATTGTGTTTGATGACAGGTACCGAAGAAACTTGCATCAGACTGGTACTTGGACAGCGGGTGTTCTCGTCACATGACTGGAAACATCGAGCTGCTGTCTGAAGTTACAGAATATATACTGGACCCAAGATCATTTTCGGGGAGAACTCAAAGGGTAAGACCGTGGGCAAGGGTAAGATTGTCCATGGTAACATTATTATCAATGATGTGCTGTTAGTTGAAAATCTGTGCTATAATATGATTAGTATAAGTCAACTTTGTGATAATGGTTATGCTGTAGAATTTCACAAACACACTTGCACTGTTAAATCGTCAGATGGTATGACCATGCTTGTAGGAATCAGAAATGGAAATACATATAAGATTAACTGGAATCATGCTCAACCTGATAATCCTACTTGCTTCATCGCTAACAATGATAATAAACACTGGCTATGGCATAAACACTTGAATCATATCAATTTTAAGACTATTTCTAGCCTGTGTAAACATGATTTAGTTATCGGTCTGCCCAAGATTGATTTTGCTAAGGATAAGATCTGCGAAGCTTGCCAAATGGGCAAACAGATCAGATCATCCTTCAAAAACAAGAATGCCAAATCCTCCTCCCGTTGTTTAGAACTATTGCATATGGACTTGTTTGGTCCTATACCAATAACAAGTTTAGGGGGAATGCGGTATACTCTTGTTGTTATTGATGATTACTCACGCTTTACATGGACTATTTTTGAGCAGTAAAGATCAGACCGGTCTGAAGTTGATCAAGCTGCTGAAACGCACTCAGAATGAGAAATCATCCAGCATAGACAGGATTCGAAGTGACAAAGGCACTGAGTTTTCAAATCAGAATCTTGAATCCTTTCTAGAAGATCATGGAATTAAGCATGAGTTTTCAGCCGCTCGAACTCCTCAACAGAATGGAGTTGCAGAACGAAGAAACAGAACGCTCAACGAAGCAGCAAGAACAATGCTTGCTGATTCTGGAATTTCACAAAAGTTCTGGGCAGAAGCTGTAAATACTGCATGTTACACTCAAAATCGGTCTATGATTAACAAGAAGCTGAATCTCACTCCATATGAAATATGGACTGGTAACAGACCGTCTATTTCTCACCTTCATGTATTTGGCTGTAAATGCTTCATTCACAACAATGGTAAGAATCATCTTACAGCATTTGAAGCTAAGTCAGATAATGGAATATTCTTAGGATATTCATCAACTAGCAAAGCTTATCGAGTTTTTAATAATCGAACCTTAACTGTAGAAGAATCAATTCATGTAGTTTTTGATGAATCTTTGTGTGTTAAGGGTAACAAAGAATCAATTCAAAATCAGATGGAAAACATCCATCTCGAAGCTAATAGTGATGATGAGAATTTAGGTAACAGGTCAAGAGACAATCCACCAGAACCTGAAGTACCAGCCAGATCGGATCAAGGCATTGAAGCTTCTTCAGATCGAGGCGATCCGGATGATCCAAACTCTCATATCAAAGCAGATACTGATCATACCTCTACTACTACTCATCCGGCTGGACCAGACAATCCAGAGTCAAGCTATCGATGGACTAAGAGGCATCCACCTAATCTAGTGATTGGAAGTCCCTCTGCACCGATTAGAACCAGAGGACAGATGATGGATGAGTTCACTCATGCTGCCTTCATCTCAACTCTGGAACCTAAGAAGATCGATGAAGCTCTGACTGATTTCAACTGGATTAAGGCCATGCAAGAAGAGCTTAATCAATTCGAACAAAATCAAGTTTGGAGTCTAACCCCCAGACCAAGCGATCTGCCTGTTATTGGAACCAGATGGGTTTTCAGAAACAAGCTGGACGCAGATGGAACTGTGGTTAGAAACAAGGCCAGACTGGTGGCACAAGGATTCCGACAAGAAGAAGGAATTGACTTCGATGAATCATTTGCACCAGTCGCCAGACTTGAAGCAATCATAATCTTTCTTGTATATGCTGCCTTTAAAGACATCAAGGTATATCAGATGGACGTCAAGAGCGCCTTTCTTAATGGTAAGCTTCAGGAGGAAGTTTACATTGAGCAACCTCCTGGATTTCAGAACCACTCATTCCCTAATCATGTATACCTACTGAATAAAACAGTATATGGTCTGAAAAGCACCAAGAGCCTGGTATGACACTCTATCTCAATTTCTGCTGAACCATGATTTTCAGATCGGCTCAGTAGATAAAACTCTCTTTAAATTTATTAAGGGGGAACATACCCTATTAGTTCAGATTTATGTTGATGACATAATCTTTGGGTCAACTAACCCCAAATTATGCGAGAAATTTTCCAAGTTGATGCAGGGACAGTTTGAGATGAGCATGATGGGAGAACTCTCATTCTTTTTGGGTCTCCAAGTCAAACAGCTCAGCAATGGTATTTTCATCAACCAAACCAAGTATAACAAAGAGCTGCTTAAGAGATTCGGAATGGAAACATGCTCAACTGCATCCACTCCAATGAGTCCTACAATCAAGTTAGACAAAGACGAAGGGGGAACGGCAGTCGAAGTGACTATGTATAGAGGACTAATCGGATCGCTCTTATATCTTACAGCGAGCCGGCCTGATATTATGTTCTCAGTCTGTATGTGCGCCAGATTTCAGTCAGAACCAAAGCAATCACATTTTATTGCTGCTAAGCGTATTCTGAAATACTTGAAAGGATCTCAGAACGTTGGTCTTTGGTACTCCAAAGATTCTAACTTCCGCTTGATCGGATATTCAGACGCAGACTACGCTGGCTGTAAGATTGATCGTAAAAGCACCAGTGGAACATGTCAATTTCTAGGTGAAAGATTGATCTCTTGGTTCAGTAAGAAGCAAACATCAATTGCCACATCTACAGCTGAAGCAGAATATCTTGCCGCTGGAAGCTGTGTCGCTCAAATGCTCTGGATTCAACACCAGCTCTAAGACTATGGCATCCAAGCTGTTGACTCTCCGATATTTTGCGACAACACAAGTGCAATCACTATAACATATAATCCAGTTCTGCACTCTCAGACAAAGCATATTGATATAAGACATCATTTTATTCGAGATCATGTTGGCAAAAAGGAGATTCGGATCGAGCACATCTCAACAGAGCAGCAAGCAGCAGACATCTTCACCAAACCGCTCCCTGAGGCTAAGTTTAATTATTTCCGTCAAATTCTTGGTTTAATTGACTTATCTTGATAGTTTAGATGTTTTCTTCTTTTCGCATTTAAAGATTTTTTGTTGGCACAGATCGATAATACAATGTTCAGAAAGACACAAACCGGTCCGAACTTTCAGACCGATCTATGTCAATCTGATGTTATCCTATGATCTGTCTGGACAATAAATCCTTTATTTTCTATTTATTTAAAACAAAAACAGCCCGGACTGATTGCAAATTTTAACCGCCTTATCTTTCTTTATCCTGACCGTTTATTTTGAATTATTTAATTATCAGTCTTCGAGATAAAGACACGTGTCTTCTCTCTCTTATTTAGCGGGCTGAACATTTCATTTTCATTCACTTTTTACCATTTACCGCTGTCTGCTTTCTAACTCTCTCATAACCTCTCAAAACTCTTCGTATATTCTTCCATTTTACTCAAATGGCTACCATAACTCACAACTTCTCTCCGTTGAGTTCAATGATATTTACAGGCTGAAGATGCAGAGATGGTCTCCATTTTCTGAGCTTTGGAATCGTCTGGATTGTGGAATTTTCTGGAGTGTGGCACGGTGGTTTACGAATCAGAGATTCGTGAAATGTTTGCCAATGATGTATCCCAGAAGACATCTATCTCCACCTCTGTAAAGGGCAAAACATTTGAAATCTCGCCGATGACGCTGGCCAAGACCTTTGGTCTCCCCAACTCCGGACTGACTGAGTTTGGGCAGATTCCTCAAGCTTCTCTCACAGCACTTCAGGGGAAGATTTCTATATTTGGCCACCGCCTGCAGCCCTCATTCAAAAAGAAGGAAATGTTCTTTCATTTCCAGGTGCTGTGCGAAATTGTGGGCAAGCCACTATTGGGCAAAGCTGGAAGTTTTGACGTCGTCACTGCCGAGAAGTTCAGGGCCATGGCTGCTATTGTTTCCGGACAGAAGATGAACTGGTCCGTGATTCTATTTGGAGTCCTGATGGAAACAGTGATTGCCTCCAAACAGGCCGTCTGCTTTGCTGTTCCTCTCAGCAAGCTACTGGAAACTTTGGACATTGAGATGGGGAAGCGGTCTGCTCTGAGTCCCTTCAAAATTCTCAACTCCAAAGGGCTAGCACTGCTGAAGTCCAAGGGTGCTCCACCTACCCCTACCGATCTGGTGGCAGTCAAGATTGAGAAGGGAGAAGAACAGGCTGTTACTCGCAAACCTCGGGTCAAGCGAAAGTTAACTATCCAGACTGATTCTGAAGAAACTCAGTCTGCTCCTCGCCACCAGCCAAGCCCCTTCCCAAGAAGCCAAGAACCCAGATTACCAAACCAAAAACACTACCCATATTGCCTCCAACAAAAGCCACCCCTGCACCCCAACCTACAACCCAAATTTCAACCACTTCAACCACTGCACCCAATGTGTAAGGACCCCCGTGCCCTTAACCCGTTATTAGTGTATTAAGCCATACCATTAGTGCATATAATCATACCAACATGGGGAAAACCATGTGCAAGTGCAACACCGTATGCTACCCAGAAAATTTCTTGCATTCAATTTACATAATACACTAATATGCTCTTAGTTCATTAGCAATTCCATAATTAATTGCATGCAACCATAATGAACAGAGAGAAGCCGTAGCCCATTTATACATTCCATATACACGTAAAATGTACTCACATAAGAGCACCCAATGGATAAGCGTGTATCTGATGTATAAAACACTCTACCGGATACCGTTACTGGTGCTTCAATCCTGGTAGCACCTCCCAAGCACACCTAGATCTCAACACTGGATCTGTGTACTTATTCAACCAGCTCTGGTACCTCGATCCTGGAAGTACCTCTATCAACAGCCCGAGCTCGACTCCAAAGCTACTGCTACACCTGTGTTACCTGCCCCAACAGAGACAGCCCCCACACGGGGTGAGCATACCAATACCACCAATCCAATAAGCATAACATTGCAATTCAAATACAGAATGTAAATGCTATAATTTAAATGATACTCCCTGGATGGTAACACCCTCATCCGGGATCCCCTGTATCGTCCCTGTTCTCAAAATAACCAAACTCATCAAATTCTCAAAGCTAGTTAATCGCCACATAGATTAACTAATATCGTCCTGTTATGTCAGTTCCATAATCAATATGGTAAAATCATTATATAAAATACCGTAAATATCACATAAATCGGTTCAATGATTCCATGTTCCTATTTTATTGCTCGCTCCACAATAGCGACATTATAAACCCCGCGCACGCTCAACACTAGCGGCGTCATAACCGATGGTCGCTCAATGGCGACAGCATCCCAAATCATTGCTCGCTCAATAGCGGCACCGTGTGGTTCCCAATGTGCAACCATTTGACACAATTACCATTTACCATGCATATCGTTATCCATTTATAGCAAATGTCATGCACCATGCATTTCAATACCTATCTGACGCAATTACCACATGCCACATATTTCAATGAGCATATAATGTAACCACCACACACCATATGTTCCAATACCCGTTTAATACAATTATCACACACCATGCATTTTACAGTTGCAGTACTATAATAGGCTATGCTCGTACGTCCTACGTACCTTAAGTCTCCGTAGTCCAAGCCAAACCTTGCTTGAGTTCCATGCCTCGAGAAATATGTGCTAAAACACATAAACAACTCACAATCAAGAATAAGCATGCGATCACGTGCCCACGCACGTTTGCAAACCTCAAAACCCATCGTCAATCCATGACGATTACCAAAATAAAAGCCCCCCGGCTAAGCATGCGTAATACCCAAAATAAACAATTCAAAGTGTTTAAAAGATAGCCAAAAGCTCAACCGAGAGTTTCGTTTAATTAATTTGTGATATGCTTAGATTTTGAGTGATTTTAACTGTAATTTCTTCCCATTTTCCGTACTTTTTCCTGGATGATATTATGCTTTTTGGTGTTTACTCGTTTGTTTCAGGAAGTTTGATCGGAAGTGGAAGAAATGAGCTAATGAGAAGATAACGGGCGAAATCGAGGCATAAAAGATGAGAAAATGAAGAAGATGATTTTTTCAGATCTCGATCGATCGAGATTTATTCTCGATCGATCGAGCCAGCCAGAAGCGAGAGTCAGAATTTTTGAAGTCTCGATCGATCGATGGAAATATCGATCGATCGAGCAAGGCAGTAACCTCGGAGCTGAAATTTTCAAATTCTCGATCGATCGGTGAAAATTCCCGATCGATCGAGCGAGGCAGTAAGTTCCAAAAGCTGGCGTGAACAGTGCACCGATCGATCGGTGAAATTCTCGATCGATCGAGACGCGAGATCTGAAGATTTTATTTTCCTTTTTTATCGTGATTCTGGAGGGCTATTAAGGGGGATTCTCTTCTACACAAGAGGGGGACGAATTTTACAGAGAATATCAGACATTTTTAGGTCAAGAGCAGCCGCCCTAGCCGCCGCCCAAGGAGATCCAATCTCCGTTCTTCGTCCAAAGTCGAGCCTATCCGTTCCGGAGTGCAAGGAAGGAACAAGAGAAGAAATCACGGTGCAACGCACGGATTCATCCATCGTTTATCGTATTTCTGAACTTTAGTTTATTTGATTTTCATTTTTCATTTGTTGTTTTCGAGGTCGAGAGACAAGAAAACTCATCTGTATTTGATTTGAATTGAATTTGGTTTATATTATTGAAGTTTTAGTTCGTTGTGTTTGATTTATTGATTCGTTGGTATTGGAGCGCATTGATATTTATTGTTCATAGATTAATTGCATGTGTAGATCAAAGTCTAGCTAGCTTTGATTGAATTTGAGAGTTACAGCCGAGATCGAGAGATAACGCTGTAACACGCTCCATTAATTTATGATGTATGTTACGATTGAGATCGAGAGATGATATCGCATACGTGAGAACTTAAAATCGAAAGATTTAGAGTTAATAGGTTTTGATGATTTAAGCAACTTTAAATTAGTAAATAGGTGCACGAGAGTGACTTGTTCTAATTTATTGTTAGTTTCGTTACAGCTCGAGAGAGTGTATCGAATCATAGTAAAACCTTTCACCTTTAAAATCAATTGGTTGATAAACTGAGAATTCCATTGAATCATTAGAGATAACATAATTGAACGACGAACTCGGTAATTTTCTCGAGTGACTTACCTTCGCATTTCCGGAACCATTCTTTTCATTGTTTCTAGTTTAAATCTTTATTCTTTAGTTTAATTTAGTTAGTTAATCAAACTCCTTTAATCGTAGGCTAAATATAATTTGATTGATCTTATTTGGTACTTATACGTTAGTCCCTGTGGATTCGACAACCTTTACTTAATTTTCACTATACTAAAACTTGACACCGTGCACTTGCGGTAGAATCGCTTCACACAAATCTTTGAAAAATAATTGTTTAAAAATAAAGCGGTCAAGTTTTTGGCGCCGTTGCCGGGGACTAATCTGTATAATATCATACGAGATTAGTTAATTGTAATTTAGCCAATTCTTTTATTATTGCAATTTTTGTTTTCTTTGTTTTCTTTTGTTGATTTTTGTGAATAATTTTGTGTTTTTTTTTGTTGTCTCCTTTTGTCTATTTTGTACAGGAATCGGTTCCTTAGTGCATGCATAGAAGAGAGGAACCCTTTCTCGAGCCGTTTGATCCAGAGATAGAGAGAACGTTACTAAGAAGATAACGAGAAGCTCGAGAAATGGCTGACAATAACGAAGCACAGCACCCTAGATGGATGATGGACTTTGCACAACCTGCATTTCATGGATCGTTGTCAAGTATCACAAGGCCAACGATTCAAGCAAACAATTTTGAGATCAAGCCGGCAATCATACAAATGATTCAGCACTCGGTGATGTTCGGGGGAGCAGCTACAGATGATCCGAACAATCACATCTCCAACTTTTTGGAGATTTGTGATACATTCAAACACAATGGCATCTCTGACGACGCCATCAGGTTAAGGCTCTTTCCCTTTTCATTACGAGACAAAGCTAAAGCCTGGTTGAATTCTTTACCTGCAGGTTCTATCACAACATGGGAGGGGATGACAAAGGCGTTTTTGTCAAAGTACTTTCCCCCTTCCAAGACGGCGAAGATGCGGAACGATATCACGACTTTTGGTCAGTTTGACCCCGAGACTTTATACGAAGCGTGGGATCGGTTTAAGGAGTTGTTGAGGAGATGCCCACACCATGGTCTACCCATATGGCTGCAGGTACAAACATTCTATAACGGTTTATTTTCTGCTAACCGTTCCATGATTGATGCAGCATCTGGGGGATCCATAATGAGAAAGACGCCGGAAGAAGCATATAGCTTGTTGGAGGAAATGGCGTGCAACAGCTACCAGTGGCAGTCCGAGAGGAGCACGCCATAGAAACCAATGAGAGTCCATCAAGTGGACGAGATAATTGCTCTTTCGGCTCAATTAGAAGCCATGAACCGGAAGATTGACAGCATGGGAGCAGCAGCAATGCAAGCTCAAGCGATCTTCTGTGAGCTGTGTAGAGGCGGTCATCCTAGCATCGAGTGCCAGGCAGGTAATCAATTTAACCAATCTGTTGAAGCTGTTAATTTTGTAGGTAACAGGCCACCCCATAATTCCTACCCGAACTACAACCAACCCTGGAGGAACCACCCGAATTTGAGGTGGTCGAATCAAGAGAATGTGTTGAACCCACAACCGCAGGCAGGGTTCACACAAAAGCCGAGTTTGGAGGAACTTATGGCGAAGCTGATTTCATCAACAGAAGTGAGGATGCAGAATCAAGATGCATCAATCAAAAATTTGGAAGTGCAGATAGGGCAGTTGGCCACGTTGATATCTGGGAGGACGCAAGGTACGCTCCCGAGTGATTCTGTAAAGAATCCGAAGGAGCCATCAAATTGATGAAGACGAGGAGGTGACAGTCCAGCTTGGGACTATAAATTAAGAACTTCCGTTTTTTTTTTCTTTCCTTGAGTTTTGTTTTTGATTTCTTGTTTTGTTGAGTTTTTGTTAGTCTGTTTGTTTTTGAGTGTGTCTGGGAATGAATTCGTGTATTTTCTATTGCAGATGTGAAAGCAAGAGCAAGTTGGTTATAGGCGAAGCAATCCGAGAGAAAGATGTTGAGAAAAAGAAAAATTTTAAATTTTGGTTGCTGCTGCTGGCGATCGATCGGTGGAAATCTCGATCGATCGCCCGAATTTTTTAAAATGACTTTGTGCCTACTGCCTCGCTCGATCGATCGAGAATTTTTCCGATCGATCGAGCGAGAGAAAATTTTGAAAAAATAAAGGGGCAGACGCAGCAGCCATCACTTTCCCCAATTCATTTTTCCCCTCTCAACAACAAAAACCTAGCGCCTCTTTCAAATCCCTTCATCCAATCTCAATCTTTTGTTCATCAAATTTCAATTTACTTCAATTCTAAGAAGTAATATTCATCCTAATGAGATTTTCATTGCAGATTTGAAGATTTGAAAGGCAAATTGGGTAGAAGCGCAGAAAGAAGGGAATTCCAAGCCGAGTGCCACATTTTTCCAAGATCAAATTTTTAAGAGGTAATTGGTTTCCAATCATCCAAGATTTTAGCTTTTGGTGCTATTTCGTGAATTTTATTAGCTGTGGGTTGGAAAAGAATTTCAATTAGGAGGAAGTTTTGTGGTGTTGAAGGGTGTTGGATTGACAGTGTTGTGGGGTGTTAGTGAATTGAATTGAAGTAGTTGAGAATCTGTTGGCAAAGAAATGTCGTCCAGAAAGAGGTCAAAGCAGGCAGAAGCTTCCCAGAAGCAAAAGCAGGCAGAGGCCACTGTTTCTGAGCCAGTTTATGATGAACAGAAGTTTCTAAATGCCAAGATTGCTGAGTTATACCCCATCTACCATAAGAAACCCCTGAGCCGTGAAAGGGGAATGAGCTTGGATAAATTGGAGTGTCCTGTCATTAGGACAGTACGCCGAAAAGGATGGTTTCAATTCATTCAGACACCGATTGATGCTGTCGTGCCGCTGGTAAGGGAGTTTTACACGAATCTTCGAGCTGTTAGACCAGGGCACCAAGTAAGTGTTTATGTTCGAGGGAAGGATGTGTTGGTGGATCGAGCCGCAATCAACAATATTCACCGGATGCCGTTACTTCAAAAATGTGCATACCAATCTTTTAAGAGTAGCAGGATTGACTACGATGAGGTATTGACAGTTATTGGCAAGCCGGGAGTGGATTGGCAGAGGAATGATAAAGCAGAGCCACAGTTGGTTCTAAAGAAAAATTTGAAGCCAGAGGCCCAAGCATGGTTTTCATTTGTCGCCTCGCGGGTCATGCCATCGACCCACACTTCTGAGGTGACAAAGGATAGAGCGGTCCTGGTTTATGCCATCCTCTCAGGGAAGGAAGTGGACTTCGGCGAGATCATTGCTGATCACATTGCTGAAATTGGAAGTAGCCCACCAACCTCCGCACTACCGTTTCCCTCCACAATCACTGCTTTATGTCAGAGGAACGGAGTGACAGGGGGGGAAGACGAGGAGCTACTCCCGCCGAAGACACCAATCATTGTAGCCGATCCTACGAACCGACGCAGACCTTCGGACACTACACAAGCTGGAGCATCATCCTCTGCTGCAGAGCATACACGAGTTACTTTGGATTCTCTTCATAGGGATCTCCAAAACATTCGCCTGGAGCAGCAGAGCATTCACAGCATGCAGCGGGACATTCATAGCATGCAGAGAGCATTGCAGATGGACCATGAGCAGGTAGCTCAGCGTCAGATGGAGTTCATGCACTATCAGAGTGCATGGAACACTGCCATGGCCCAGGGCTTTCCAGGTTTCCAGTTCCCACCGGAGCCACACTTTGCACCTTACCAGCCACATGCACCTCCACCTTCCGAGTACCCACCATTTCCGCCATATCAGGGCGAGGAGCACCACTACCCAGTTCCCCCTCCGGAGCATGATGAGGATGACGATCAGTGACGATCGTCATCATGGTATGTGTCTTTGCCTTGGCATTTATTTTTCTTGTTCATTGAGGGCAATTCACATGCTAAGTTTGGGGGGGTTTTTGAGTATTTGTACATATATCTTGCTTTTGCACATCTTGCTACTTGTTTTGTTTCCCTACCTTGCATGGCTGCATGATGTTGAGACTAATTCGTCCTTGAGCATCACCAACAAAATTTTTTTTATGGATTGAGTTATTCTTGAGAATTGTTGAGTTGGAATTACAATGGTAATACATGATGAAATTAATCCTCATCTAGATAGGAGTCATGAAAATGTTTAACTTGTTTGTATATATCCTTTGTTAACTACATGTCAAAACTGAGGAATACTTTGAGCACTTATTGAGTCATGATTGAGTGAAGTATGTATTGATTAAATTGAAAACTTGTGTTAACTATGATGAGTCTTGAGTATCTTAGAGAACTCTACAGTTTAGTTGAAAGCACTTTGAGGCGAAATTTATAATTAGGAACTAGACTTGGAGATGATTTAGGCGATCTTTGGACCGTTTGAGCCTTTCAACCCTACCTGTTATATATTATTCATTAGTGTCCCCTTTTGAGCCTTATTGAAAAAGAATGGTATATGCATTGCATATGATTAGACCCCCATTCGACATTCTTGGCAACTCATTATACCCACCTTGGTTTGAGCCTAAAAGAAAAATTTTACCTACCCCTAGGAGAGTATAATGAATCTCATTCATTGCACAGAATTGTTATATGCAAATGAGTTCAAAAGGAACAAAAGAATGAGCAAAGAAAAAAGAAAAGATGTAGAGAAAAGCCTTGAAAAGAAAATTCAAAATAAGACCCAAAGTGGCCAAGGCTAGAAAAAAGTTGAAGAGAAGCTCAAAAATAGTTGAACTGATTTTGTTATACTCTCTTCTTTGAATTCACCCTACCTTTTCTTTGAAGCCGACACCAAAAGGCCTAACGTTATAAGCTTTCAAGACCTGTTGATCCAAGTCTAGGGAACAATTACATTAGTGGAGAAGTGCTGGATAGTAAACTTGTAGAGTAATTCAAAGTAATCTTGACTAGGAGTTAATATGGCACATGTTGATTTTAAAGATATATATGTAACTCATGTTTGACAATAGCACACACGCACGTTCCGATGTTGCGATGTATTGTTTAACTTAGGAGAAAATGCTTCTTGTTAAATGTTGATTGACTTCTATTGCTGTGTAAGTAGGATTTCTGAGCTGTTGCATATGTTGTAAGGATGATTCATGCTTAGTATCGAGTTTAACTTTTCTTTTTGAGTTTATTGCTTGCTCGAGGACGATCAAGTCTAAGTTTGGGGGAGTTGATAGGCTTAGATTTTGAGTGATTTTAACTGTAATTTCTTCCCATTTTCCGTACTTTTTCCTGGATGATATTATGCTTTTTGGTGTTTACTCGTTTGTTTCAGGAAGTTTGATCGGAAGTGGAAGAAATGAGCTAATGAGAAGATAACGGGCGAAATCGAGGCATAAAAGATGAGAAAATGAAGAAGATGATTTTTTCAGATCTCGATCGATCGAGATTTATTCTCGATCGATCGAGCCAGCCAGAAGCGAGAGTCAGAATTTTTGAAGTCTCGATCGATCGGTGGAAATATCGATCGATCGAGCAAGGCAGTAACCTCGGAGCTGAAATTTTCAAATTCTCGATCGATCGGTGGAAATTCCCGATCGATCGAGCGAGGCAGTAAGTTCCAAAAGCTGGCATGAACAGTGCACCGATCGATCGGTGAAATTCTCGATCGATCGAGACGCGAGATCTGAAGATTTTATTTTCCTTTTTTATCGTGATTCTGGAGGGCTATTAAGGGGGATTCTCTTCTACACAAGAGGGGGACGAATTTTACAGAGAATATCAGACATTTTTAGGTCAAGAGCAGCCGCCCTAGCCGCCGCCCAAGGAGATCCAATCTCCGCTCTTCGTCCAAAGTCGAGCCTATCCGTTCCGGAGTGCAAGGAAGGAACAAGAGAAGAAATCACGGTGCAACGCACGGATTCATCCATCGTTTATCGTATTTCTGAACTTTAGTTTATTTGATTTCATTTTTCATTTGTTGTTTTCGAGGTCGAGAGACAAGAATACTCATCTGTATTTGATTTGAATTGAATTTGGTTTATATTATTGAAGTTTTAGTTCGTTGTGTTTGATTTATTGATTCATTGGTATTGGAGCGCATTGATATTTATTGTTCATAGATTAATTGCATGTGTAGATCAAAGTCTAGCTAGCTTTGATTGAATTTGAGAGTTACAGCCGAGATCGAGAGATAACGCTGTAACACGCTCCATTAATTTATGATGTATGTTACGATTGAGATCGAGAGATGATATCGCATACGTGAGAACTTAAAATCGAAAGATTTAGAGTTAATAGGTTTTGATGATTTAAGCAACTTTAAATTAGTAAATAGGTGCACGAGAGTGACTTGTTCTAATTTATTGTTAGTTTCGTTACAGCTCGAGAGAGTGTATCGAATAATAGTAAAACCTTTCACCTTTAAAATCAATTGGTTGATAAACTGAGAATTCCATTGAATCATTAGAGATAACATAATTGAACGACGAACTCGGTAATTTTCTCGAGTGACTTACCTTCGCATTTCCGGAACCATTCTTTTCATTGTTTCTAGTTTAAATCTTTATTCTTTAGTTTAATTTAGTTAGTTAATCAAACTCCTTTAATCGTAGGCTAAATATAATTTGATTGATCTTATTTGGTACTTATACGTTAGTCCCTGTGGATTCGACAACCTTTACTTAATTTTCACTATACTAAAACTTGACACCGTGCACTTGCGGTAGAATCGCTTCACACAAATCTTTGAAAAATAATTGTTTAAAAATAAAGCGGTCAATTTGGCTCCAAGCATACCATTTTAAAAGTCTAGCATTCCCATTGGAATGTGAACATTGCCCCGGAAACGGCCCCTAAAAACCCCGATTCCAAAATCCCAACATTTTCCAAAATTTTGAAAAAAACAAAGGAAACAGGGCCGCGATCGATCGGCGCTAAGCCGCGATCGATCGCCATACCCTACTGCCCGAAAATAAACAAGCTGCGATCGATTGCCACATCTCGCAATCGATCGCCGAGACCCTCGCGATCGATCGCCCACTTCTCGCGATCGATCGCCGTTACTGCTCATCGCCTTCCCAAACCAGTAGCATGTCGCGATCGATCGGCGCCAAGCCGCGATCGATCGCGACCTGCGGGTTTCCGAAAAATTTCGAGCTTCCATGGTGTTTTTCACACCCAAACTCAAAACCAACACCACCAACACCTCAAATACAACATTTAAACTCCATAAAAGAAAACTAAAATCAACATTTAAGATTTTTAACCCAAAACCCCAAATTCCATAACCAAAACACTACCCAACCAAACACTACCATACTACTATTAAATCGAAGCCAATGACGAGGGGAAGATTAATACCTGGTTATCTTCGAGAAAACCGGCTCCCGAGCCAAGCTACCATCAAATTTCCCATCAAGGGAGAAGAGGGAAATGGGGGAGAAGGGTTTGGATCGATAGAGAGAGAGAGAGAGAGAGAGAGAGAGAGAGAGAGAGAGAGAGAGAGAGGGAGAGAAATGGATTCCGAATGACGGAATCCCGAGTTCAACGAGTATTTATAGCAAAAATACCCCAACACACCAATACCTCCACAAATACATCATGATTCTTTAAAAATCATCTGTTTTCAAAAACTCTCTCTCCAACACCAAATCCCCATACAGGCCCCAACACAAGGCACCGAGGACACCAAGTCCCACTAAAAACCCAACTCATAGGTTTTCCACCAAAATGATAATACAATCTCAACCTTTGGATCCAACGGTCCCAAATGCCCGATTTAACAACCTCGGGAGACCCAAAACCGCAATTAATTCCTAATTGCCACAATTAAAAATCCATCAAGGATCAATACCACACCAGGATTAACACCATTAATCCCCGGACATCACAATTATCCCCTACTAATAAAATTTTGTCCTCGAAATTGCACCGGTGTACCCCACGTAACACCAGGACTACACAAATAAAACAAAGCCAAGACCCCGATTCTGAACCACCTTAGAATCGAATTAACAACTGCGAGAATACCAGTCTCGCACCAAGCCCTAAAATAGAGTATACGCCAAAACCAATACAAAACCAAAATATTATAACATACCTCGACGTGAATCGTCCCAGAAGTCAATCCACCATGACTGAAAACCAACCAAATCTCCATTGGTTCTGACATAGATATCATCCCGTGATATTCACCACCTGCCCACGATGCTTGACACGCATCGTCATGATGGGGACCACTAGTATACAACAGTATACTTACAGAAAATCCGGTTTCGCTTCCCAGCCCATCTCCTCCAAAGGAGTAGTTGCACCACTTGCAACCCGGACCGGGTTACCCACGGTCACTAATCCACACCAAACACATCACCGAGGATGTTTACACCGGTGTGTTCCAAGAAATCATATCTTGGTCCCGACACACCATCAAGACTCCACAAAGTCTCAAGTTCCACAGAGGTCATGCAAAACAGACAGTTGCATTCCTGCCACACGTGTCAACCACGACACCAAACAAATCCGAATCCTGGCCATCCCTCATTTATCCTTGGATCCAACAATCCTAAAACAGGAAGGCTGTCGAATCATCCAACAAGAATTACCATGATTCCAAAACACGACAATCCCTCCTCAGAGGGAGTCAACAGTACCTCATGATCATTCCTCAGAATACATCGTGCCATCGAGATTACCGATCTCGAGGTTCCACAATCTCACACCGGAGATTTACCAAACCAAGCATACAAACTCGACGTTCAACCAGGAACAAAATAAAGTTGGCATTCGTATACACACACGGCATACATGCCCATACACCAACACAACATGCATACGCAATGCAATAGACTCGGGAATCTCCAATCATACCCAAATCCCAAAACCAACTGTCAAACCTCGATTATTCTCACCCCACGGAGAATGATGGTTGACAAACCAAAACCAAAGGGTGTGATTTCAACATCAACACCACGCGAACCAAAAAAACGAATCTCCCCAAAAGATTCAACCGATAGGCATATCAGTACCGCCTGTCATGAATCCATGACCCTCCAATCTCGAACCACCATTCGGAAAACTGGATTATTTTACCAAAACATATCACGGAACCAAAAGTATGCAATTGGTTTGAGATAGTGCATCAAAGCAACCATTACTAAATCGAAACCTGCATATCCCATGTATACTCAAACTAAAGATGCTCTGTACTAATGCCATAGTACAA
Source organism: Haberlea rhodopensis (assembly GCA_907163345.1). Taxonomy (NCBI): domain Eukaryota; kingdom Viridiplantae; phylum Streptophyta; class Magnoliopsida; order Lamiales; family Gesneriaceae; genus Haberlea; species Haberlea rhodopensis. The sequence continues at coordinate 497,717 of CAJQUN010000236.1, read as the reverse complement.
CACAATCGAGCATCTCCCCGGAGACGTCTCCTCAACTTCTCACCGAGGTAAGAAATCCATTACTCGATCCAACACCAGTAATGCTTACCATGGCTGATTTACAATCAATCCACGACCGATGCAAGCTGTCTCCAAGACAGTACAATCCAAATCTCTCCAAGAGATAAGGTCAAAATAGTAGTGTTACCCCACTAGCTATATCCCACAATTCCAATCGTGACTCCCGTTGCATCCCACATGCAAGGATGCTCAACCAGAGCTAACCACGACTTGTCGACACTCACGTTGGCATTCCCAACAGAATTGAGCTGCCCCAAAACAAGTCTCTCAAACCATTTGACGTATAAACGTCTCCGTGAGGTATTCCCTACCTCAATCACCATGTCACAAGGAGACTACAAGAGTATACCAAAATCCTCATCGTATTACCATACGATTTATCCAGCTCGAATCCAACGAGCGGCATCAGGCTAACCCAAGCACACCAAAGTACTGCAACAATACCTGGCTAGCGATTTCGCTGGCCACATAGGCTCATACCAACCTATCAACGTGACACACGTTCCATCCCGGTATACCATACCGCACAAACCGTTAGAGTTGTGGGTCATCACCCAATATCTCTAAAACACCAAAGCACAATGGACAACCCGACATCCATGCTTAATTACCATGCAATCCTAATCCATTATGACTTATTCCACACCTTCAGGGTGGGTGTAACCGTGCTTACTCCTCATCACAATAACAAGCGAGTAGTTTCCTCAATGACTACTCTTACCACCAACCACTTGGCCTTAGCCATCCTAGCGAGCATACCCAAGGGTATCATTGCTCGACAAATATTTACCTCTATAACATGATGCGGTACACTCACCGGTACAATGCATCCAATGCTCCATCGAGCAAACCTGCTCGGAAAAGGTCTCGTCAACTAGTGACCCAGACTCTACCATATGCCCACCATCGGCACTCAAACCATACAACCAAATACATAAACACGAATGTATTATTCACCAAAACGACGCCATGCGTCCACATAGACATCCCAAATAACATCGTCAAACACATGACGGTACCTGTGGATACACGACACTCATTATCTCATCGTCAGACACATGACGGCACATGTCGATATATGACATCCAAAATCTCATCGTCAAACACATGACGGCATAAAACAACACATGGAATTCACAATAATGATATCAAAAGTAATTTGCCATACCTCGTCGCTGTCAAGATAGCGAAATACGTGAATCCATCGTCCACCAGCGGTACATAAGCAGCATCCATCGCTCGTAGGCGGCATAATCCAGTGCTACACACATAGCGGTATAATCCATCGCTATAGAATCAGCGGCATAAAACATCGCCAAAGAATATCCGGCGGTATGAAGCATCGCCATAGATGTAGCGGAATGTACCATCGCTATATGATACCTGGCGGCATAAACCATCGCCATAATATACCCGGCGGTATGAACCATCGCCAATAGAATACCTGGTGGCATGAACCATCGCCAATAGAATACCCGACGGCATGAACCATCGCCAATAAAATACCCGACGGAACCATCGCCAATAAAATACCCGGCGGAACCATCGCCAATAGAATACCTGGCGGCATGAACCATCGCCAATAGAATAGCGGAATAATCGCGGACTCAAGAGGTACTCACACTCATGTAGTACTTTGTTCCCGGTCGCATCTCTACGTCATGACAGCGGCATCATCGCTTCGACATGACGGTGGTACCATCGCTTCGACGTGACAGCGGCATTTACCATCGCTTCGACACGACAGCGGCATTTACCATCGTTCCGGCATGATAGCGGAAATACCCCTCGCTTCGACATATTAGCGGCATAATATCCCTCGCAATCATAATATGACACCGGCATTTTCCTTCGCTTCGACATATTTGCGGCAAATATTCTTCATCGCTATAATAAGACAGCGGCAAGTATTCACATCGCTACGCCATGCATGCAACCGTAATGCACATCCCGTATTCCAATAATTGTTTCGGCACGACAGCGGCATCATCGCTTCGACGTGACATCGGCATTTACCATCGCTTCGACACGACAGCGGCATCATCGCTTCGACGTGCATGCAACCGTAATGCATAACCCATATTTCCATAAACATCGCCATGAGTGTATTTTAATGCACCTCGCTCCAACATATAGCGGCAAAGCATTAAAAGCATCACTCCGATGTATATCAATGCAACCGTAATGCATAGTCCATGTCTCATAAGACCCTGCAACCACCATGGTTAGCAATAGCATATTCCAATTATGAACACATATCATAAATGCACATAAGCAATATAGTTGTGCCACGCAACACTAACTACCATCATGCATAAGTATGTGCTTCTCATTCCCATTATCATTTTCCTAGGCCCTCAACAGCTCCAAAGAGCTAACCACTGCTCTGATACCACTAATGTAAGGACCCCCGTGCCCTTAACCCGTTATTAGTGTATTAAGCCATACCATTAGTGCATATAATCATACCAACATGGGGAAAACCATGTGCAAGTGCAACACCGTATGCTACCCAGAAAATTTCTTGCATTCAATTCACATAATACACTAATATGCTCTTAGTTCATTAGCAATTCCATAATTAATTGCATGCAACCATAATGAACAGAGAGAAGCCGTAGCCCAATTATACATTCCATATACACGTAAAATGTACTCACATAAGAGCACCCAATGGATAAGCGTGTATCTGATGTATAAAACACTCTACCGGATACCGTTACTGGTGCTTCAATCCTGGTAGCACCTCCCAAGCACAGCTCGATCTCAACACTGGATCTGTGTACTTATTCAACCAGCTCTGGTACCTCGATCCTGGAAGTACCTCTATCAACAGCCCGAGCTCGACTCCAAAGCTACTGCTACACCTGTGTTACCTGCCCCAACAGAGACAGCACCCACACGGGGTGAGCATACCAATACCACCAATCCAATAAGCATAACATTGCAATTCAAATACAGAATGTAAATGCTATAATTTAAATGATACTCCCTGGATGGTAACACCCTCATCCGGGATCCCCTGTATCGTCCCTGTTCTCAAAATAACCAAACTCATCAAATTCTCAAAGCCAGTTAATCGCCACATAGATTAACTAATATCGTCCTGTTATGCCAGTTCCATAATCAATATGGTAAAATCATTATATAAAATACCGTAAATATCACATAAATCGGTTCAATGATTCCATGTTCCTAGTTTATTGCTCGCTCCACAATAGCGGCATTATAAACCCCGCGCACGCTCAACACTAGCGGCGTCATAACCGATGGTCGCTCAATGGCGACAGCATCCCAAATCATTGCTCGCTCAATAGCGGCATCGTATGGTTCCCAATGTGCAACCATTTGACACAATTACCATTTACCATGCATATCGTTATCCATTTATAGCAAATGTCATGCACCATGCATTTCAATACCTATCCGACGCAATTACCACATGCCACATATTTCAATGAGCATATAATGTAACAACCACACACCATATGTTCCAATACCCGTTTAATACAATTATCACACACCATGCATTTTACAGTTGCAGTACTATAATAGGCTATGCTCGTACGTCCTACGTACCTTAAGTCTCCGTAGTCCAAGCCAAACCTTGCTTGAGTTCCATGCCTCGAGAAATATGTGCTAAAACACATAAACAACTCACAATCAAGAATAAGCATGCGATCACGTGCCCACGCACGTTTGCAAACCTCAAAACCCATCGTCAATCCATGACGATTACCAAAATAAAAGCCCCCCGGCTAAGCATGCGTAATACCCAAAATAAACAATCCAAAGCGTTTAAAAGATAGCCAAAAACTCAACCGAGAGTTTTGTTTAATTAATTTGGCTCCAAGCATACCATTTTAAAAGTCTAGCGTTCCCATTGGAATGTGAACATTGCCCCGGAAATGGCCCCTAAAAACAACGATTCCAAAATCCCAACATTTTCCAAAATTTTGAAAAAAACAAAGGAAACAGGGCCGCGATCGATCGGCGCTAAGCCGCGATCGATCGCCATACCCTACTGCCCGAAAATAAACAAGCTGCGATCGATCGCCACATCTCGCAATCGATCGCCGAGACCCTCGCGATCGATCGCCCACTTCTCGCGATCGATCGCCGTTACTGCTCATCGCCTTCCCAAACCAGTAGCATGTCGCGATCGATCGGCGCCAAGCCACAATCGATCGCGACCTGCGGGTTTCCGAAAATTTCGAGCTTCCATGGTGTTTTTCACACCCAAACTCAAAACCAACACCCCCTACACCACCAACACCTCAAATACAATATTTAAACTCCATAAAAGAAAACTAAAATCAACATTTAAGATTTTTAACCCAAAACCCCCAAATTCCATAACCAAAACACTACCCAACCAAACACTACCATACTACTATTAAATCGAAGCCAATGACGAGGGGAAGATTAATACCTGGTTATCTTCGAGAAAATCGGCTCCCTAGCCAAGCTACCATCAAATTTCCCATCAAGGGAGAAGAGGGAAATGGGGGAGAAGGGTTTGGATCGATAGAGAGAGTGAGAGAGAGAGTGTGTGAGAGAGAGAGAGAGAGAGGGAGAGAAATGGATTCCGAATGACGGAATCCCGAGTCCAACGGGTATATAGCAAAAATACCCCAACACACCAATACCTCCACAAATACATCATGATTCTTTAAAAATCATCTGTTTTCAAAAACTCTCTCTCCAACACCAAATCCCCATAGAGGCCCCAACACAAGGCACCGGGGACACCAAGTCCCACTAAAAACCCAACTCATAGGTTTTCCACCAAAATGAGAATACAATCTCAACCTTTGGATCCAACGGTCCCAAATGCCCGATTTAATAACCTCGGGAGACCCAAAACCGCAATTAATTCCTAATTGCCACTATTAAAAATCCATCAAGGATCAATACCACACCGGGATTAACATCATTAATCCCCGGACATCACACAATGTAACCATCCGAGTCCCCTCTGCCATTCCCGTGGTAAAAGGGATTGTTATCACTGAGTTGGGAGACTATACCCAATCAGGGATCAAGTCCCCTTCCTCCACCGGCAAGGGCAAAGCCATTCTCTCCGAACCACTCTCTTCTAAGCCCAAATCTGCAGCACAGACAGCAATTGACATTGCTATGGAGGATGTTGAAGAGAAAGTGAAGGAGCTCATTGTGGTTTTTGATGAGTACGTCGAGTACAGAACGATCAACCACATTGAGATGTTCTTCGGCAAACTCAGACGCCTTCAGAAAATGGAAGAATAAGTTCTGAAGGGGGCAGAGACCGATGATGTTCGGATTGCTGTGCAGCGCAAAGAGCTATTTAAGGCCAATCAAAGATTCAGACTGGCGACTCTGCTCTTAGCTGCTAAGAAAGAGAACTTCGATCCAAATGCTCCAACTGCCAGAGATGATGGGGCTGTTATTGGTCAATTAGAGATGGATATTCATGTCTCCATTTAGCTGTCCGATTTCAACAACAGAAAATCAGCATATCCACTCCAGTAACCAGCCCGGATCATCCCTCTGCAAGCAAGACTCTGGGAGAACCTTTCATTGAGGTTATTCTCTCTGGAGCAGCAGACCAGACAGCAGATCGCGCAGCAGATCAGACTGCAGAACTAGTAGCCGATCAGACAGCGGAGCAGCCATTGCCTAATGCTCTGTCTGCTACAGAAGATGAACCATTGAATGTCTTGTTGGACTCTCCAACAACATCTATTCTTTGGGATCATCAGTCTCCCACGTACAAATCAGTCCAACCGCAGAACTTGCAACAGTTGGCGCACCAGAGTTCGTCGATCCGGATCTGGTGGTGTCCACAATTTTTGCATCTCTACAAATTGAGGAGCCCTCCAGACCCAGCACTCCTCCAGTCCAATTAGATGAAGATATGGCTTTCATACAAGAATTTTCTTCGGCTCTGGTCACCTTGATCCGGTCCGAAAGTCACCAAGATGCTGTATCTTCACTTATACCGATTGCTCAAGAAGATGATCATGTATTGTCATCATCAGATCACTCTCCAAGCCGACTATCTGATGCACCTCCATTCCTGGCAAGGACCCTTCAGCACTTATCTGACAACTGACTGTCACTCTCTCAACGTGTTTTAGAAGTTCATCAAGGTCAGAGGGTTACAACTTTGGACTTTGATTCATTCAAAGAGAAGATGACAGCCAGTATCGGCAGCCTTCAGCGAGGACTGAATGATATGTTCTCTCAGCAAGCTTCCTATAAAAACAGCCTGAGAAAAGAGCAGATCGAGCTGGCCACTGAAGTTAGAGCATCCGTCGCCAATTCCCTCCGCGCTCAAGACGTTCGTCTTGACGCTATCAGCGCTCAGCTAGCACAAGTTGTAGATTTTCTCCAAGAGATTGCTGCTGACAAAAAGGGGGAAAAGAAAAAAGACTTCAAGCCGCACCGTCTCAGTCTTCAAGAAAATAGATTGCTTAAATATTCAGACTGTTTGTATGCAAGATTGTTGGTGATCAATAAAGAAATCTTTCTTTGTTAAGTCCTTGTTCATTTATTTTGAACTTAAATAAAAGGCTTAATAATAAAAGGCTTAATCGATCCAACTTAATAATGTTCATTTATTTTGAACAAGAAGAAGTAATCGATCCGAAAGTATACGCTTCAGAGTTCTTATCACACTGGTTAAAAAGACTTAGAAGCTAGGTTTTGTCATCATCAAAAAGGGGGAATTTGTTAGTTCCGAATCTTATCAATGAGATTTTAAAGATGACAAAACATATCAGACCGGATCGAGAGAAATCAGACTGACCAGATCGATCGCCCAAAACAGATCAAGCTGATAAGATGACAAAGCATATCAGACCGGATCGAGGGTAATCAGACTGACCAGATCGATAGCTCAAAACAGAACAAGCTGATAAGGCATATCACATATCAGACCGGATCGATAGATATCAGACTGACTAGATCGAAGCTTCAGATCGATCTCAATCTTTATCAGATCAGAGCAGTCAAGGGTGCATAAAGAGTGGCTCTTCAGTCCGAATCATTAACGGCTATTTATTGTAGCATTTAATGTCGCAATTAATGCTACAAAGGACCAAAGACTGAAGATTACCATAAAAGGTAAGAAGACAAAGAAGAGCTTACCTGACAATCGCCGAAAGCATGAACCAGAACGGCAAGTATCCTGAAGAAGAAGACTGTAGCTTACTCAGAGACTAAGCAGAGTCAAGAGTTGCACATTAAGGGAAATAATGTCGTTGGTACATGCAACTATAAAAGGATGCAACAACAATACAGACAAAGACACAAGACAAGGAAAACAATACAGAAACAAGACAAGGAAAACAATACAGAAACAAGACAAGGAAAACAATACAGATACAAGACTCTCGTTGATCAATCAAAACAGCACAAGCGTTCAAGCTCAAAATCTCTCGAGCTGAAATTATTCTTAAGCACGATTACATTGTAACATTTGATCATTTAGGATCACTATGCGCATCTTGTGTATTCTGTATTGAAAAATAGAAGTAAGAAACAAATTGTAACTGTCAGACAGAGAGTGTCTTAACAGATCGAGTGACTAGGAGTTTCAGTCTGGTAGTGAGGTAAATCCAGCTGAATCGGGTTTGTACAACAGGATTGTATAAATCAAAGTCTTCTAGTAGAAACCTTCCTTAATTGGAAGAAGGGGAGACGTAGAAGGATTACACCACCTTCGAACTTCCAGAAACATATCCTGTGTCTTATCTTTCTGCACTCGTTCTTTCATTCAAGCCATCGAGCCGTTCTGACAAATATAAAAACAGACCGTTCCGCACTTATACATTCAGTGGTCTGTTCAATAAAAGAGTTGATTAAGAAACATATTTCTTTCACTAATCCGAAAGAAATCACAAGGGATTAAATTTTACAAGGAGTGTTCATTCACCCCCCTCTAAACACTCCGGACCGATCCTAACATATTTTAATGCTTCTCTTTTCATGTGAGTGTTGCATGCAATTTAATTAAGGAAATTGCATAATGAATTGAGAATATGTACAGTTTGAGTTGGGATGAGAATCAGATATTAAGAAGATTTATGTCAAAACTTTTATATTCGTCATGCTATTGTTATTGAAGCATCTGATGAGAATTCCCTAATGTAATGAAAGTATGCATTAATAGAGATAATAAATGCACTAATCATGAGATTAGGAGATGGAGCCTTACAATAATGAAAGAGATTATTGATTGTGCTTTCATTGAATTGATCTTTTAATGTATTTGGATTGTATGTTTAATAATGTGTAATTAGAAGTGCGTCGTTGTGTTCGTCATGCAAAACAATTTGTTTTTTCAAGTGAGCACATCGAAATATTAGTTTTATTCTTGTTCATTTGCTCACATATTAAATTCTTAATTTAACATAGAATGTAAAATTACTTTGAAAGCCAACATGTCCTGGATTTCTTCTCAAAAGTGCTAGTCAACTTTCAGATAAAAAAAAAAAATTTGGGTGTTTGATCTTAATGCTTCTGTTATTGCTTTTACAAAATACAGCAGCCAAAAGCAGAAGTAGAGAAGCAAATCATGATATGCTTTTGATTGTTTTAATTTATTTAGTGACAATTTTGTAATAAATTGAAGTTCTCTTTTTTTTTTAATTTTAATAGCAAACAGTCAATACATTTGCTTAAAAATAACTTTTTTTCATTTTCAGCAAAATCATCGTAGAAGTGTTTTAAATAAGCAATCCAAAACACACCATTTATAGGTTGTGATGGTGTGAGTGATTAAACTTCAATTGCAATGTTTACTGATCTCATTAAATAACTTCTGGTATAACAATAAACTATCGATCCCTCTGATTTAAAATAAATAACTTACTTTTTTATATAACAAGTGATGGATCCTAAAATTTTAAATAAATAACTTGATAAAACGAGTTCAAGCGAAACATATTATTTCATTAAATTTCCAAAAGTTTAATGTTTCTTGAAGTAGTTGCCTTAAAGTTTTTTTATTATTATTTGGTTGTTCTCCAATAAATTGGTTCAACTCCTTGACCCGATTTTATTAAATTGAATGAAAATGTAGACAGAATATGACCCCATGTGTAGGGTTTGTATCAACAAATGTCCAAAGGATTCAATCAAATTAAGCAACATGTTCGACCATATGAAGTGATATACAATTTTGTATTCTAAATTATTATAGTATATAATGAGATTGATTCATATTTATGATGAGTAAAATATATTTCGCACTGCTATAATATTTCAAAATTAGTTCAAAATTTTAAGAGAAAATAGAACTTAATATTAATAAAAAAACACGTATCTTTAAATGTGTGTACGCATATTCATTTTTTTCATTTTTCTATTATTTTCCGACTCTCCGACCAAATTCAAGAAGCCCTTTCATATGTTAAATGACCATCTATAAGATTAAAAAAATAGCATTACTGAAATTTTAATGTTGTGTACAATTTATAAAATAATACTTCAACTTTGATAGTCTAAAAAGGCATTTGCATTATTAGAGGGAGTAAAAGAGGGGAGAGGTTTTACACATATTTTTCTTAAATATTTTGTAGCCCTTTTTTTTTAAGGGAACCCACAGCCGCTATTTTTTTTAGTGCGTATTAAATAAACCATCGGGCTGATGTAAAAGCCTGCAAATCACGTCAATCAGGTAAACCACACCAAGCAAGCTCGGTGCAATAGGCTCGACCGAGAAAGTGTTAGTAAGGGTTGGTGACATAAGGCCTACGCGCTCACCAGTGACAGATCGACCTTAAGACAAGAGGGACAAGTACCCCATGCTAGGAAAAAAAAAAGTTACCCTATTAAAATATTTTTTTAAGAAAAATATATTTTAGCCTCAAAAACTTGCAAGCTGCCCTTCAAAAATAACATTTTTTTCCCAATTAAATTTTTTTTTTGGCCCCATAAAATTGTTTTTACCTACTACCTTCACCAATTTATCATCCCTTGGTGGCAATATTTGATCACTTTCGAACGTAGAAACACCAAGATAAGTACACTGCACCTTTATTTGGTAAATTATTTGTTTAAAAAATTCTCAAGTATAATAAATAACATAATTAAATAATATTTGTGTCCAAATGTCGTGGAGCATGCACCCAGAAAATCAGGTTCATTAATTAAAAAAACTTGTGGGATTTGTCTGAAAATGAAGACAAAGATTGATAGTGACAAATTCGGAGATCTCAGTGGAGAACTGAGCGGCGGAGCGGTGATTCAGCCGGCGGAAGAAGGTGGCGATACGGTTGGGCACTTTAACTCTATCTATTAATATTTGTAGTAAACAATCAAAAGAGCATGCATCGCTGGGAAGCATATTTCATATATGTGGTTTGATGGGGGTATTTTTAGAAAGAAAAAAATGCATTATAGAATTGTAGAAGTGTTTATTTTAGGTAATTTTTCCTTCTTTTACAGCAATTAGTTTGATGAGGATCGTTAATGGGGTAAATAATACAACTGATAGTGATATATTATTTCAACAAGATTTACTGCTGATCTGATCTAAGTTGCAATAGCTCATGTCATTAAACTATTTGCATAGAGTCGGATCGAGCACAGTTTTACAACAGAACGAAACATACTCAAAATAGCCCCCTTTAAAACTGATTAGTATTTTGTAAATCATTAAAATAATTATGCAAATAAATATATTTCTCATTCTTATTGAATTTAGTTCTTGACTTGCAACTTTTTCATATATATTTCTTATGTGCTTTAACTCATTTTTGTGCAAATTTTTTTTTTTTGGCATACATTTACAAATATTCATTGTGGGTATAATTAAAATTATTTTATCATACTTCTATCTATTTATAAATCTAATATTTAATAATATAAATTTGATCATTTAATTTTTAAATGTATTGCAATAGTTTAAATGTACTATAAATTATTTTTGTCGCACTCTAATCAATATAAATTATGCAATTCAAATTATTTCATTTTATTTTAAAACAACATACATCAAAAATAAAAATAAAAAATTTGCTTGTTAATACATTTTTAAGTCATTTGTATGATTTTTTTTATTTATTATTTCTTGAACCACTATTGGATTTCTAACAGAAAATCAAATATCGAGTCAGTTTTCCGATTATATATATTTGCAGCGGAAGGATTATCGCGGATCTTTCGCGCCCATCTACTAGCCTTGATCATTGAGTGGTTGGTAGATTACTACTAGAGTGATCTATGTTGTGTTGTATTTTGGTGTATGCGATTAGACATGACCAAGGTTACAATTAGTGACCCGACCCGGCACCGTAACCAGGTCAATGAGCCAGTTAACAGTTAACCCCGTTCAACGGGTCGAAATAGGGCGGGCGGTCACGGTTCATGGTTTTTGTAATGTTAATCGTTAACCGGCGGTAAGCGGTTTATGATTTATTTTTTTATTTTTTTTGTTTTAATTAAAATTAATTGTAGATTGCAGATTCGAACTTATGACCTCGCCACTTACAATCTTGAGAATTTATGTTCATTATTTGATATTACATTATATATAATAATAATAATAATAATAATTAAATAAGTATATCCTAATTGCAAGAAACTTGATAATTTAATACTCAATTAATTAATAAAATATTTTAAATAATTTGATTTATCCTGACTTGGGAACAACTATTGTAAGGACACACATGTCCTTAACCCGTGATTAGTGTATTTACCTATGCATTTAGTGTATACAATCATATATGTAGGGGAAAGCCACTTGCTATCATATGACAAAACATGCCATTAATAAATTTTCTTACATTATTTCATATAATGGCTACTCTTCCCCAACCAAGTCCACATACATATCATGCACCCTTGTAATACACTAACATGCTCTCAATTCATTTAGCAATTCAATAAACAATTGCGTGCGACCAATAAATGAAAAGAGAAAGGCCCTTGCCTTTTTATACAAACCATATACACATAATAGTGCTCACATGCGAGCATCAAATAAGTATATGTGTATCAAATGAATAAAACACGGTACTCAATACCGTCACTGGTACTTCGATCCTGAAGCACCTCCAATACATAGCTCGAGCTCAACTCCAAAGCCATCGATGTACATATTCACTTGCCCCAATAGATACAGCCCCCACACGGGGTGAGCATACCAATATCCCAAATCCAATAAGCACAATATTACAATTCATAATTTACACAATGTAAAGGCTATGAATATTAAAAGACACTCACTGGATGACATCATCCTCATCCGGAATCCCCTGTGTTGTTCCTTCTCAAAATAACCGAAACCATCAAATTCCCAAATGCCAGTTAACCATTACATTGATTAACTAATCCGTTTTCCACATTCCAATACCATAATCAATAAAATCAAACCGTTAAACAATGATTACAGATATTGCATATATCTCACTAATGGTTTCATGGTTCTATTTCATTGCTCGCTCTACAATAGCGGCATTTTAATCTCACGCACGCTCAACAGCAGCGACGTCATAACCGATGTTCGCTCAACAGCGACATCATCCCAACCACTGCTCGCTCAAAAGCGGCACCATATAATTCCCAATGCATATCAAGTGATTGCAATTACCATATATTATTCATGCACAACAATTGCAATAATATATTTAAAGCTATGCTCGTACGTTATACATACCTTATAATTCCGTAGACTGAACCAAACCTTGACTGAGTCCCGCGACCCGATGAATTATGTGCTACCACATAAAATTACTCATAATCAAATATAAGCATGCAACCACGTGCCCAAGCATGTTTACAACCTCCAAATATATCATCAATCCTTGATGATTTACCATTTAAAAGACTCCGGGCTAAGCAAGCATAATACCCAAAATATTTCATTTTAAGTTGTACAAAGGTTAACCAATTACTCAATCGAGTATTCCATTTTCTTATTAAGATTTGGTTCCAACCATTTCATTTTAAAGGTATAATATTCCCCATTGGAATGTAGACATTGCCCCGAAAATTGGCTAATTAAACCTCGATTTCAAAACCTGACATTTTCCAAAATTTCAAAAAATCAAAGGAAACAGGGCCGCGATCGATCGCCACCTCCTCGCGATCGACCGCGAGAACCTACTGCCCCGAAAAAATGCATGCCGCGATCGATCACTATGACCCCCACGATCAATCGCCCACTTTTTGCGATCGATCGCCGCGACTGTTCATCGTCACCCCAAAATCAGTATCATGTCGCGATCGATCGGCGCCAAGCCGCAATCGATCGCGACCTGCGGGTTTTCGAAAAATTCGAGCTTTAATGGTGTTTTTCACACCCAAACTCAAAACCAACACCCCATACACATTCAACACCTCCAATACTCCATTTAAAACCAATAAAAACACCAAAAACATAACTTTGGATTTTTACCAAAAATCCCCAATTTCCAAATCCAACCGAAAGCCTAACCAAAATCCACAATCCTACTATCAAATCGAAGATAATGACGAGGGAAAGAATAATACCTGATTCTGTAAGGACCCTAGTTCCTTAAATACGGATTAAAGGCATAATTAGAGCTAACATAAATTATCAGAGTAAAAAGATCGTGTTGAGACTATGAGCTTTAAGAATTACATGTCAAAATAAGGACTATCAAGTGGATTAGTTACATCCCCAATCGAATGAATGTTTTCACTATAGTTTTACACTACTGCAAGAGTAGACACTATACAAAAGTAATCATGTCCTTCATCTATCAAGAGTGTTCTTCACAAGCTCACCGCCTCAACCCGCTTTAGCCCCTTTCTATCATGCCAAAATGTACATACAAGGACAACCCCCAAAACATGAGCATAATATTATTCATATCCAACACAATATGAATATAAGGCGTAAATGCATAAATCATAATAAAACACTTCCTGTTTTTCCCATGCATTTTAAACACTTCCTTTTTGGTTGTCCCTGTACCATAACACATGAGTATAATCAAATAGATTATTTAATGGTCCACACATGTCATGACATAATACCATTTCATTATCATCAATTCCCAATCACCAATCCCTAGTCTGTTCATCACTATGTATTTTAATGCCCCTCGCTTTTCATATAGGCGGCATAGAATAATCTCGCTTCAATGGACACGCGGCGCTCCCACCCATCGCTTCACATTGAGCGGCAAATATTCTGTCCTCGCCTCATATGATAACCATGCTTAAATGTGACATGCGGCGCTCCCACCCCTCGCTTCACATTTAGCGGCACCAAATCAAATAGCGGCAAGCATTAAAATCATCAAGGGATGACCATGACTCATGGGATGTGCACCAATAACCATCATATGCATATACAATCATCATGCATAATTCAACATGTATTTGCATCCACAATGCATAACTCCATATATACTCGCATCCACAATGCATAATCAATGAGTATATTAGATACATGTACCGTTGGGTGCCCGTACGTCTTCTACGTACCTTTCCAAAAAGTGGAATTTGATATGGCTTCACTTCCTTGGTTGCGTCGCCACCTGGGATGGTTCTACACAATCACACAACCCCATATTAGAAGCCAAATAATAGTCAAATACCAAAAATTCGTCAAAAAAATCCATTTTCCAAAATTCTACTACTGGCGATCGATCGCTTCGTTGAGGCGATCGATCGCCTCAATTTTTGCCTTGCGGCGATCGATCGCTTCAAAAATGGCGATCGATCGCCTGCCCTGTGATTTCACCAATGTCCATCGGCGATCGATCGCGCCATTTTAGGCGATCGATCGCCACATTCAGAATCGCGATTTCCACCATTTTTAAGCTACAATTTCTCCTACAACCTTACCAACACTTATACCAACAAATCCAAAACACAAAAAACACTAAAAACCTTCAACAAACACCTTTAAACAACCATAAATCCAACATCCAACCCAAAATCATACCAAACCCAACAAACCCATTTCAAAACTCAAATATCCAACTCAAATCAAAATAAATCTTTGCAAAAACAACAAGGAAGGTTATATACCCTTCCTAGACCTCAAATCTTACCAAGAATCACACCAATGGAGTTTTTGCAAAGGTTTCTCTTCCTCCTTGAAGTGAAAATCGAAAATGGGTAAGGGTTAGGGTTAGGAGGGGGGTTTGGGATTTAAAGAGTGAATGAATAAAGTGATGGGTAAAGGTGGAGTAATTGGGTTATAGGGGTTTTAATTAAAATTATACCCCAAAAATTAACATGATGTACAAAATACCCCAACACGGTATTTTAAAAGCATTTTACCAACATGTACCAAAAACTCAATTAAATCCATGCTTTCCAATTAATTGTCAACCATTACAATTAAATCATGTTAATACTCAATTTCCCCAACATGCACAATATACATCCCGAAATGCATTCCCGGTCACGCCTACCATGTGACTAAGTATTTCAACATGATAATTAATTCAGGCACATAAATCAATTATCACCTTAATTAATCGTATAAGCATAATCAACGCCCAAATTGCAATTAATTATATCGGGGATATCACAATACTCCCCTACTTATAAGATTTCATCCTAGAAATCGCATACACTTCCCCAAAAAAAAAAACTAAACATAAATCACATACCAGAAAACAGTTCCGGGTAGTGCTGCACCATATGCCGCTCCGTATCCCACGTAGCCTCCTCGACACCCCTGCGATCCCACTGAACCTTGATCATAGGTATCACTTTGTTCCGGAGTCTGCGGTCTGCCCGATCCAGAATTCTTACAGGCCGTTCCACATAGGATACATCGGATTCTAACTGAACCTCGGAAGGCTGCAACACATGAGATGGATCCGACTCATACTTCCGCAACATAGACACATAGAACACATCATGTATACCGTACAAAGAAGGTGGCAAAGCCAGTCGGTAAGCTAAGGTGCCAATGCGCTGCAAAATCTCGTACGGTCCAACATACCTCGGAGACAGTTTTCCGCGCATCCCAAATTGCACAACACCTCTGAAAGGTGAGATCTTCAAGAAGACCTTATCTCCCAACTGAAACTCCAACGGTCTCCGCCGTTTATTCGCATAAGCTGCATGTCTGTCCTGGGCTGCTTTCATTTTCTGCCTTATCATCTTTATCTTCTCTTCCATTTCTCGAACTAGTTCTGATCCTCCGACCGATTTGCGATCCAAGTCATCCCAACACAAGGGTGATCTACACCGTCTGCCATAAAGGGCCTCAAAAGGAGCCATTTGAATGCTTGCCTGGTAGCTATTATTATAAGAGAACTCTACCAAGGCCACCGAATCCTGCCAAGAAGCATCGAACTCCAATACACAAGCCCTCAATATGTCCTCGAGCGTTTGGATAGTACGCTCGGTCTGGCCATCCGTCTGAGGATGATATGTGGTGCTCAATCTAACTTCAGTTCCCAAGGCTGACTGAAGACCCTCCCAAAAATGAGACGTAAATCGTGGATCTCGATCTGACACTATGGAAATGGGGATCCCGTGCAATCTTACCACATCTCTAATATACAACTGAGCCATCCGCAAAAAGGTGAAGGTCATGCTATAAGGAATGAAATGAGCTACTCTAGTCAATTGATCCACAATCACCAAAATAGCATCAAAACCCGAGGCACTCCTCGGCAAGTGAGTCACAAAGTCCATGGAAATGTGTTCCCACTTCCATTTTGGTATCTCCAATCTTCTCAACTCGCCGCCCGGTCTCTGTCTCTCTGCCTTGACCTGCTGACAGATCAAGCATCTCTTAACAAAAGCGACGACATCATACTTCATTCTTTTCCACCAAAACTGATCACATAGATCCCTATACATCTTCTTTCCGCCTGGGTGAATACTTAATCTGCTACTATGTGATATCCCCGAAATGATTATGTATTTTTAATTATTAATCATGTTATGAAGATTGTGGTATTAATTCTTTGTGTTGAATTAATTATATTGGGGAAATTTATTTCAGGGTGTATGTGAATGTGTTGGTCATGTGAGGATATTTTAATACATCGTGCTATATACCGGGACCAAAACATAACACATCACATAACCGACCACCCAACCACCCCCCTTGACCCATACCCTGCTGCCAGCTGCTCACCCATACCTCTTTCCCCTTCTCCCACTCCACATTTCCATGTCTGAAATCCCTCCCTTTCTCTCCCAAAAATCGTCCAACACTTACTGAGCAAGATAGGAAGGAGTTCAACCATTTTTATTGCTTAGAAGCCTTCCAAAAATCGGAGCAAAGGAGGGTGAGAAACCATGTTCTGGTTTTGAAATTAAGTTTGTTTAAGTTCATGCTTTTGTTGGTGTAAAAATGGCATGCTAGCTTAAGTTCATTAAACCTTCGATTTGAGTGCTTGCATGGTATTATTAAGAAGCCCCTAACATGTTCCTTTGAGCATGATTTATGGTTTATGTGTTAGATTTTCGGTTATGAAAGGTGGTCTTCGAAAATATGGGCAAGAGAGATGCCCTGTTTTTGATTAAGTAGGGGTTTATTCATGAGGATATGAAGCATGCTAGCTTAGGTTTTGGTAAACCTTCGATTCAAGTTCATTTATGGTGTTATTATGAAGTTCCTAGAATGTTTATATAAGCATGTTATATGTGTTATGTGGTAAATATATTGGCTTGAATTTATGTGTTTGAAAATCTGGAAAAATAATATGGTACCTGTTTTCAGAAGAACTTGGATGGGTACTGATATAGTTGAGCGATTTTTATGCATGTGAGTTTCAGGTTTGGGTAGAACCTTGTTTTGAATACACTCATGGTATTATATTGTGACTCTTAGCATATTTGTTCAAGCATGTTGTATGTGTAATATGCTAGTTTCGATGGTATGAATATGGGTGTTTGATAAATCTGGAAAATCGCGCACAGAGCATGTGGCGATCGATCGCCACAAACGGGGCGATCGATCGCCGAAGGCCATTGGCCAAAACCAAAGGCAGGCGATCGATCACCATGAATGGCGCGATCGATCGCCTCAAGCCAGTGAAGTCTGGCGATCGATCGCCTCGGAGTAGCGATCGATCGCCAGAGGCAGAACAATGTAAATGAAGTTTTTTGTTGGATTTTTGATTTTGGTCTATAATTTGGCATCTAATATTGTGTTGTACACTGGTGTAGAGCCTTCAGAGATAGCTACACAGCGCAGGGGATAGAGTCCTGCAACACACTATATTTTGGAAAGGTACGTAAGCGACGTACGGGCACCCAACGGTAACATGTACCTTATGTTTTTCTATTTTGACACATGATAGATGCAAAGTTGTGCACTATGAGTTGATACATGTTCTTATGCATTGTTGTTGCATATATATATGTGGTGGAATAAAAGAGTTGTATTCCACGAGTCAGTGTGATCACAGTGAGGACTTTAATGCTTACCGCTTATACCGCTAAAAATGTGGAGCGGGAGGGGGGAGGCTCGCTTGCACATGGAGGCGGGGTATGCCATACTAAACGATGATGAGATACCGCTTGTATGAAGAAGCGAGGATGAGATACCACTTGTTATGATGTTATGAAGCGAGGGGCATTAAAATAACTGATGATAAACTGACTTGAGATTATTGTAAAGAAAGTGAGGATATGTCATGACATTCACGTAAAGAAGCCATAATTTCATATAATGATTTGATTTTGAGTTATGGTACAGGGACAACCAATGGGCGTATTAAATACATTGAAAATACAGGAAGTATTTATGTTATGATTTATGCATTTATGCTTTACATTCATATGGTGTTGAATATGAATTATGATGTGCTCATGTTGGGGGTTGTCTTTGTAGGTGCTTTTGCTAAGGAGAACTAGGGTCGAGGTTGATACTTTGAGCTGTAAGGAGTGCTACAACGATAGCAGGACAGAGTTCTTTTGTGTAGTCTCTACAAGTAGTAGAGTAGAACTATAGTGTCACTCCTATTGTTTTGAGGAATGTAACTATTTTCTTTTGAAATTTTTATTAGCGCACGTGACCCTTAAGATCAAGATGTCAACACGATAAAAAACTTTGATTATGCATGATTAGTTCTCATAATTGCACCTTATTATGTTTAAGTATCAGGGTCTTACATACTATGAGCTCGCTCCAAGACCCCTCTCCGCAACTCCGGCGTACTCGGAATCACCCAATGGTTGCCTAATCTCAAGGATCCGTCCTCGGCCACTCTGAACTTCGATGGCTGACCATGATGTACTAATGATAACAATCTCTGAACCTCATCATCTGTCTTCTGAGATCTCCTGATATTCTCATAGATATCTGGCTCAGCTAAAAGAGTTGATACATGCACAGGTGATGTATCTATGTCGAAATCATAGCCCAGATGGCAATAGGAAGTCATCATTGCTGACAAATGGATGACGTCCTCAGCAGTACTCCTCACTTTCCGGCTCAAAGCGTCTGCTGTCAAATTAGCCTTTCCAGGATGGTACTCAATCTCACAATCATAGTCCTTGAGTAAGTCCATCCATCTTCTCTGCCTCATATTCAGTTCTGCCTGGGTGAATAAGAACTTCAGGCTCTTATGGTCCGTGTAAATGGTAAACGACGTACCATACAGATAATGCCTCCAAATCTTCAGGGCAAAGATACTAGCCGCCAATTCCAAGTCATGGACTGGGTATCTAGTCTCATGCGGCTTCAACTGCCTCGATGCATAAGCTACCACATGCTTATCGTGCATCAGTACACACCCAAGACCCTGAAGCGATGCGTCAGTATAGAGGACAAACCTAGTGTTCTCCGAAGGAATCACCAACACAGGCGCCATCGTCAACCGGTGTTTCAACTCCTGGAAGCTCTCCTCACAAGCTTCTGACCAAAAGAATGGTACTCCCTTCTGGGTCAACTGTGTCAACGGCTTGGCGATCTTTGAAAATCCCTCGACAAAGCGTCGATAATAGCCGTCCAAACCAAGGAAGCTCCGTATCTCGGGCACAGAGGTGGGTGCAGCCCACTCCATCACAGCCTCAATCTTCCTGGGATCCACCGATATCCCACTGCTAGATATGACATGACCCAGAAATACTACACTGCTCAACCAAAACTCACACTTGCTGAGTTTGACATACAAGTGATGATCTCTGAGAATTTGGAGTACTGTCCTCAAGTGTTTCGTATGCTCTTCCTCACTCCGAGAATAGATAAGTATGTCGTCAATAAATACAATGACGAACTGATCAAGATATGGCTGAAACACTCTGTTCATCAAGCTCATAAAGACCGCTGGGGCATTTGTCACACCGAACGGCATCACTAGGAATTCATAGTGCCCATATCGAGTCCGAAACGCTGTCTTCTGCACATCTTCCTCTCTGACCCGAATCTGGTGGTACCCGGATCTCAAATCAATCTTGTTATATAGTCTGGTACCTTGCAACTGATCAAACAAATCATCAATCCTTGGGAGAGGATATTTGTTCTTCAGTGTAGCCTTATTCAGTTGCCGGTAATGATGCACAACCGCATCGAACAATCCTTCTTCTTTACAAAGAGAACCGGTGCGCCCCATGGTGAAATGCTAGGGCGTATATATCCTTTATCAAGGAGTTCCTGCAACTGTTCCTTTAATTCCCTTAACTCTGCCGGTGCCATCCTGTAAGGTGCATGAGAGATAGCGGATGTCCCCGGTAATAACTCGATCCCAAACTCGACTTCTCTAGCCGGTGGGAAACCTGGGATCTCCTCTGGGAATACATCAGCAAACTCTACTACCACTGGTACATCCTCAACTCTCAATTCTTTATTCTTCCCCGACGTGTCCACGGCATAGATGAGATAGCCCGTGTGACCACGTTCCAACAACTGAGACATTTTGATTGCCGAAATCAACGGAATCTTTGCACGAGAACCGTTGCCATAAAAAGTCCATTGTATCCCCAAATCAGATCTGAACCTTACTGTTCTCTGTCGATAATTCACCACTGCCTGGTATCTGTTCAGAATGTCAATACCCACGATGCAGTCGAAGTCTGACATGCCCAATACAATCAAATCTGCCTTTAACTCGTTTCCCTCAAAATAAATGAGGCAATCTGCAAGAAACTGATCGGCAAAAACATTTCTTCCAGTGGGTGTGAGACCATGAGAGGCGTGGGTAAAGAAGACGTGCGCATATGGTGTCTCTCCACGAAGCCCACAGATACAAAAGAGTGGGAGGCACCTGTATCTATCAAAATAAAAGCAGGATACGTAAATAAATGGCACGTACCGGCGATCACCTCCTACGGGGCTGCCTGGGCCTGCTCTCTGGTCAGCGCATACACATTCCCCTGGGACAGTCCCACTGTCTGACCTCCCGATGGTCGAGGCATAAACTGCTGCCTCTGGTGCACGGTCCTGTCCTCAAATCTCGGCCTGTTCCCTTGAAAATCTGACTGTCCTCCCCGAGTGGGGCAATACCGAGAGATGTGGCCCATCTTGCCACAACTATAACAAGCAGGGAAATTACTCGAAGAATGTGGCCCTCCACAATTGTCGCACCTTGTCTCTCCCGATCTAGTCCCTTGCATAGGCCCCGGTTGGTCGACCAATTGTTCTTCTTGTTCTCTTGCTTCCGACCAAAAGATTTCTTTCCACAGAACCGTGAGGATGAAGAGGCACCACGAGGCTTAAATGACTCCCCTCGGGGCCTCAAGCTATCAGTAGCTTGCCTCTGTTGTGGCACGTGTGGGGGTACAGCATTAGGATAGGCCCCAACTCCGATCTCCGCAAGTTCTGCTCCAGTAAGAGCATCATCAAAGGAAGTGTGGTTATTGGTGACAACCCGGTCGAATAGTTCCGGCCGCAATCCCTTCAGAAAGTTTCTCATCTTTGCATGCCCATTGGTGGCAATGTGTGGAACATACCTCAACAATGAAGAATAGTGCATAGCATAGTCTGACACTGACATGCTTCCTTGTTTCAAGTTTGCGAACTCATCTTCCTTCATCTGTCTCGCCGCCGCAAAGAAGTACCGGTTCAGAAACCGGGTTCTGAAGAGCGTCCAATCGACCAATGCACCCTGTGCTCTCAGTTCCATTACCGTGCTCTTCCACCACATGGAAGGTTTCTTTGCTAGCTGGAACTCCGCCAGCCTCAGCCATGCCGTTCTAGCACAAGGAGCGGATACAAATATCTGCTCAAGTCTCTCTAGCCACTCTTCAGCCTCCTCCCCTGATTCTGTCCCCTCAAACCGGGGCGGGTGGTAAGTCAGAAACTGAGTCAAACTGATCTCACCAGGTAGTAACAACTGAGCCACTGGTTCCATGCCTACAGCTGGTGGAGGTAGAGGGTTTCTCTGACCAATGCTCGCATTAACACTTCCAACGTCACCCACCTCCTCATTGAGGTTTCCCAAGTTCATAGCCGCCATGCTGTAACGCAAGGGTTAAAACAATTCCAAAACAAATATATACATGTTATGCCGTTAGATAACAGGAATGATAATAAGCATGTTAGTATAACAGTATATACAACAATATGCACCACATGCATAAACATGCTTCAAATGTAAGCACCTAGCCAATCATGCTAAGGCTACCCTTCACTCGTTCCCGGGTTCTCTAACCACTGCTCTGATACCACTAATGTAAGGACCCTAGTTCCTTAAATGCGGATTAAAGGCATAATTAGAGCTAACATAAATTATCAGAGTAAAAAGATCGTGTTGAGACTATGAGCTTTAAGAATTACATGCCAAAATAAGGACTATCAAGTGGATTAGTTACATCCCCAATCGAATGCATGTTTTCACTATAGTTTTACACTACTGCAAGAGTAGACACTATACAAAAGTAATCATGTCCTTCATCTATCAAGAGTGTTCTTCACAAGCTCACCGCCTCAACCCGCTTTAGCCCCTTTCTATCATGCCAAAATGTACCTACAAGGACAACCCCCAAAACATGAGCATAATATTATTCATATCCAACACAATATGAATATAAGGCGTAAATGCATAAATCATAATAAAACACTTCCTGTTTTTCCCATGCATTTTAAAACGCTTCCTTTTTGGTTGTCCCTGTACCATAACTCATGAGTATAATCAAATAGATTATTTAATGGTCCACACATGTCATGACATAATACCATTTCATTATCATCAATTACCAATCACCAATCCCTAGTCTGTTCATCACAATGTATTTTAATGCCCCTCGCTTTTCATATAGGCGGCATAGAATAACCTCGCTTCAATGGACATGCGGCGCTCCCACCCCTTGCTTCACATTGAGCGGCAAATATTCTTTCCTCGCCTCATATGATAACCACGTTTAAATGTGACATGCGGCGCTCCCACCCCTCGCTTCACATTTAGCGGCACCAAATCAAATAGCGGCAAGCATTAAATCATCAAGGGATGACCATGACTCATGGGATGTGCACCAATATCCATCATATGCATATACAATCATCATGCATAATTCAACATGTATTTGCATCCACAATGCATAACTCCATATATACTCGCATCCACAATGCATAATCAGTGAGTATATTAGATACATGTACCGTTGGGTGCCCGTACGTCTTCTACGTACCTTTCCAAAAAGTGGAATTTGATATGGCTTCACTTCCTTGGTTGCGTCGCCACCTGGGATGGTTCTACACAATCACACAACCCCATATTAGAAGCCAAATAATAGTCAAATACCAAAAATTCGTCAAAAAAATCCATTTTCCAAAATTCTACTACTGGCGATCGATCGCTTCGTTGAGGCGATCGATCGCCTCAATTTTTGCCTTGCGGCGATCGATCGCTTCAAATATGGCGATCGATCGCCTGCCCTGTGATTTCGCCACTGTCCATCGGCGATCGATCGCGCCATTTCAGGCTATCGATCGCCACATTCAGAATCGCGATTTCCACCATTTTTAAGCTACAATTTGTCCTACAACCTTACCAACACTTATACCAACAAATCCAAAACACAAAACACTAAAAACCTTCAACAAACACCTTTAAACAACCATAAATCCAACATCCAACCCAAAATCATACCAAACCCAACAAACCCATTTCAAAACTCAAATATCCAACTCAAATAAAAATAAATCTTTGCAAAAACAACAAGGAAGGTTATATACCCTTCCTAGACCTCAAATCTTACCAAGAATCACACCAATGGAGTTTTTGCAAAGGTTTCTCTTCCTCCTTGAAGTGAAAATCGAAAATGGGTAAGGGTTAGGGTTAGGAGGGGGGTTTGGGGATTTAAAGACTGAATGAATAAAGTGATGGGTAAAGGTGGAGTAATTGGGTTATAGGGGTTTTAATTAAAATTATACCCCAAAAATTAACATGATGTACAAAATACTCCAACACGGTATTTTAAAAGCATTTTACCAACATGTACCAAAAACTCAATTAAATCCATGCTTTCCAATTAATTGTCAACCATTACAATTAAATCATGTTAATATACATCCCGAAATGCATTCCCGGTCACGCCTACCATGTGAGTAAGTATTTCAACATGATAATTAATTCAGGCACATAAATCAATTATCACCTTAATTAATCGTATAAGCATAATCAACGCCCAAATTGCAATTAATTATTTTGGGGATATCACAGATTCTCTTCGAGAAATCCGGCTCCCGGGCCAGGTTCCAGCCATTTTTCTCCAAAGAGAAAAAGAGAGGGGTTTTGGGGAGATGGGGCGCGAAGACAGAGGGAGGAGAGAGGAGAGATTCCGTTCAATGACGGAAAACCGATTCCACTTGGAATATATAGTACCAAGGCTCCAAAATTCCAAGTCCTCCACAAATACATCATGACTCATTAAAAATCATTTGTTTTCAATAATTATCTCTCAAGCCTCAAATTCCATTACCAGCCCCAATTCAAAGTACTCCGGACCCCAGATACCACCAAAGATCTAATTCCAAGGTTTTTCATCACGGTGAGAATACAATCTCAACCTATGGACCAATGATCCCAAAATACCCGATTTGACATCCTCGGGTGTTCCAACACCGCAATTAATTCATAATTGCCACAATTAAGATCTATTAAGGATCATTACCACACCGGGATTAACACCATTAATTCCCAGGCATCACAATTGTCCCTCACTAATAAAATTTCATCCTCGAAATTTTGCACAGGCGTACTCTACGTATCACCGTGACCACACAATCCAAACGGATCCACATCGTCGAGTCATGAACATATCATGAACGACATACTAACCGCGAGGACACCAACCTCGCACCAATACCTGGAATGGAGTAAATCTCCCAAACCATCACAATCTTAAAAGAACGTCAGCATACCCCGATGCTAACCACCCAAAAGCAGTCGGTCAACCCTAACTGCTAACCAAACGAATCATTCGTGATTCCAACATAGAGATTCCCCACAAATGATATCTCTATAACTTAGCCAACGATGTTAAACATACATTGTTACCAAAGAAACCACCAGTACACAACAGTGTACCTAACTACATCCGGTTTCCACTTTCCAAAACCATCTCCATCGGAGGAATAGTTGTACCACTTTGAAACACGGATCGGGCAACTCACGGCCACCTATCAAGACAAAACACATCTCCAAAGATGTCTACATCCGTGTGTTCCAAGAAATCACATCTTGGTCCCAACACACTATCGAGACTCCACAAGATCTCAAGTTCCACAGAGGACATGCAAGACAAACTATTGCATTCTCGTCACTTGTGTCGACAATGACACTCAACAATCCGAACCTGGCCATCCCTCTTTTTACCCTAGGATTCAATAATCCCCACACAGGGAGGCTATCAAATTATCCAACAAGGAATTTCCATAACCCCAAAATACGACAATTCCTCCTTAGAGGAAATCGACCAAACCCCACGATCATTCTTCAGAACATCGTGCCATTGAGACTACCAATCTCAATGTGCCATAATCTCTCACCGGAGATTCATTCATCCAAGCATACTAATCCGATGCTCGACAAGTACCCAAAAATGTTGGCATTAGTATACACACACCGGTATACATGCCTAAGCATCATAACCACATGCATACTCAATGCAACCGACTCGGGTATCACCAATCATACCCAAAGCCCCAACTTCAACTGTCAATCCTCAGTTATTCTCGCCCAGCGGAGAATATCGATTGACGAACCAACTAAACGCGGTGTGATCCAAAAATCGACACCACGCAAACCAACTCAACTAATCCTCCAAAGATTCCCAACAGGTAGGTATATTAATACCGCTTTCCTCATAAGGAAGGTGTCATGAATCCGTGACTTTCCAACCTCGAACCACCATTTGGAAAAAACTGGATATATTTAGATCAAAATATATCTCGGAACCAATACACAACTGGTTCAGAATAGTGCATCAATGCCACTATTCCAAATCGAAATCCTTATACACAACGTATACCCATTCTAACAATGCTCCGTACTAATACCATAGTACTCCACAATCTCTAGCATTTCCCTGGAGACGTCTCCTCGTACGTCCCTCTGAAGAAAAAAAAAGCTATTACTCAGTCCAACACCAGTAATGCTTACCATGGCTAATTCACAATCAACCCTCGACCAAAACCAGCTGTCTCCATGACAGTATGTTCCAAATCTCTCCAAGAGATACAATCAACATAGTAGTGTCACCCCACTAACTATATTCCACAATTCAGATTGTGTTTCCCCATTGTATTCCATATGCAAAGATGCTCAACCAGAGCTAACAACGACTTGTTGACACTCACGTTAGTACTCCCAACAAAACTAAGTTGTCCCAGTACAAGTCCCTCAAAGTATTTGACGTACAAACGTCCCCGTGAGGCATTCCCTGACCCAAACCTCATGCTACATAGTGATTACAAGAGTCCACTATAGAAGCTCATCGTATCATCATACGATTTACCAAACTCGGTTCCAACGAGCAGTATAACAGCTATCACAATCACACTATAGCATTGCAACAATACATGGCTAGCAAATCGCTGCCTCCTTAGGTTTATACCAAACCTACCAACTTATCATATGTTCCATCACGGTACTCTATGTATAAGCAAGTAGTTTCCTCAATAACAACTCTTACAACCAGTCACTTGGCCATAGCCATCCCAACGAGCATACCCAAAGGTATCACTACTCGTAAAAATATTTACCTCAAATGTGTGATGCGGTACACTTCCTGTACGGCGCATCCAATGCTTCATCGAGCCACCTGATTGGCGTAATGGTCTCGTCAACCAATGACTCAGACACTACCCCGTGCCTACCATTGGCACTCAAATCATACGACTAAATACATACACCCAACTGTATTTTTCATCGTAACGACGGTATCCGTCCACATAGAGCATCCTCTATGTCATCGTCATCCTGTGACGGTACATGTCAACACATGACATCCACAATATCATCGTCAACCAATGACGGTATATGTCAATACCTGACATCCATAACCTCATCGTCAAACACGTGACAGTACATGTCAATACATGACATCCATAATCTCATCGCCAAACACGTGACGGTACATGTCAATACATGGCATCCGTAATAATGCTAACAAAACAGCAATATACCATTACTCATTGGTAATAAGATAGCGGCATACCTGTCTCCGTCGTCCAACAGTGGTACACAATCAGTACCCATAGCTCATGGGCGGCACAATCCCGTGCTACGTACATAGCGGCATAACCCATCGCTATAAATCAGTGGCATGATCCCTCGCTATAGAGTCAGCGGCATAAAACATCGCTATATATATCCGGCGGAATGAACCATCACTATATGAATACCCGACGGCATGAACCATCGCCAATAGAATAGCGGAATGAACCATCGCTATATATACCTGGCGGCATGAACCATCGCCAATAGAACAGTGGAACTAACCATAGCTATATATTCCTGGCGGCATGAACCATCATCTATAGAATAACGAAACGAACTATCGCTATATATACCTGGCGGCATGAACCATCGCCAATAGAATAGCGGAATGAACCATCTCTATATATACCTGGTGGCGTGAACCATCACCAATAGAATAACGGAATGAACCATCGCTATATATACTTGGCGGCATGAACCATCACCAATAGAATAGTGGAACGAACCATCGCTATATATACCTAGCGGCATGAACCATCGCTATATATACATGGCGGCATGAACCATCGCCAATAGCATAACGGAATGAACCATCGCTGTCATGCCTCGATCTGATGTATACATGTGTTATATGTTTATGGTGTAATTATGATTAATTACAGTATGATATGGACTCGGGTTCGGATTGACCCGAGGATGAATTAATACATGTATAAAATGATATATGGCAATGAATGAAACATATGGCAATGTATGACTTGAATTAAGTCAAGTGTAGTGGTATATCAAGTAAACTATGAGTATGCATTTGAAGGTGCCTTAGAATGTACATGTGAGTTGCATTCCATATACATTTGCCATGAGTTTGAAGGGAATTACATGTGCATTTGTAATTGAATTTGAAGGTTTATATATATCAAATCAGATTGTAGAACACATACTTCACCTTCCAACACCTACAAATCTCTACCAAAAGCCTCTTCAAAACCTTGATTGATTTTCCATCTTTTGCTTGGATTTCACTAGAGAATTAAGCTAGGAAGTTGAGTGAAGTGATTTCCTAACTTCTTGGTAAGGAATTTATAGTTTTCAACTTGAATTGTGTAGTTAGTGTTGAAGTATGTGAATTTGAATATCAAATTGTTCATGCTTAGAATCATAACATGTTTATATGCTAAGAATTGGATTCTAAGATGGTAGAAACATGTTTATATGTTACTAGTGATTGCATGAAACCTGTTTAAATGGTTGAAAGTGAGGTGTAGGAGAAACACCAAGAATAGAAGTAGAAAATCGCCATGGTTTTCTGAAAACAGAGGAGGCGATCGATCACTACCTTCGAGGCAATCGATAGCCTATGGCTAAACACGAGAATGGCGGTGCTTGAGCGATCGATCGCTTCAAGTAGTCAATCGATCGCCTCAAGGCAGAAAGTTTTCCAAAGGAGTAGGCGACCGATCGCGTGAAAAGAGGAGATCGATCGCCTATGACCAATTCTTTAGGCGACCGATCGCCTCAAAACTTGAGATCGATCGCCAGGGTCCAGAATTGGAAAAATGTTATATTTTTGTAAAATTTAATTTTAATGCCTATGATAGCATGATATATTGTTGGTATTATTGTAGCATCATCACAGGGGACGGGACAACGAGGCGATTAGACAGCGACGCCTAATTTATATCATTTTGTGTCGCAGAACAGGTACGTTTTGACGTACGAGTATATGATATTGTTGTGATGATGATGTGAGTATGTTATCATATGATTAGTGGTATTATATGCATTGCATTCATGAGATTTATATGATTGAGATGGATGCCACGATAGATATGTAGTATATGCTTTGGCTGAGATCGGTGCCACGATAGATATGCCAGTGTTGGGCATATGCTTTGGCTGGGATTGTTGCCACGATAGGTATGCTACATATGCTTTGGCATGAGAGATATACGCCGGTTGGGTATATGCTCTGGCTGTTATAACATGTGAGGATGGTACTATGATATGGGCTGTTAATATGAAGATGTGATGAGGTTCCACTGACATATCGAGCTGAGATAGGCATATCATATTGGTCTGGTTATAACAGGATGATGAGATGAGACATGTCATGACATAATTGCATTTGATGATGCATGATACAAGACAATCACATTTGATGTTTATAGTGCTTTATCGTTTATGTTTTGTATTGATATCGCACTGGGATGGTTTTGTATATATACTCATGTTGTGTGATTGTTTCTGTAGGGACTCATAGACGTGGGAGGACGGGATTGTGAGTCTATTCCGCTGCGAGCTGAACCACTGCTTAGGAGTTGTTGGTTTAGGTTGTTGTTATGTATATATGATGTGTAGTTTTGACATAGTTATGTCAACTTGTAACAACTTACATAACTAAACTCTTAATCAGGTGTATGTTTTACTTAATTCTAACTCACATATGTATAAATGAACTGATACATAATGGATTAAGTAACGAGGACCCCACATTAGTGGTATCAGAGCAGTGGTTCGAGAACGAGGTGAACAAGGGTAGAGGAAGGTATTAGGGAGTTACCTAATACGTTGAAAGCATGTTATGAGTCATGATATGATGTTATACTGACATGATTTATTATATTTCTTGTTGTTGGTAACCTGTATTTGCAGTAATGGCAGACAGAATACCACATGCTGAGGTTGGGGATGCCATGAGTGTCAATGCGAGTGTTGGAGTGGCGCCTGTGCCACCACCACCATTTGGGCAAGGGCCAGTAGAACAGGTACTGTTACCTGGGGAGTTAACTTTGACACAATTCTGAGTTATCAACCACCTCGCTTTGAGGGTACTGAATCAGGGGAACAAGCAGAGGAATGGTTGGACGGATTGAACAGACTTTTGTGTCAGCACCATGTGCCAAGTTTGCTTGGGTACGTTTGGCAGAGTTCCAATTGGCGAAGAAAGCCATGATGTGGTGGAAATCCACCTTGATTGAACTGAGAGCTCAAGGACAAACAGTGAACTGGGATGTATTCAGAACGAAGTTTCTTGATCACTATTTCTCTGTTGCTGCAAGGCAGAGGAAAGAGGATGAATTTACCAATTTGAGACAGTGATCAATGACAGTGTCTGATTATGTTGTGCAATATTCTTCATTGCTACGGTATGTACCACATATCGCTGCAAACACAAAGGCAAAGATCAGACAGTTTGTGAAGGGCTTGAGGCCTGAGTTGTTTGATAGGGTGATTTCCAATAACCCTACTTCCTATGAGGAAGCATTGACGAGAGCTGAGATGGCTGAGATTGCAGTTGGTGTATATAAGGATGTAGGACAATCCTAACCACCTACATCAGAGAGCATGAGACCTTGAGGAGAACAATTCAAAGGATCACGAGGAGGTGCATCTTCCTCTAGATTTAGTGGGAAGCGATTTGTTCAGCGCAAGGGTAGTGAACGAAGTCCAAAGGGACAGTCCCAAGGGAGTAGCAGTAGCAGTGGTCGAGGATTACAGTGTTTTAAATGTGGAGGACCACATTTTAAAAGAGATTGTCCACAACTTGATACTCCAGTTTGTTATCGTTGTGGGAGGACCGGACATATGATTAGAGATTGTCCTCAAGCTGGGAGACAACAGACGAGAGGGAACATATCAGAGAGTACAGTGCAGCAGAGACCACAGGGTGTTCCACGGACAGGTGGAGGACAGAGGACAGAGGAGAGGACCACCTCAGGTTCAGGTGTATGCACTGAACAAAGAGCAATCGGAGGCAGCTCCTGATGATGTGATTGCGGGTAAGTGTAATTTATTTACTTATCCTGCTTTACTTTTGATTGATACTGGTGCATCACATTTCTTTGTTGCACAAGCGTTTATTGATCGGTATCATATATGCTCGTCTCCACTATTGATGCCTCTGTATGTCTCGACACCCATGTGAACTACTGTAATGCCTTGTCAGAGTGTATCTTATTGTGTTATTCAATTTGATGCTGAGTATGGGATACAGGCCGATTTGATTGTGTTAGATATGATGGATTTTGATTGTATTTGGGTATTGATGTGTTGAGTAGTTATAAAACTATTGTAGACTGTTGTCAAAAGACAGTGAGATTTCAGTCTGATACCGGAAATCAATGGATCTTCTATGGACAAGGATCACGTGCCAAGATTCCATTGATATCTGCTCTTAGAATGTCTCGTTTGTTAGAACGTGGACATACATGATATGTGATCTATGCTGTGGATGTCACAGATACGAAAATAGAAAGAAGAGTGGAGGATATACCAGTGGTTGCAGAGTATGCAGATGTATTTCCAGATGAGATTCCTGGTTTTCCGCCAAGTCGAGAAGTAGACTTTGGTATTGAGTTAGTGCCTGGTACTTCTGCAATTTCAAGAGCACCATATCGAATGGCACCATCTGAATTGAAAGAATTGAAAACTCAATTGCAAGATCTATTGGACAAGGGGTACATACGTCCTAGTGTATCGTTTTGGGGTGCTCCGGTATTATTTATTAAGAAGAAGGATGGTTCAATGCGACTTTGCATTGATTATAGACAATTGAACAAGGTAACTATAAAGAATAAATATCATCTTCCTCGTATTCATGATTTGTTTGATCAGTTACAGGGATCTATAATCTATTCTAAGATTGATTTGAGATCTGGATATCATCAAATACGTGTGAAGGAAGGAGATGTACAGAAGACAGCATTTAAAACTCGGTATGGACATTATGAGTTCCTAGTAATGCCATTTGGAGTGACAAATGCTCCAGCTGTCTTCATGAGCTTGATGAATCGCGTTTTCCAGGATTACCTTGATCAATTTGTCATTGTATTCATTGATGATATATTGATCTATTCTCGGAGTGAAACTGTAGGGTCTTCCTACCTTAACATCATCTTTAACACATATAATGAACTAAACATGCATTAAAAACGTCTCCAGGTTCAGGTTGTAGTTTTAGCTATTAAGATTACAGGCCAAAAATGAATTTTTCAAAGTTAAGTTAATTACATCCTCAAAATAAATGTGTATCGATAGGATTATTCTACTCCTAGAGTAGAAACTATCCCAAAAGAAATTCTGTAATCTATCTTCTTTTATGCTCCCTTAGCTCACTTCCTCAACCCGACCCTTAGCCTTGGTTCAAAAGTGTACCTACAGGAACAACCCATCATGAGCATGTACATCGTTACTTAATATCATATGGCATATAAATAAATGTACAGAAATAATTTATAACATATACTTCCTGGTTAATCGTATTATCCTTCTTTGGTTGTCCCTGTTTCATAGTTATGCATATAATCATTAGTTCAAGACGTAAATGATTAACAGCATACTTCGCACGTATGCACACAACAATCCATGTTATTTAGTAATGGGACTATCCGGGTTCTATTATGACAGCGGTACAATTGGCCCCCTCGCTCGACATAACACATCATATGATACCCATCACTACGCCTTGATAGCGGATGTATCTTTTTGTCCAGCGGATGATACCCCTTGCTACTCCTTGATAGCGGATGTACCCCCTCGCTTAGCGGATGATACCCATCGCTACGCCTTGATAGCGGATGTACCCCATCGCTTAGTTATGTGAGCGGCAAGTACCTTCTTCGCTTGCCCATAATAGCCACCAGACAGTCAACCATTCTAAATAGCATAGTTAACATGCGTCATCATCTTATAAGCATCATCATCTCAAACATCATCATCTTATCATAATTGTCATCGTAATATCATATCATCTTCGTTTATCACAACATCATCATCATAAATTTATTCATCATAATCATCATCATAAATACTTATGCAATTAATGCAAAGTCATAGTTTAGGAATATGTTACCGTTTGATGCCCGTACGTTTCTTACGTACCTTTTTCAAAATGTGGTGAAGTTGTAGCACTTTATCTCCTCGAGGTCGTGGGTACCTGGGATGGTTCTACACAACCATACAAATCAATATTAGAAGCTAATCATAGTCCAATATTCAAAAATCCCACAAAAAATCAAAAACCACATTTTTTTTCATCTTGCGATCGATCGTCGCCCAGGCGCGATCGATCGCGAGATCACACTGGACGGGGGGTGAAAATTTCCTTCTTCGGCGATCGATCGCCATACTTGACGCGATCGATCACCATCGCCACCGATCGATCGCCCAAAAGTGGCGATCGATCGCCAAAGGCTTCTGGAGCCTACTGTTGGCTCGCGATCGATCGCCAAAAACGGGCGATCGATCGCCAGCCTCTGCACTTCGAAAATCCACCATTTTTACACATTAAAACTTCACCAACCTCAACCATCATTTATTCCATCAACTCAACAACATAAAAACATTCAAAACCTTCCTCAAACATCATTAAACCACCAAAACAAACATCATTGCAAAAGTCATTCCAACCCCCAACAAACCCATCTCAAAAATCCTTCAAAACCATTCCAAACTTAAATCAAACATTTCAAAAACATTAAGGAGTGATATACAAACATCTTAGGTCCTAAATCTTACCAAGAAGTGCAAGAACAAAGCTTTCGAAAGGATTCCTTCCCACCTTTAAGTCACAAAATCGAAAATGAGGGGAAGAGGGTTTTGGGAGAGTGATTTTGGGGAGTTGAGTGTAAAGAGTAAAGTGAGGTAAAAATGGTGGGTTAAGTGTTAAATCCTTATATTTAACTTGTACCCCAATAATTAACATGATGTATATAAAATACATTAACATGGTAAGCATTTACAAAATGCAACCAACTTCATTAAATCCATATCATCCTCATAATTAAAATCAACATCCTTAAATCATGTTAATTCTTCATTTTCCACACATATCTTAATCATCGTAATAAATCATCATATAAGCATAATTAATGTTCAGATTGCCATCAATTAATTTCGGGGCATCACATTACTCCCCTACTTATAAGATTTCGTCCTCGAAATCACATGCACTTACCCAAAAAGAAACTAAACATAATCATACCAGAAAATAGTTCCAGGTAGTGCTGCACCATATGCCGTTCCGTCTCCCACGTAGCCTCCTCGACACCCTGACGATCCCACTGAACTTTGACCATCGGTATAACCTTGCTTCGTAGCCTGCGATCCTCACGATCCAGAATTCTGACCGGTCGTTCAATATAGGATACATCTGAACTCAACTGAACCTCTGAAGGCTGCAATACATGAGACGGATCTGGCTCATACTTCCTCAACATAGAAACGTGAAAGACATCATGAATACCGGATAAAGACGGTGGTAGGGCCAAACGGTAGGTCAAAGTACCGATGCGCTGCAGTATCTCATATGGCCCAACATACCTCGGAGATAACTTTCCCCGCATACCAAACCGAACGACACCCCTGAAGGGTGAGATCTTCAAGAAGACCTTATCTCCTACTTGGAATTCTAGCGGTCGTCGCCGCTTATTGTCATAGGCTGCTTGCCTGTCTTGGGCCGCTTTCATCTTTAAGTGTATCATCTTGATCTTTTCTTCCATATTTTTAATCATATATGGTCCTCCGACTGCTTTACTCGTCAAGTCCTCCCAATACAGCGGTGACCTACATCGTCGTCCATAAAGAGCTTCAAAAGGAGCCATTTGAATGCTCGCCTGATAGCTGTTATTATAGGAGAACTCCACCAGTGGTACTGAATCCTGCCACGGAGTATCAAACTCTAAAATGCATGCCCTTAACATATCTTCGAGCGTCTGAATGGTACGCTCTGTCTGACCGTCTGTCTGAGGGTGATAGGCTGTACTCAGCCTTACCTCTGTGCCCAAAGCTGTTTGGAGACCCTCCCAGAAATGTGAAGTGAACCTCGGGTCTCTGTCAGACACTATTGAAACTGGAATACCATGCAACCTCACCACATCCCGCACATAAAGTTGGGCCATCTTTAAATATGTGAAAGTCATACTGTAAGGGATGAAATGGGCTACCTTTGTCAGCCTATCCACGATCACCCAGATCGCATCAAATCCAGAGGCCGACCTTGGCAAGTGGGTCACGAAGTCCATAGATATATGCTCCCACTTCCATTTAGGTACCTCTAAGCTCTTCAACTCACCACTAGGCCTCTGTCTTTCTGCCTTCACTTGCTGGCAGATCAGACACCTCTTAACAAAAGCAATTACTTCACGCTTCATGCGTCTCCACCAAAATTGACCACATAGGTCCTTGTACATCTTTCTTCCTCCTGGGTGGATACTGAACCGGCTACTGTGGGCACGGTGCAAGATTCCTTGGCGTAATTCTGGTGTCTTTGGTACCACCCAACGGTTGCCAAGTCTCAAGGAACCATCCTCAGCAACTCGGAACTTTGATGGTTGCCCTTGGAGTACTATTGATGACCATCTCTGAATTTCATCATCAGAACTCTGAGCTTTCCTAATAGCCTCAAATATATCTGGCTCAGCCAATAAGGTCGACACTCGCACCGACGACGTGTCCACATCAAAATCATAGCCCAGATGGCAATAAGAAGTCATCATAGCTGATAAGCACATGGCGTCCTCAGCAGTACTCTTCACCTTCCGACTTAAGGCGTCTGCTATCGAATTTGCTTTACCAGGATGGTACTCAATCTCACAATCATAATCCTTGAGCAAGTCCATCCATCTCCTTTGACGCATGTTAAGTTCAGCCTGAGTGAATAGGAACTTCAGGCTCTTATGGTCCGTATAGATGGTGAACGTCGTACCATAAAGATAATGACGCCATATCTTCAAGGCGAAAATGATGGCCGCCAGTTCCAGATCATGGACTGGGTATCTGGTCTCATGGGGCTTCAACTGCCTCGAAGCATAAGCTACCACGTGCTTATCTTGCATCCACACGCAGCCCAAACCTTGCAATGATGCATCCGTGTACAAGGCAAACTTCTTATTCTCAGAAGGGATCACCAACACTGGCGCTGTCGTCAAACGACGCTTCAACTCTCGGAAGCTTTCCTCACAAGCTTCGGACCAAAAGAACGGTACTCCTTACTGAGTTAGCTGTGTCAATGGCTTAGCGATCTTAGAGAATCCTTCGACGAAACGTCGGTAATAACCTGCTAAACCAAGGAAACTCCGTATCTCGGGCACAGAAGTGGGTGCAGCCCACTCCATAACAGCTTCAATCTTTCTGGGATCCACAGATATCCCACTGCTAGATATAACATGACCCAAGAATACCACACTGTCCAACCAAAACTCGCACTTGCTAAGCTTTGCATATAATTGATGATTTCTAAGGATCTGAAGTACTGTCTTCAAGTGCTCAACATGCTCTTCTTCAGTTCGGGAGTAAATAAGTATATCATCAATGAAGACTATGACGAACTGGTCCAAATATGGCTGGAATACCCTGTTCATTAAACTCATGAAAACAGCTGGGGCATTCGTCACCCCAAAGGGCATGACTAAGAATTCATAGTGCCCATATCTGGTCCTGAAAGCTGTCTTCTGTACATCATCCTCTCTTACCCGAATCTGATGGTATCCCGACCTCAGATCGATCTTACTGTAGAGTCTCGTACCCTGTAACTGATCAAATAAATCATCGATCCTCGGAAGCGGATACTTGTTCTTTACTGTGGCTTTGTTCAGTTGTCTGTAATCGATGCACAGACGCATCGAGCCATCTTTCTTTTTGACAAACAAAACTGGTGCACCCCAGGGCGATACGCTAGGGCGTATGTAGCCCTTGTCAAGGAGTTTTTGCAACTGAACCTTTAACTCCTTTAGCTCTGTTGGTGCCATCCTATACGGGGCACGAGAGATGGCTGACGTCCCCGGTAGTAATTCGATTCCAAACTCGACCTCTCTCGCCGGTGGGAATCCGGGAATCTCTTCAGGAAATACATCAGGAAACTCCGCCACCACGGGCACATCTTCAACCTTTAATTCTTCCTTCTTTCCAGAAATATCAACAGCATAAATAAGATATCCTGTATGGCCTCGTTCCAATAATTGTGTCATCTTGACCGCGGATATCAACGGAATCCTTGAACGAGAACCATCCCCATAGAACGTCCACTGAACTCCCTTATCAGATCTGAATCGGACAGTCCTCTGCCTGCAGTTCACAACTGTCTGGTACCTATTCAAAACATCAATACCCAATATACAGTCAAAGTCTGACATTCCCAGAACTATCAAATCCGACCTTAACTTGTTTTCCTCAAAATAAATGAGGCCATCATAGACAATCTGATCAGTAAGCAAACTCCTTCCAGCGGGTGTCGAGACTACAAGAGGCGTGGGCGACGGAGAAGTGCATATGTGGTGTCTTTCCACAAAACTCGTCGACACAAAAGAGTGTGACGCACCTGTGTCGATCAATATAAAGGCAGGGTGCGTAAATAAAAGACACGTACCCGCTATAACCTCCTCCGGAGCTGCTGTAGCCTGCTCCCTTGTCAATGCATACACTTGCCCTTGAGGTGGCCCCGTAGGCTGACTTCCATACTGCCTCGGTACATATGGGGGTCTATGCTGTGCTACTCTGTCCATAGACCTCCCTGTAGAGTTCTGCTGCCTTCCCCTGTTGGGACACTGTCGAGCAAAGTGGCCCCTGTCGCCACAAACATAACATCCTACACAATTCTTCGTTAGATGTGGTTGCCCACAAAGAGAGCATTGAACCTCCCCGACACTGCCTCCCCGAGACTGTCCTCTTCTTGGTGGGGCGTCATTCCTGCGGTTTCCTCTCCATCGGTTCTCGGGCCTCCTTCCACTGAATCTAGACGCTGAAGTGTTCCCTCCAGGCTTAAAATGATCTCCCCTTGGCTTCAAATGGTCGGGAGTAGATTTCTGAGGGGGTGCTGGAGGTGGTACAGCTTCAGGGTATGCACCAACCCCCAGTTCGGCTAACTCAGCCCGTGTAAGTGCATCATCAAAGCAAGTAGGGCCATATGTAATCACCCTATCATAAAGTTCTGGCCTCAAGCCCTTCATAAAGTTCCTCATTTTTGCTTGTGTGTCGGCGGCGATATGAGGTACATATCTGAGTAGAGAACAGTAGTGGAGGGCATAATCTGAACCGGCATGGCACCTTGCTTCAATTTAGTAAACTCATCCTCTTTAGCTTGACGTGCAGCCGCTGAAAAGTATCGGTCCAGAAATCTAGTTCTAAACAGTTTCCAGTTTACCTCTTGACCCTGTGCCTCCTGTTCAATCACAGTGGTTTTCCACCACATCAGTGCTTTCTTGGCTAATTGAAACTCTGCTAGCCTTATCCAGGCCGTCTTTGCACACGGGGCTGCCACAAATATTTGTTCTATTCTTTCTAGCCATTCTTCGGCTCGCTCCCCTGTTTCAGTCCCTTCAAAAGTCGGGGGCCGATACGCTAGAAATTGAGTCAAACTCAACTCTCCCGGCAATAACTGTGGCTCGGACGGCTCTTCGCCTAGGGCTGGCGGGGGTAGGGGGTTCGTGCGCCCTGCACTAGCATTAACACTTACCGCGTCGCCAATGTCGATATTTGCTGCCATACTGCAACACAAGGGTTAACAACAAGACCCAAAAGCAATTCATATATACATCGTTAGAAAGTCATAACATGTTGTCATTACAGTTATATACTTCATATGTAACATAACATGTTAAAAGTAAACACCTAGCCAACCTATTGCTAAGGCTACCCTTCACTCATACCCGGGTTCTCTAACCACTGCTCTGATACCACTAATGTAGGGTCTTCCTACCTTAACATCATCTTTAACACATATAATGAACTAAACATGCATTAAAAACGTCTCCAGGTTCAGGTTGTAGTTTGAGCTATTAAGATTACAGGCCAAAAATGAATTTTTCAAAGTTAAGTTAATTACATCCTCAAAATAAATGTGTATCGATAGGATTATGCTACTCCTAGAGTAGAAACTATCCCAAAAGAAATTCTGTAATCTATCTTCTTTTATGCTCCCTTAGCTCACTTCCTCAACCCGACCCTTAGCCTTGGTTCAAAAGTGTACCTACAGGAACAACCCATCATGAGCATGTACATCGTTACTTAATATCATATGGCATATAAATAAATGTACAGAAATAATTTATAACATATACTTCCTGGTAATCGTATTATCCTTCTTTGGTTGTCCATGTTTCATAGTTATGCATATAATCATTAGTTCAAGACGTAAATGATTAACATCATACTTCGCACGTATGCACACAACAATCCATGTTACTTAGTAATGGGACTATCCGGGTTCTATTATGACAGCGGTACAATTGGCCCCCTCGCTCGACATAACACATCATATGATACCCATCACTACGCCTTGATAGCGGATGTATCTTTTTGTCCAGCGGATGATACCCCTCGCTACTCCTTGATAGCGGATGTACCCCCTCGCTTAGCGGATGATACCCATCGCTACGCCTTGATAGCGGATGTACCCCATCGCTTAGTTATGTGAGCGGCAAGTACCTTCTTCGCTTGCCCATAATAGCCACCAGACAGTCAACCATTCTAAATAGCATAGTTAACATGCGTCATCATCTTATAAGCATCATCATCTCAAACATCATCATCTTATCATAATTGTCATCGTAATATCATATCATCTTCGTTTATCACAACATCATCATCATAAATTTATTCATCATAATCATCATCATAAATACTTATGCAATTAATGCAAAGTCATAGTTTAGGAATATGTTACCGTTTGATGCCCGTACGTTTCTTACGTACCTTTTTCAAAATGTGGTGAAGTTGTAGCACTTTATCTCCTCGAGGTCGTGGGTACCTGAGATGGTTCTACACAACCATACAAATCAATATTAGAAGCTAATCATAATCCAATATTCAAAAATCCCACAAAAAATCAAAAACCACATTTTTTTTCATCTCGCGATCGATCGTCGCCCAGGCGCGATCGATCGCGAGATCACACTGGACGGGGGGTGAAAATTTCCTTCTTCGGCGATCGATCGCCATACTTGGCGCGATCGATCGCCATCGCCACCGATCGATCGCCCAAAAGTGGCGATCGATCGCCAAAGGCTTCTGGAGCCTACTGTTGGCTCGCGATCGATCGCCAAAAACGGGCGATCGATCGCCAGCCTCTGCACTTCGAAAATCCACCATTTTTACACATTAAAACTTCACCAACCTCAACCATCATTTATTCCATCAACTCAACAACATAAAAACATTCAAAACCTTCCTCAAACATCATTAAACCACCAAAACAAACATCATTGCAAAAGTCATCCCAACCCCCAACAAACCCATCTCAAAAATCCTTCAAAACCATTCCAAACTTAAATCAAACATTTCAAAAACATTAAGGAGTGATATACAAACATCTTAGGTCCTAAATCTTACCAAGAAGTGCAAGAACAAAGCTTTCGCAAGGATTCCTTCCCACCTTTAAGTCAAAAATCGAAAATGAGGGGAAGAGGGTTTTGGGAGAGTGATTTTGGGGATTTGAGTGTAAAGAGTAAAGTGAGGTAAAAATGGTGGGTTAAGTGTTAAATCCTTATATTTAACTTGTACCCCAATAATTAACATGATGTATATCAAATACATTAACATGGTAAGCATTTACAAAATGCAACCAACTTCATTAAATCCATATCATCCTCATAATTAAAATCAACATCCTTAAATCATGTTAATTCTTCATTTTCCACACATATCTTAATCATCGTAATAAATCATCATATAAGCATAATTAATGTTCAGATTGCCATCAATTAATTTCGGGGCATCACAGAAACTGACTATGTCCAACATTTACAGCTGGTGTTACAGTTATTGAGAACACATCAACTATATGCCAAACTCAGTAAGTGTGAGTTTTGGTTGACCAGTGTCGGATTTTTGGGACATGTGATCTCTAAAGATGGCATATCAGTTGATCCGAGAAAGATAGAAGCGGTGTTGAATTGGTCATCACCTACGTCTGTGCCAGAGATTCGTAGTTTCTTGGGTTTGGCGGGATATTATAGACGATTTGTTGAAGGATTTTCAGCGATTGCCAAACCACTTACACAGCTGACATAGAGTACCATTTAGATGGTCAGAAGCATGTGAGCATAGTTTTCAGGAATTGAAACATCGGTTAACTACTGCTCCAGTAATGATTGTTCCATCATAGCATGACAGGTTTGCACTTTACACTGATGCATCATTACTTGGTTTGGGTTGTGTTTTGATGCAGGATAACATGTGGTGGCTTATGCATCACGCCAGTTGAAGCCACATGAAATGAAATATCCAGTACATGATCTGGAGTTAGCTGTCATTGTCTTTGCTTTGAAGATATGGCGACATTATCTATATGGTACGTCGTTTACCGTATATACTGATCATAAAAGTTTATAGTTTTTATTCACTCAAGCAGAGTTAAATATGAGGCAAAGGAGATGGATGGATCTCTTGAAGGATTATGATTGTGAGATCGAATATCATCCAGGAAAGGCTAATCTCACAGCAGATGCCTTAAGTCGAAAAGTTCTGTAAGGACCCCCAAGCCCTTAACCCTTAATTAGTGTATTAATCATTATGTGTGGTACATGCTTTCAATATATCCGATCGGGAAACACAGATGATAATTTACCATTGAATGGCAATTACAAAATTTCTTTAATATTCAACATTAAGATCATCTCTACCCACAATTAGACTCATAGATTCCGCCCATTTCCATCCCCATTACACCACTTTTCACATGATAGACTTTTATAAAAATTTGGGCAGAGTCTCCCCATAAATAGAGCCATCCCGAAATAAAGTGCATCACAATATATAGTTCCCGGCCAGGGAAAACACATATTCAACAGAACACAGCAACACTAAGTAAATTCCCAGCCAGGGAAGACACCACACATAAGACGACATAAATGGGTCTCAACACCCACATAATACACCCATGACTCTCATATCATTAGCAATTCTACTCTAATTGCATGCAACACAAAATGAAAGAGAGAAAGGCTCATGCCTTTATATACAATCCATATACAAGCATAATCGTGCTCACATGCGAGCATCATGAATATGTATATAATCCTCAGGTGTATATAAGTACTCTATACGATATCGTGCTCCATCAAGCCCTGGTACCCCGATCCTGGGAGTACATCCAATCAACAGCTCGAGCTCAACTCCAAAGCCATCGATGTACCTGTTGACCTGTCCCAACAGAGACAGCGCCCAACGGGGTGAGCATACCAATACACAAAATCCCATAATCACAATAATGAAATTCATAATTTACAACAAAAGTAAATACTAATGAATTTTAAATGATACTCCCTGGATGGCAACATCCTCATCCGGGATTCCGTGTACTGTCCCTGTTCTCACAATCATCAAACTCATCAAATCTCATAAATCAGTAAATCAACACATTGATTTAACTCATAGCATGCCTGATTCTCAAGTATCAATAATTAATGATTCCAAATTCATTATACATACAAACATAGATATCTCGATATCTAATACTGATTTTCAACTTTGCTACCAATCACAGATAGCTCAAATGCCTAGCATTTATTTTACAAATTCTCCATTATACTTAGACATCTCACATGTCTCATAACGAATACATGATTCCACGATCATTCTCAGGCATCTCAAATGCCACACAATAGTCATATAAACCCAGTACCCCATATCTCTTATAAGGTCATACTACTCTAGTACTACGCACACTTGTGGCAGCGATATCAAGACTAGGTCGTTCCATAGTCATATCGACACATATATATTTATAGCCATACCCACAACCATCTAATGCAATTAAAACACATTATGCATTTCACAAATGCTCTTATATGAAGTAATGCTCGTACGTCGCACGTACCTTAAATCTCCGAAGTCCGAGCCAAACCTTGCTCGAGTTCCATGCCCCGAGGAACGATGTGCTAACACGATAAATTAATTCACAATTAATTACGAACATGCAACCCATGCTCAAGCACACCCATAACCCTCAAAAATATTGTCAACACACG
Organism: Haberlea rhodopensis; assembly: GCA_907163345.1. Classification (NCBI taxonomy): domain Eukaryota; kingdom Viridiplantae; phylum Streptophyta; class Magnoliopsida; order Lamiales; family Gesneriaceae; genus Haberlea; species Haberlea rhodopensis. The sequence continues at coordinate 454,147 of CAJQUN010000236.1, read as the reverse complement.
CAATTAACCATTATCGAAAATTGCTCAATAATTCCCCACAAATTTTCGAACCCTCACAACACAAATCGAACCCAATTAAACACCATAATTCATCTAAACATGAATTAATCGATTAACAACAAGAATCATCATCCCCAAGCCAAAACCCCCAAAAATTCGAACCCTAACTCATTCAAACAGCATGAAAATCGAATCAATTGGCAACCAATTTCTTTGAACCACAAAGCAAGAAATTTTCGACCCAAACTAAGCACCAAAACGCCCCAATAACACCTGAAAGAAAGCCCCAAAATCGTACCAAAAATCGAGCCCCTATCGGACAGAATTCCAGTTCGAACCCTAGCGCTTTCTGCAGAAATCCGAGCTCAAATCGCAACCAAACTTCGAATTGATGGTACGGGGAGGTACGCCTGGAAGAGACGAAGCCGGCGGCGGGTCGGACGCGCCGAACGGCGGCCGGACGGCGGCGGGCGCACGCCTGGAAGCGGCGGGGGTCAAAGGGGGTCGGGAATGGCGTACGCGGGGGAGAGAGAGAGACGGGAAAAGTGGGGAAAATGGTTCCGATAATTAAAATCTCGGGTTCACCTGGTATTTATAGCAAAAATACCCCGAAATACTAATAGCCCCACAAATACATCATGATTCATTAAAAATCATCTGTTTTCAAAAATTCTCTCTCTAACTCAAAAACCCCCTACCGGTGCCCACACAAGCACCCGAGATTCCGAGACACTTCAACAACCCAACTCTTAGGTTTTTCACCGTAATGAGAATACAATCTCAACCTCGGAATCCAACGATCCCAAATACTCAAATAAACGAGCCCAGAAGGCCCAACACCGCGATTAAACTCCAAATCGCCACGTAAAACAACTTTAGGGGTTATTAACACTCCGGGATTAACATCCCTAATCTCAGTTCATCACAATATCCCCCACTAAAAGAATTTCGTCCTCGAAATTAGCACCGGTGTATCACGTAACACCCGGGCTACACAACAACATGAAGCCATAACCTCGATCCTTGACCATATTAGGATCGTCTTAATAAACGCGAGGATACTTACCTCACATCAAACTCTGAAACAGAGCGACATACCAAAACCAACACATCACCCAAGAGGCAAAACATACCTCGATGCGGTTCATCCCAAAAGTCAGTCCCTCATGACTGCAAAACAACCAATACTTACGACTGTAGATCAGACAGTCATCCTTAGTTCTAATACAACTAGTAAGAACGCATCCTGAATGACACATCAACCGTGAGAACGTTGACCTCGTGTCAAACTCTGGAGTGGAATAGACTTCCAAATCCATCATAACGTCAAAGAGCGTCAGCACAACTCAACGCTAACAACCCAAAAGCAGTTATTCAACTGAAACTGCAAGGATTCGAATCGCTCCCGATTCTATCGTAGATATCATCCAATGACATCTTTATTATGACACACGATGTCTAATACACATCATTACAAGGAAGACACTACTATACCACGATGTACACATACCAAACCTGGTCTCCACTTTCAAACCTCCTCCATCAAATGAGCAGTCGCATCATTGCAACTCAATTTGGGCAACTCACGGCCACAGATTCACACAAAAGACATCTCACAAGATGTCCACCTCCGGATATTCCAAGGATCACATCCTGATCATAAATAAACCATCGAGACTCCACAGAGTTCAATTTCTGAAAGGACATGCAATAAACCCATGGCATCCTCAACGCTTGTGTCGACAGCTACACCCAACCAATCCGAATTCCTGCCATCCCTTGATAATCCTAGGATTTAACAATCCAAACTTGGGAAGGCTATCGCATAACTCGAGGGAAAACACCAACAAGGAAACACCTCAATCCACACAAGATAATCCCTCCTCAAAGGGAGTCAACTAACTTCACAATTGTTTCTCATAATTTATCGTGCCATGGAGATTCCCAATCTCAAGGTGTTCAATATCTCTCATCAGAGATTTAACCATCCAAAAGTAGCATAAATCTATGCTTGACAAAAAGGAAATCAAAAACTAGCATCACATGCATACTCAATGCACTTGGCTCGGGTATTTCCAACATACCCCTAAGCCCCAAACACAACTGTCAATTCTGAGTCATTCCCATGCAGTGGAGAATGATAATAGACGATCAACAACACGGCATGATTCCCAAAATCAACACTATACGTACCAACTTACCGAATCCTTCAAAGATTCCCAAATAGGTATAATACTACCTCCTTCCCCACAAGGGAAGTGCTATCGAACTCGAGATCCACTAGTCTCGAACCACCGTTCGGAAAAATTGGATACAATAACACCCATTGTGTCCCAAATACACGGGTTCCCTCAGATCGAGTCAACAACGACTTGATGACTCTCTTGTTGGTACTTCAACATTATGAGCTTTCCCAGACAAGTCTCACCAAGATTTAACATCAACGTATACACGTTTCAGTGAGGCATGCACAACCTCAATCCTCAAATGACGTGGTGACTACTAGAGTCCACCACAATCCACATCGTATCACTTTACGATTTGCCAAACTTGGTTCCAACGAGCAGTATAATGGCTCCAACAATCACACTATATCATCACTACGATATCTGGCTAGCAAAGTGCTGTCTCCATAGGCTCATATCAAGCCATATGTTCCATCCCGGTATGCCATACCGTACAAACTGTTAGAGTAATGGGTCATCGCCCAACATATCTCTAAAATACCAAGCACAATGGACAACCCGGTGTCCTTGCTCACTTATGATGCAATCATAATCCGTTAAGACTTATCCCACACCCTCAGGGTGGGTGTAACCATGTCTACCCTACATCACAACACAAGAGAGTAGTTTCCTCAATGACTACTCTTACCACCAATCACTTGGCCCTAGCCAAACTAACGAGCATACCCAAGGGTATCATTGCTCGACAAATATGTACCTCTATAACATGATGTGGTACATTTACCAGTACAATACATCCAATACTCCACCGAGCAAACCTGCTTGGCAAAAAGGTCTCGTCAACTAGTGACCCAGACTCTATCATGTGCTCACCATCGGCACTCAAACCATACAACTAAATACATAACATAAATGTATTAGCCATCAAAACGACGCTACACATCTACATAGAACATCCACTATGTCATTGTCATCCCGTGATGGTACCTGTCAACATATGACTTTGAAACAATATTATAATATTGTCGACTCGTGACAGTATATGTCGATTCACGACGTCTATAATCTCATCGTCAAACACATGACAGCACAAGTAAATCAACACATGATATCCACAATAGTGCTAAATAAACAGTAATATGCCATACCTCATCGCTAACAATATAGCGGCATACCTGTCTCCGTCATCCAACAGTGGTACGCAATCAGCACCCATCGCTCGTAGGTGGCGTAATCCAGCGTCATGTGCATAGCGGCATAACCCGTCGCTATAGAATCAGGGGCATAATCCCTCGTCATAGAGTCAGCGGCATAAAACTTCGCTATAGACATCTGGCGGCATGAATCATCGCCATAGATGTAGCGGAATGTACCATCGCTATGAATACCCGGCGGCATAGATCATCGCCAATAGAATAGCGGAATGAGACATCGCTATCAATATATCCGGCGGCAAGAACCATCGCCAATCAATATAGCGGAATGAACCATCGCTATCAATATATCTGGCGGCATGAACCATCGCCAATCAATATAGCGGAATGAACCGTCGCTATCAATATATCTGGCGGCATGAACCATCGCCAATCAATATAGCGGAATGAGACATCGCTATCAATATATCTGGCGGCATGAACCATCGCCAATCAATATAGCGGAATGAACCGTCGCTATCAATATATCTGGCGGCATGAACCATTGCCAATCAATATAGCGGAATGAGACATCGCTATCAATATATCTGGCGGCATGAACCATCGCCAATCAATATAGCGGAATGAACCGTCGCTATCAATATATCTGGCGGCATGAACCATCGCCAATCAATATAGCGGAATGAGACATCGCTATCAATATCGATAATGTGGTGTTCCGGTCTTGTTATAGCAGCGGAATTTTAGGACCCCTCGCTTCGACATATAGCGGCATCATATGATATCCCTCGCTTCGACAATGACAGCGGCATGTTACCTCGCTTAGACATGACAGCGGCAAATATCATATTACCATCGCTTCATATGACAGCGGCAAGTACCTCCCTCGCTCGAATATAACAACTACCGGAACTTCCACTAGCTCCATGTACCTGCATCCAGGTTAATACCACAGTTCACAATATAATGATCGATATCACTTTTCAGTTATAACCACAATATTCCACAATAATCACAATATTCCACTTTAATCACAATATTCCACATTACTCGCTAGAATTGTGACTGTTCCGGTCCCAATACAACAGCGGAATTTTAGGACCCCTCGCTTCGACAATGACAGCGGCATGTTACCTCGCTCAGTCATGACAGCGGCAAGTACCTCCCTCGCTCGGAGATAAAGGCTACCGGAACATTCATCAAGTCTACCACAATAATCAAGCACAACAGTTGATTCCATTATCACAATATATATCACTATCATTTCACATATACCATCACATGTAAGGGTTCACTACCCACGATAACATAATCAAAGATGTAACACGTTTACCGTCCGAAGTCCGTACGTCTCACCTTTCCTGATTTTCCTACAAAATCAGATCCCTTAGCACATAATACATGAAGGGCCAGACATCACCATTAATGCCATCCCATCTCATGCTACACGATTCCTGCAATCACACTGATTAGCAACACCACTTTTCATATCATAAAAAGCACATAAACAACTAGTTGTGTCATACAACATTAATGCCATCATGCATAAGTATGTTCTATCAATAACTTCCTAGGCCCTTAACAGCCCCAAAGAGCTAACCACTGCTCTGATACCACTAATGTAAGGACCCCCAAGCCCTTAACCCTTAATTAGTGTATTAATCATTATTGTGGTACATGCTTTCAATATATCCGATCGGGAAACACAGATGATACTTTACCATTGAATGGCAATTACAAAATTTCTTTAATATTCAACATTAAGATCATCTCTACCCACAATTAGACTCATAGATTCCGCCCATTTCCATCCCCATTACACCACTTTTCACATGATAGACTTTTATAAAAATTTGGGCAGAGTCTCCCCATAAATAGAGCCATCCCGAAATAAAGTTCATCACAATATATAGTTCCCGGCCAGGGAAAACACATATTCAACAGAACACAGCAACACTAAGTAAATTCCCAGCCAGGGAAGACACCACACATAAGACGACATAAATGGGTCTCAACACCCACATAATACACCCATGACTCTCATATCATTAGCAATTCTACTCTAATTGCATGCAACACAAAATGAAAGAGAGAAAGGCTCATGCCTTTATATACAATCCATATACAAGCATAATCGTGCTCACATGCGAGCATCATGAATATGTATATAATCCTCAGGTGTATATAAGTACTCTATACGATATCGTGCTCCATCAAGCCCTGGTACCCCCGATCCTGGGAGTACATCCAATCAACAGCTCGAGCTCAACTCCAAAGCCATCGATGTACCTGTTGACCTGTCCCAACAGAGACAGCGCCCAACGGGGTGAGCATACCAATACACAAATCCCATAATCACAATAATGAAATTCATAATTTACAACAAAAGTAAATACTAATGAATTTTAAATGATACTCCCTGGATGGCAACATCCTCATCCGGGATTCCGTGTACTGTCCCTGTTCTCACAATCATCAAACTCATCAAATCTCATAAATCAGTAAATCAACACATTGATTTAACTCATAGCATGCCTGATTCTCAAGTATCAATAATTAATGATTCCAAATTCATTATACATACAAACATAGATATCTCGATATCTAATACTGATTTTCAACTTTGCTACCAATCACAGATAGCTCAAATGCCTAGCATTTATTTTACAAATTCTCCATTATACTTAGACATCTCACATGTCTCATAACGAATACATGATTCCACGATCATTCTCAGGCATCTCAAATGCCACACAATAGTCATATAAACCCAGTACCCCATATCTCTTATAAGGTCATACTACTCTAGTACTACGCACACTTGTGGCAGCGATATCAAGACTAGGTCGTTCCATAGTCATATCGACACATATATATTTATAGCCATACCCACAACCATCTAATGCAATTAAAACACATTATGCATTTCACAAATGCTCTTATATGAAGTAATGCTCGTACGTCGCACGTACCTTAAATCTCCGAAGTCCGAGGCAAACCTTGCTCGAGTTCCATGCCCCGAGGAACGATGTGCTAACACGATAAATTAATTCACAATTAATTACGAACATGCAACCCATGCTCAAGCACACCCATAACCCTCAAAAATATTGTCAACACACGCAATTAACCATTATCGAAAATTGCTCAATAATTCCCCACAAATTTTCGAACCCTCACAACACAAATCGAACCCAATTAAACACCATAATTCATCTAAACATGAATTAATCGATTAACAACAAGAATCATCATCCCCAAGCCCAAACCCCCAAAAATTCGAACCCTAACTCATTCAAACAGCATGAAAATCGAATCAATTGGCAACCAATTTCTTTGAACCACAAAGCAAGAAATTTTCGACCCAAACTAAGCACCAAAATGCCCCAATAACACCTGAAAGAAAGCCCCAAAATCGTACCAAAAATCGAGCCCCTATCGGACAGAATTCTAGTTCAAACCCTAGCGCTTTCTGCAGAAATCCGAGCTCAAATCGCGACCAAACTTCGAATTGATGGTACGGGGAGGTGCGCCTGGAAGAGACGAAGCCGGCGGCAGGTCGGACGCGCCGAACGGCGGCCGGACGGCGGCGGGCGCACGCCTGGAAGCGGCGGGGGTCAAAGGGGATCGGGAATGGCGTATGCGGGGGAGAGAGAGAGTGACGGGAAAAGTGGGGAAAAATGGTTCCGATAATTAAAATCTCGGGTTCACCTGGTATTTATAGCAAAAATACCCCGAAATACTAATAGCCCCACAAATACATCATGATTCATTAAAAATCATCTGTTTTCAAAAATTCTCTCTCTAACTCAAAAAACCCCCTACCGGTGCCCACACAAGCACCCGAGATTCCGAGACACTTCAACAACCCAACTCTTAGGTTTTTCACCGTAATGAGAATACAATCTCAACCTCGGAATCCAACGATCCCAACTACTCAAATAAACGAGCCCAGAAGCCCCAACACCGCGATTAAACTCCAAATCGCCACGTAAAACAACTTTAGGGGTTATTAACACTCCGGGATTAACATCCCTAATCTCAGGTCATCACAAGTTCATACTACTGCTGCTGAGATAATACATTTATCAGCCTTGATGACTGCTTGTTGTACCTTGGGTTATAACTATGATATTGAAACAGTGCCAGTACGGGTATCAACATTGTTGGTTGAACCCGATATTTTTGAGAAAATCAGAATGGCACAAGGTACTGATGATGAGGTACATCACTGGAAGGAAATGATATGTCAAGGACAAACATCTCAATTTGTACTTGCAAGTGATGGAACTTTGAAGTACAGAAACTGTTGGGTAGTACCTGCTACATTAGGACTACGCCAAGAAATACTACAACGTGCACATTGTAGTCACTACATTATACATCCTGGAGGAAAGAAAATGTATAAAGATTTGCGTACCCAATTCTGGTGGAAACGCATGAAACAGGATATGCTGAACTTTGTGAAACGGTGTTTGATCTGTCAACAAGTAAAAGCAGAACGACAAAGACCATGAGGTGAATTGAGGAGTTTGGAGATTCCTCAATGGAAATGGGAACATGTTACAATGGATTGTGTTACCCATTTGCCACGGACATTCTCTGGTTTTGATGCGATTTGGGTCATTGTTGATAGATTGACGAAAGTAGCCCACTTCATACCTTACAGTATGACATTTACTTATTTGAAGATGGCTCAATTATATATTCAAAATGTAGTGAGACTACATGGTATACCAGTGTCGATTGTATCGGATAGAGATCCGACATTTGCTTCTCATTTTTGGGAAGGATTACAGTCAGTGCTAGGGACTGAAGTACGATTGAGTACAACCTATCATCCTCAGACAGATGGACAGATAGAGCGTACAATACAGACGCTTGAGGATATGTTACGAGCATGTGTATTAGAGTTTGATAACTCATGGCAAGAGTCATTGCCATTAGTGGAATTTTCATATAATAACAGTTATCAATCTAGTATACAGATGGCACCATTTGAGGCATTGTATGGGCGACGTTGTAGATCGCCATTATATTGGGATGATGTTGATCAGACTACACTCCATGGACCAGAAATGTTACGTGAAATGGAGGAGAAAGTAAAACTGATCAGGTTGAAATTACAAGCTGCTCAAGATAGACAGGCTGCTTATGCCAATAAGCGACGTAGACCACTTGAATTCCAAGTTGGTGATCGAGTATTCTTGAAAATGTCACCTTTTAAAGGTGTGGTACGATTTGGTAAGCGTGGAAAGTTGTCTCCACGATACGTTGGTCCGTATGAAGTGTTGCAACGTATTGGTACGTTGGCATATCGCTTAGCACTACCGCCAGCATTGAGTAGTGTGATGTCCGGGGATTTATGGTGTTAATCCCGGTGTGGTATTAATCCTTGATGGATTTTTATTGTGGCAATTAGGAATTAATTGTGGTTTTGCGTCTCCCGAGGTTGTTAAATCGGGCATTTGGGATCGTTGGATCCAAAGGTTGAGATTGTATTCTCATTTTGGTGGAAAAAAAACCTATGAGTTGGGTTTTAGTGGGACTTGGTGTCCGGGGTGCCTTATGTTGGGGCCAGTCTGGGGATTTGATGTTGGAGAGAGAGTTTTTGAAAACAGATGATTTTTAATGAATCATGATGTATTGGTGAAGGTATTGGTAGTTTGGGGCATTTTTGCTATATATACCAGTTGGACTCGGGGTTCTGTCATTTGGAATCCATTTCTCTCCTCTCCTCTCCCTCTCACGCCTCTCTCCCACCCCAAACCCTTCCCATTTCCCTTTGATGAGCAAAATCGACGGAGGCTCGATTTAGGGGCCGGATCTCTTGAAGAAAAGCTGGTAATCTCTTCCTCCTCTCTTGTAGCTTTGTTTTGATAGTAGTTTTGTTGATTTTGGTTGAGTTTTGAGGTTGGTTTGGGTTGGGTGATTTTGATGAAAATCTTGAAAAACTTTTGGGTTGTTTTAATTCAAGTCTAACACCCTTGTTGGAGGTTCTTGGGTGTTGTTTTGTTGTGGTTTTGAGTTGGGAGGAGTTGGGGTATGATTTGTGGAGTTTTCAAGCTTTTAAAAATGGTGGTTTTCGAGTTGCAGGGCATGGCGATCGATCGCCCGTAGCAGGCAACCGATCGCATGCAGGCAGTGGGCTTTTCAGCATTGTGGTGATCGATCGCCACTTTTGGAGCGATCGATCGCCTTGCGCCAGAGTGGTCTGGCGATCGATCGCCATATCGAGCGATCGATCGCCAAGGGGCTAGCGATCGATCGCCCAGTATAGCGATCGATCGCCAGCAGGTAATTTTTGGAATTCTTGGCTTTTTCGTGGGATTTTGGATTTGCGACTTAAATGATCGGCTTCCGGGGCAATGTTCTCATTCCAATGGGAAAGCTAGACTTTTTAAATGGTTTGGTTGGAGCCAAGTAAATTAAATGGAATTCTAGGATGAATTATTGGCTATCTTTTAAACATATAAAATGAGATATTTTGGGTATTATGCATGCTTAGCCGGGGGGGCTTTTATTTTGGTAATCGTCATGGATTGACGATATGATTGGGAGTCTTGAACGTGCTTGGACACGTGGTTGCATGCTTATACTTGATTGTGAGTTGTTTATGTGTTTTAGCACATATTTCTCGAGGTATGGAACTCAAGCAAAGTTTGGACTCGGGCTACGGAATTCTAAGGTACGTATAACGTACGAGCATAGCCCCTTATTTTAAATGCAATTGTTGAGTGCATGACACACTGTATTGCAATAAATGTGTATGAAAGTGCCTGATATACGGTTTTAGCAATAAACGGGTATTAATGGATGTTAAAATACATGTTTAATGGTGATTGCTACAAATGGATGTATATACATCGGGAATTGCATGGTGCCGCTTTTGAGCGAGCAATGATTGGAGATAGTCGCCTTTGAGCGAACATCGGTTATGACGCCACTGCTGTTGAACATGCATGAGAATGAAATGCCGATATTGTAGAGCGAGCAATTAATTAGAACTATGGAACCATAAAAGAGATATATGGGATATTTGTGATCATTGTTTAATGATTTGATGTTATTGTTATAATGTCAGTATGTGGCAAGTGAATTCGTTAATCAATGTAATGATTAACTGGCATTTGAGAATTTGATGGTTTCAGTTATTTTGAGAACAGGGACAGTACAGGGGATCCCGGATGAGGATGATGCCATCCAGGGAGTATCTCTTATATTTCATAGCATTTACATATTGTAAATTATGAATTGCATTATTGTGATTATGGGATTTGGGATATTGGTATCCTCACCCCGTGTGGGGGCTGTCTCTGTTGGGACAGGTGGTACAGGTGTAGCAGCAGCTTCGGAGTTGAGCTCGGGCTGTTCATAAGAGGTACTTCCAGGATCGAGGTACCAGAGCTGGATGGATAGGCGCTCAGATCCAGAGTCGAGATCGAGTTGCGCTTGAGATGTGCTTCCAGGATCGAAGCACCAGTAACGGTATCCAGTAGAGTGTTTTATACATTAGATACACGCTTATTCATTGGGTGCTCTTATGTGAGTACATATTACGTGTATATGGAATGTATAAACGGGCTACGGCTCTTCTCTGTTCATTTAAGGTTTGCATGCAATTAGATATGGAATTGCTAAATGAACTAAGAGTATGTTAGTGTATTATGAGGGTGCATGTTATATGAATAATCTTGGTTTGGGAATTTGAATATTATGTGGATTAAATGCAAGAAATTTTCTGGATAGCATATGGTGTTGCACATGCATATGGTTTTTCCCCCTGATAGTATGATTGTATGCACTAATGGTATGGCTTAATACACTAATAACGGGTTAAGGGCGCGGGGGTCCTTACATTAGTGGTATCAGAGCAGTGGTTAGCTCTTTGGGGCTGTTGAAGGCCTGGAACATGCTGATAAGGATGGGTAGCACATATTTATGCATGATAGTAGTTAGTGTTGTGTGACACAACTATTTTGCTTATGTGCATTGTGTTATGTGATCATAGTGAAAAGATTATATGTCATGACATCTATAGAATCATAATATAACCTGTTGATTATGATTGTGAGTTGTGACACAGGGACAACCAAATGGAACATTTTGAAATGCATTGGGATACTGGAAGTACTTTGTACTCATAGTTTATGCATTTACTCATTATAATCATATTGTGGGGAATATGGATTATCGTATGCTCATGGTTTGGGATTGTTCCTGTAGGGACACTATGACGCGAAAGGCTAAGGCCAGGGTTGAAAGACACGAAACGGTAACCTGCGTTTTATATACATCATGGAATTATGCATTGTGGTTGCATGTGTACAATGGAGTGATGATTTTAATGCTCTGCCGCCAAATGTTGAAGCGAGGGGTGGGAGTGCCGCATGTCGCATTTGAGCGAGGTGCATTAAAATACACTCATGATGATGTATGTTGGAATATGGAATATGCTTTGTGTTGCAGGTATAGACGGGATACTTGGTGAATATCCCATGAGTCATTGTTATGGATGAGTGATGATTTTAAATGCTTGCCGTTATTTATTGTTTTGTGCCGCTAAAATGTGAAGCGAGGGGTGGGAGCGCCGCATGTCACATTGAAGCGTGGTTATCATATGAGGCGAGGAAAGAATATTTGCCGCCAAAATGTGAAGCGAGGGGTGGGAGCGCCGCATGTCCATTTAAGCGAGGTTATTCTATGCCGCCTATATGTGAAGCGAGGGGTGGGAGTACCGCATGTTTTATTTAAGCGAGGGGCATTAAAATACACTACCGTAACAATGACTAGGGACCGGCTATTCTATTGGCGATGGTTTATGCCGCCAGGTGTTCATAGCGATGGTTCATTCCGCTATTCTATTGGCGATGGTTTATGCCGCCAGGTGTTCATAGCGATGGTTCATTCCGCTATTCTATTGGCGATGGTTTATGCCGCCAGGTGTTCATAGCGATGGTTCATTCCGCTATTCTATTGGTGATGGTTTATGCCGCCAGGTGTTCATAGCGATGGTTTATTCCGCTATTCTATTGGCGATGGTTTATGCCGCCAGGTGTTCATAGTGATGGTTCATTCCGCTATTCTATTGGCGATGGTTTATGCCGCCAGGTGTTCATAGCGATGGTTCATTCCGCTATTCTATTGGAGATGGTTTATGCCGCCAGGTGTTCATAGCGATGGTTCATTCCGCTATTCTATTGGCGATGGTTTATGCCGCCGGGTATTCATAGCGATGGTTCATTCCGCTATTCTATTGGCGATGGTTCATGCCGCCGGATATCTATAAGTGATGTTTCATGCCGCTGACTCTATGACGAGGGATTATTCCGCTGATTCTATAGCGATGGGGTTATATCGCTATGTACGTAGCACTGGATTATGCCGCCTGTGAGCGATGGGTGCTGATTACGTACCACTGTTGGATGACGGAGGCAGGTATGCCGCTATCTCATTAGCGATGAGGTATGGTTTATTGATGTTTTATTAGCATTATTGTGGATGATATGCATTGATATACTTATACCGTCATGTGTTTGACGATGAGGCTATGGACGTCGTGTATCGACATATACCGTCATGAGTCGACGATGTTATTTCAAAGTCATATGTTGACAGGTACCGTCACGGGATGACGATGACATAGTGGATGTTCTATGTAGACGTGTAGCTTCGTTTTGATGATTAATACATTCATGTTTATGTATTTGGTTGTATGGTTTGGGTGCCGATGGTGAGCACATGGTAGAGTCTGGGTCACTAGTTGACGAGACCTTTTCGCCGAGCAAGTTGCTCGATGGATTATTGGATGCATTGTACCGGTGAGAGTACCGCATCATGTAATAGAAGTAGATATTTTCGAGTAGTGATACCTTTGGGTATACTCGTTGGGATGACTGATGCCAAGTGATTGGTGGTAAGAGTAGTCATTGTGGAAACTACTCGCTTGTCATTGTGATGTGTGGTAGTCATGATTACACCCACCCTGAGGGTGTGGAATAAGTCTTAATGGTTTATGATTGCATCATAGTTGAGCAAGGACACCGGGTTGTCCATTATGCTTGGTGTTTTAGAGGTATGTTGGGCGATGACCCACTACCCTAATGGTTTGTACGGTATGGTATACCGAAATAGAACGTATGGTTTGTTGGTGGACTTGATATAAGCCTTTGGAGGCAGCGCTTGTTAGCCAGATATCGTGGCAATGTTATAGTGTGCTTATGATAGCCGTTATACTGCTCGTTGGATTCGAGATCAGTGAATCATATGATGATACGATGAGGACTTTTAGTAGACTCTCGCAGTCTCTATGTGGCATGATAATTGAGGCAGGGAATACCTCATGGAGACGTTTATACGTCAAATGTTTTAAGGGACTTGTTTTGGGGACAACTCAATTTCTGTTGGAAATACCAACGTGAGCGTCGACAAATCGTTGTTAGCTCTGGTTGAGCATCTTTGCATATGGTATGCGAATGAAGTCGCAATTGGAATTGTGTGGTATAGTCAGTGGGGTGACACTACTATATTGAATTTATCTCTTGAAGAGATCTGGATAGTACTGTCATGGAGACAGCTAGTATTTGTTGAGGGTTGATCGTGAATCAACCAGGGTAAGCCCTACTAGTGTTGGACTAGGTGATGGCTTCGTACTTCCAGTGAGACGTTCGAGGAGACGTCTCTGGGGTGATGCTCGAGTGTGGAGTACTATGGCAATAGTACAGGGCATCGTTGATTGAGTATACATGGCATATACGAGTTTTGATTTGATAATAGTGGCTTTGATGCACTATTCTGAACCAGTTGCATATTTTGGTTCCGAGATCTATGTTGGTATGTATATACCCAGTTTTCCGGACGGTGGTTCGAGGTTGGAGGGTCATGGATACATGACATTATCCTTGTAGGAAAGGCGGTATTGATACACCTGCCGGTTGAATCTTTTGAGAGATTCGTTGCGTTGGTTGTGTGGTGTTGATGTTGAAATCACACCCTTTGGCTTTGGTCTGTCGACCACTATTCTCCGTGGAGTGAGAATAATCGAGGTTTGGTCGTAGGTTTTGGGACTTTGGGTATGTTTGGAGATACCCGAGTCTATTGCTTGAGTGTGCCTGTTGTGATGGTGCTTAGACATGTATACCCGTGTGTGTATACAAATGCCAACTCTATTTCGTTCCTTGTGGAACGTCGGGTTAGTGTGCTTGATTTGATGAATCTCCGGTGGGAGATTGTGGCAATTCAAGATCGGTAATCTCGATGACACGATACATTCTGATGAATGATCTGAGGGTTGTTTGACTTCCCCTGAGGATGGATTGTCGTGTTTTGGGACCATGGTAGTTCTTGTTGGATAATTCGATAGCCTTCCTCTTTTAGGATTGTTGAATCCAAGGATAAATGAGGGGTGGCCAGGACTCGGATTTGTTTAGTGTCACGATCGACATGTGTTTGGGAATGCAATTGTTTGTCTTGCATGTCCTCGGTGGAACTTGAGACCTTGTAAAGTCTCGATAGTGTGTTTTGGACCAAGATGGGACTTCTTGGAACACATGGTTGTAGTTATCTGTAGTGATGTGTTTTGGGTGGATTATTGACCGTGGTTTACCCGATCCGGGTTGCCAGGGGTACAACTACTCCTTTGAAGGAGATGATCGGGAAAGCGAAACCGGATCTTTCCGGGAGTATACTGATTGTATACTAGTGGTTCCCATCATAACGATGTGTGTTAAGCATCGTGGGCGAGTGGTGGATATCACGGAGAGATATCTATGTTAGAACCAATGGGGTTTTGATTGATTTGCAGTCATAGTGGACTGACTTCCGGGACGATTCACATCGATGTATGTTGTTATCTTTCGGGTTATATTGGTTTTGGTGTTTGCTCTATTGTAGAGCTTGGTGCGAGATTGGTGTTCTCGCAGTTGATGATTCGATTCTAATGTGGTCCAGAATCGGGGTTGTGGCTTTACTTTGTTTGTGTAGTCCTGGTGTACGTAGAGTATGCCGATGCAAATTTCGAGGACGAAATTTTATTAGTGGGGGATAATTGTGATGTCCGGGGATTTATGGTGTTAATCCCGGTGTGGTATTAATCCTTGATGGATTTTTATTGTGGCAATTAGGAATTAACGGTTTTGCGTCTCCCGAGGTTGTTAAATCGGGCATTTGGGATCGTTGGATCCAAAGGTTGAGATTGTATTCTCATTTTGGTGGAAAAAAAACCTATGAGTTGGGTTTTAGTGGGACTTGGTGTCCGGAGTGCCTTATATTGGGGCCAGTCTGGGGATTTGATGTTGGAGAGAGAGTTTTTGAAAACAGATGATTTTTAATGAATCATGATGTATTGGTGAAGGTATTGGTATTTTGGGGCATTTTTGCTATATATACCAGTTGCACTCGGGGTTCCGTCATTTGGAATCCATTTCTCTCCTCTCCTCTCCCTCTCACGCCTCTCTCCCACCCCAAACCCTTCCCCTTTCCCTTTGATGAGCAAAATCGACGGAGGCTCGATTTAGGGGCCGGATCTCTTAAGAAAAGCTGGTAATCTCTTCCTCCTCTCTTGTAGCTTTGTTTTGATAGTAGTTTTGTTGATTTTGGTTGAGTTTTGAGGTTGGTTTGGGTTGGGTGATTTTGATGAAAATCTTGAAAAACTTTTGGGTTGTTTTAATTCAAGTCTAACACCCTTGTTGGAGGTTCTTGGGTGTTGTTTTGTTATGGTTTTGAGTTGGGAGGAGTTGGGGTATGATTTGTGGAGGTTTCAAGCTTTTAAAAATGGTGGTTTTCGAGTTGCAGGGCATGGCGATCGATCGCCTGTAGCAGGCGACCGATCGCATGCAGGCAGTGGGCTTTTCAGCATTGTGGCGATCGATCGCCACTTTTGGAGCGATCGATCGCCTCACGCCAGAGTGGTCTGGCGATCGATCGCCATATCGAGCGATCGATCGCCAAGGGGCTACCATCGATCGCCAAGGGGCTAGCGATCGATCGCCCAGTATAGCGATCGATCGCTAGCAGGTAATTTTTGGAATTCTTGGCTTTTTCGTGGGATTTTGGATTTGCGACTTAAATGATCGGCTTCCGGGGCAATGTTCTCATTCCAATGGGAATGCTAGACTTTTTAAATGGTTTGGTTGGAGCCAAGTAAATTAAATGGAATTCTCGGATGAATTCTTGGCTATCTTTTAAACATATAAAATGAGATATTTTGGGTATTATATATGCTTAGCCGGGGGGGGCTTTTATTTTGGTAATCGTCATGGATTGACGATATGATTGGGAGTCTTGAACGTGCTTGGACACGTGGTTGCATGCGTATACTTGATTGTGAGTTGTTTATGTGTTTTAGCACATATTTCTCGAGGTATGGAACTCAAGCAAAGTTTGGACTCGAGCTACGGAATTCTAAGGTACGTATAACGTACGAGCATAGCCCCTTATATGAAATGCAATTGTTGAGTGCATGACACACTGTATTGCAATAAATGTGTATGAAAGTGCCTGATATACGGTTTTAGCAATAAACGGGTATTAATGGATGTTAAAATACATGTTCAATGGTGATTGCTACAAATGGATGTATATACATCGGGAATTGCATGGTGCCGCTTTTGAGCGAGCAATGATTGGAGATAGTCGCCTTTGAGCGAACATCGGTTATGACGCCACTGCTGTTGAGCATGCGTGAGAATGAAATGCTGATATTGTAGAGCGAGAAATTAATTGGAACTATGGAACCATAAAAGAGATATATGTGATATTTGTGATCATTGTTTAATGATTTGATGTTATTGTTATAATGTCAGTATGTGGCAAGTGAATTCGTTAATCAATTTAATGATTAACTGGCATTTGAGAATTTGATGGTTTCATTTATTTTGAGAACAGGGACAGTACAGGGGATCCCGGATGAGGATGATGCCATGCAGGGAGTATCTCTTATATTTCATAGCATTTACATATTGTAAATTATGAATTGCATTATTGTGATTATGGGATTTGGAATATTGGTATGCTCACCCCGTGTGGGGGCTGTCTCTGTTGGGACAGGTGGTACAGGTGTAGCAGCAGCTTCGGAGTTGAGCTCGGGCTGTTGATTAGAGGTACTTCCAGGATCGAGGGTACCAGAGCTGGATGGATAGGCGCTCAGATCCAGAGTCTAGATCGAGTTGCGCTTGAGAGGTGCTTCCAGGATCGAAGCACCAGTAACGGTATCCAGTAGATTGTTTTATACATTAGATACACGCTTATTCATTGGGTGCTCTTATGTGAGTACATATTACGTGTATATGGAATGTATAAACGGGCTACGGCTCTTCTCTGTTCATTTATGGTTTGCACGCAATTAGATATGGAATTGCTAAATGAACTAAGAGTATGTTAGTGTATTATGAGGGTGCATGTTATATGAATAATCTTGGTTGGGGAATTTGAATATTATGTGGATTAAAATGCAAGAAATTTTCTGGATAGCATATGGTGTTGCACTTGCATATGGTTTTTCCCCCTGATAGTATGATTATACGCACTAATGGTATGGCTTAATACACTAATAACGTGTTGGGAAACGATTTCTAAGTTTTGATGATTACAAACACCAACTGGATGAAGTCCTACCGGGTGATAAAGACCAACTGGATGAAGACTCCTACCGGATGTTAAACACCTACTGGATGAAGTCCTACCGGGTGATAAAGACCAACTGGATGAAGACACCTACTGGATAAAGTCCTACCGGGTGATGAACACCTACCGGATGTTAAAGTCCTACCAGATGAAGGCACCTACTGGATATTAAAGTCTTACCGGGTGATAAAGATCAACTGGATGAACACTTACCGGGTGAAGACACCAACCAACTGATAGACATCAACTGGACAAGACATCAACTGGATGGCTACCAACTGGATAGACATCAACTGGACAAGACATCGACTGGATGGCTACCAACTGGATAGACATCAACTGGATGGTCACCAACTGGACAGACATCTACTGGACAACCATCAACCGGATAAACATAAACTGGATGGACATCTACTGGACAACTATCAACCGGATAGTCTCACACTGAACAAAGACATCAACTGGTCATAAGAGGATGAACGACCAGTTGAACAAAGAAAACCAGCAGAAGTCTAAACTTCCAGTAAGAGCACTAAGCAACAAGACAAAATAAGTACAACATTCTCTGACAAAGGTACAACAGAGCGGCGCACCCTGCTATATCTCCGCCACCATTACCGTCTGAGTTAAAAGAGCCGTTGCTTAACAAAATAGGAAAGAAGACAATATGAATTTGGGAAGCTAATCTCTTCCATATACAGAAAAGCTACCGTTGGACAACCAAACCTATAAATACGTCCAAGCAAAGAATGAAGAGGGGCTGAGCGATTTTCAACAAACAAAAACACTTCAAAGCAAACAAGAAAATCAACTTACTGATATTCAAAAAGTTCAGCAAAGAGCAGACAAGCAGTGCAACTGAATCTGTGATAGATTAGTCCAACTGAAGTCTGCTGATCAAGAACACTCAAAGCCAACGTGTATTCTATAAAGAGTGTCTTAGAATCTTTTGTAACCAAATAAAGTAGTTGTGATTTATAGGAGTTTAGGCCAAGCTGTGTGAGTGCTTAAGAAGGTTGTATACTGTAAAGTGTAAACCAAGTCTTCTAGTGAATCCTTCCTGCAAAGGAAGAAGGGGAGACGTAGAAGCATTGTGCTTCGAACTTCCAGAAACAATTCTTGTGTCATTCGTTATTGCTTATTTACCTCAGTTTTATTCCTCACAAGTTAAGCAGACGTCTTCCGCACTATAATAAGTGTCTGCTGACTTGCCTGATATTGAGAAGCAACTGTAATACTTAACAGTTTACAGTTAACTAAGAAAAGAAATCAAAATTGAATCTAGTGTTTATTCAAGCCCCCCTTCTAAACACTACCCCGATCCTAACAAGTGGTATCAGAGCTCAGGTATTCTCAATCTTGAGAAATTACCAATTACCAAAAACTGATGGCCTCATTCAGCAAGATTCCAATGTTCAAGAAAGACGAATATGATGATTGGAGAATCCGTATGCAAGCTCATCTAAGTGCTCAAGATGATGATATGTGGTATGTAATCACTGAAGGTCCTATGAAGATCATGAAAATCAATACAGCTGCTTCTATCACAAGTGGTGATCCACAAATGAAGAAAAGAAGAAAGCCAATCTGGATAACGTTGCTAAGGACATTTTGTTCAAAACTTTGGACAAAAACATGTTCAACAAAATAAAAATGTGTTCCACAGCTAAAGAAATCTGGGAGAAGATTGCCCAACTCTGTGAAGGAAATGATCAAACCAAAGAAAACAAGCTTACAGTGGCATTACAGAAGTTTGAGCATATCAAGATGATGAATGGAGAAACTCTCAACGAGTATGATGAAAGAGTGACCGGAATAATTAATGAACTAAGCAGTCTGGGTAAGGAGTTACCCAACAGAGAAGTCACCCTCAAAGTGATGAGAGGTCTCCCAAGAGAATGGGATGTCAAGGCCATTGCTATGAGAGAATCAAAGGACATCAACAAAATAGATCTGCATGACCTGTTTGCTGATTTGAAAGCCTATGAATTCGAATTAGGCATTCGGGTTGAAGATGAACCCCAATACCAGTCAGCCTACCAAAGCTCTCACTGCATCGGAAGCCATATCTACCGCTACAGAGATGACTCCAGAAAAAATATGTAATGATGCTATGGCAATGTTCGTAAAGAAATTCGGGAAATTCATGAAGAAGAATTAGAAATCATATCCACGAAGACAGAGCTTCAAAGGAAGATCAGAAGAAGAAGAGCGTGTATGTTTCAACTGTCTCAAGCCAGAACATTTCATCGCCGACTGTCCAAAACCTAAAAAGGATGATCACAAAAGAGGATCCAAGGATCACGGAAAATCCGAGGAAACTAGAAGATCATCCAAAAAAGACAGAGATCAAAAGGTTTTGATGGCAGAAGAAAGCAAGAGCAAGTGGGCTGATTCTGAATCAGAATCAGAGGAATCAACCAGCTCGTCCAGCGAAAGTGAAGACGAGGAAGTCCACTGCTAAATGGCAAATGATGAAATTGAGGTACACGAGTCTAACCTATCTGAATTCACACATAGTGAACTTACCAATGCTTTGCAGGACATGATCAATGAGTATCGGACGCTATATGAATCTTTTGAAAGCTATAAGACTGAGCACTCAATCCCAATTGAAACGCATAAAAACAAACTTGATTGTGAACAATCGAGGGAGTTGAACTGCTTAAGGGAAACAGCCAGTCTCCTAGTGAAAGAAAGAGATGAAGCCAAGTGTGCCTACCAGAAACTTAGCAAACTGGTTAGCACTTGGAATGCGTCTACTACCAGAAAGGATGAAATGCTTGAGTCTATAAGGCTTGCTGGTGATTTAACAGGCATAGGCTATAATAGAAATGACGGCAGTTCATCTGGTAATGAACCTCAATTGTGTCTAACAAAAGGCAAAGTTCAATCAATGAACTTTGTAAGATCTAGCACAGTATATAACCCTTATGAACTGGTTAAAGAACCTGTTAAAGCAACACTCATCAAGGAACAGGCACAGCACAGGGGTATCGGTTATGTAGAACCACTCAAAGAGGCTAAACCGAGGCAAAAGTTCAGAAATGAACTTAAACCTACTGGTCGAGCAGCTAGAGAGGTTAGACCCAACTGGTACTACAACTGTAAGCCTGTTCAGAAGAGGTATATGCTCTATAACAGGAACTACAAACCAAAAGCACATGCATACACATATTATCACACTCCACAGTCAAGATCATCACCATCATTTATGAATGCACACACGTTTCAGAACACACACCGACCTAAGTCACTCAAGGTCATACAAGTGTGGGTTCCGAAAGGACTAATCCTACCCGGACCCAAGTAGGATTGGGTACCAATCATTTTATCGCTTTAATTGCAGGAAACTAGAATGCATCAAGTTCGGAGCTCAGAATGGTTCCTGGACAGCGGATGCTCTAGACATATGACAGGAAATGCAAGCTTATTGTCTGAACTGGTGGACTCCACCGGACCCAGAATAACTTTTGGAGATAACGCGAAAGGTAGAACCATGGGTAAGGGTAAGATTATCTACGGTAACATAGTCATTAAAGATATTCTTTTAGTTGAAAATCTATGCTATAACTTGATTAGCATAAGTCAACTTTGTGACAATGGTCATGCTGTAGAATTCAATCAACACTCATGCACAATCAAATCTACTGATGGCAGTATATTACTTGTAGGTAGAAGGCATGATAACACATATAAAATTGATTGGAATCTTAATCAGCCTACCTCCTCTATTTGCTTAGCTGCTCTGAATTCTTCCAAAAATTGGCTTTGGCACAAACGATTGAGTCACTTAAATTTTAAAACTATTGCCAGTCTGCGTAAACTTGATCTAGTCATTGGACTGCCTCAAATTGAGTTCTCTAAAGACAATATCTGTGCAGCATGCCAGCTTGGTAAGCAAATCAGATCCTCCTTTAAGAACAAAGGGAGTAAATCTTCTTCTCGGTGCCTAGAGTTGCTGCATATGGATCTTTTTGGTCCTATAACAGTAACAAGTCTAGGGGGAATGAAGTATACTCTAGTGTTGATAGACGATTACACTCGTTTTACATGGGTCTTATTCCTAAGTGACAAAGATCAGGCTACTCCAAAGCTGATCAAACTACTTAAAAGACTTCAAAATGAGAAATCGTGTGGGATAGATCGAATTCGTAGTGATAAAAGGTACTGAGTTTACCAATCAGTCACTCGAATCATATCTAGATGACCTTGGAATTAAACACGAATACTCTGCTGCTAGAACTCCTCAACAAAACGGAGTTGCTGAGCGTAGGAACCGCACTTTGAAAGAAGCTGCGCGAACTATGCTCGCGGAATCAGAAATATCGCAGAGATTTTGGGCAGAAGCTGTCAACACAGTATGTTATACGCAGAACAGATCAATGATTAATAAGCGAGCAAATAAAACCCCTTATGAGATCTGGAATGGCAGTAAGCCAAATATTTCCTATTTCCATGTGTTTGGTTGCAAATGTTTTATTCACAACAATGGAAAGACTCATCTCACCGCTTTTGATGCCAAATCTGATGCTGGAATATTCCTTGGCTATTCTACAGTTAGTAAGGCCTTCAGAGTATTTAATAATAGAACTCTTACTGTATAAGAATCAGTGCATGTAAAATTTGATGAACCTACTGACTGTACTGTATCTAATCTGCAAATCATCAATTTAAGTAATCGACTGGAAAGCACTTATATTGATGAAAAAGTTGATGATGAGATAGATTACAGAAGCAGGACTGACTGCTCCTTGGAACCAGAAGTTCTTGAAGCTCAAGCAGAGGAGTCTGCTGGCCAACAAGCACTGCAGCCAGCTACCAATCAAACAGTTGCATCTACCCCTGCTGCAGTAGAAGGAACAAATGAGAAAGATGAGTCTATCAGAACCTCTGATGTGCCCACTCATATCCAGCCAAGTGAAGAACTCAATCCTCATGGACCTTCGCTCCGGTGGAAGAAGGTTCATCCACCCGAACAGGTCATCGGTAACCCTCTTGCTCCTCTACGCACCAGAGGACAAATGATTAATGAATTTCTTCATGCTGCATTCATATCTCATATAGAACCTTAGAAGATTGATGAAGCTATATTCGACCCAAGTTGGGTAGAAGCAATGCAGGAAGAACTAAATCAGTTTGAGCGAAACAAAGTATGGCATTTAGTTCCACGTCCATCGCATCACACAATTATTGGCACTAAATGGGTATTTAGAAATAAGCTAGATGAAAATGGTACAGTAATTAGGAATAAAGCAAGACTAGTTGCACAGGGATACAGGCAGGAAGAAGGCATTGATTTTGATGAAACCTTTGCCCCCGTAGCCCGATTAGAAGCCATTCGCATATTTCTTGCATTTGCTGCATTTAAGGACTTCAAGGTCTATCAGATGGATGTTAAGAGTGCATTTCTTAATTGCAATCTCCAGGAAGAAGTATATGTTGAACAACCTCCTGGATTTGAAAACCATCTGCAACCATCTTATGTTTATCATCTGAACAAAGCTTTGTATGGTCTGAAGCAAGCCCCCTGTGCATGGTATGAAACTCTATCAAAATATTTGATTGATCATGACTTCACCATTGGCACGGTGGACAAAACTTTATTTAAATTTACAAAGGGAGACCATACTCTGCTAGTTCAGATATATGTTGATGACATTATTTTTGGCAGTACTAACCCAAAATTATGTGAAAGATTTTCAAAGATAATGCAGGACCAATTTGAGATGAGCATGATGGGAGAATTATCATTTTTCTTAGGATTGCAAGTCAAGCAATCTAGTGAAGGAATCTTGATAAATCAGTCTAAATACACTAAAGAGCTGCTGAAGAAATATGGAATGAGTACCAGCTCAGCTGCTGCTACACCAATGAGCTCATCTGCCAAACTCGACTTGGATAATTCAGGAATACCAGTCGAAGTTACATTGTATCGAGGCATTATCGGATCTTTACTATATTTGACAGCCAGCCGACCAGATATTATGTTTGCAGTGTGTATGTGCGCCCGGTTTCAAGCAAATCCCAAGCAGTCGCACTTCACTGCTGTCAAAAGGATCCTCAAATATTTGAAAGGCACTGAGAATGTTGGTCTATGGTATCCAAGAGACTCAACTTTTAATCTTATTGGATACTCAGATGCTGACTATGCTGGATGCAAAATTGACAGAAAAAGCACCAGTGGGTATTGTCAATTCCTTGGTGATCGATTGATATCATGGGGATGCAAGAAACAGACATCCATAGCAACTTCCACTGCAGAGGCAGAGTACCTTGCTGCTGGAAGCTGTTGTGCTCAACTGCTCTGGATTCAGCAACAACTCAGAGATTATGGAATTGAGTCCACAGAGGCTCCCATATTTTGTGACAATACGTCTGCCATTGCTATAACATACAATCCAGTTCGTCATACTCGTACTAAACATATTGACATCCGTCATCATTTTATCAGAGATCGTGTTATGAAGAAAGAAATTCGGCTGGAGTATATTTCTACCGAACAACAGGCAGCAGACATTTTCACAAAACCTCTACCGGACGCTAAGTTTTCCTACTTTCGAAATATTCTTGGTTTAATTGAAATTACTCCTTGATTATTTTTGTTTTGATAATAAATTCAGGGGGAATTATTTTAGGTTATTCGCATAAATTTAGGGGGAATTTCCATTAAAATCTTATCTTGGTTATTTAAGCTCAGCTGGTAATACAATGGTCAGCTCCAGTAGGTGTTTACGTACCAGTAGGACTCTACATCCAGTAGAGCTCTCTTACCAGTCGGACCCTACATACCAGCAGACTTTACCAAATATGCTTTGACAAAAATAACCCTCGTTACTCATTAACCTAATGGAACGTCGGAATTCAAAATTATTTTTTTTTGTAAAATAAATTATTTCACTCCCGCCTAAATCATGTCCTTTCATTTATTGGTTAAATTTGTTTTAATCGTTAGATGATCGCCACGTATACATGTGTCCGCTCATCTACAGTACGACGTTACATATCCTTTTATTTTTCACCGCCCTTAATTTCATTATTCTTCATCTTCTCCAACAATTCACTGCGACTGACTTTTCTTCCAAAAAATTTCTCAACAGAATTGCTGCTGTTTCTTCCGCTAATCACTAAAAATGTCAAAGAATACACAGCCAAGTTTCATCACCAATGCTGTTCACGTGGATTTTCATTCTATCTACACATCTTCTGATGAAGCGACAAAGGAACTGATTCACAAGCTGGATACCTCCGGTCTCTTGGTAATCCTGAGCCAGGCCCCCTCATTCTACAAGGACGAGTTACACGAGTTCTTTGCTTCTGCAAAAGTCGTTGATGACACCGTGGTGGCATCCGTATCTGGACAGTTGGTTACAATCACCCAACTTGAATTTGCCACACACCTGTGCCTTCCCTCCACCGGACTTACTGATTTTTCCACTATTCCAGTGGACCTACAAGAAGAGATGCGCCTCACAGCTTCTGACTCTGCTCATCGCCTTCAACGTCCTCCGTTCCGGAAAGTATTAATGAAGAGCCATTTTCAACAACTGGCAGATATTGTTTCAAAGGGGCTACTATGTAAAGCTGGGTCATTTGATATCATCACCCCAGAAAAATTTGATGTTATCAGCGCCATCTGCAAAGGCTTGGAGATAAATTGGTCAGTTGTATTATTTCAAGTTCTGACTGGTCTCGTAGTTTCTGGCAAAGGTCAATCAGGCTTCGCCCTACCACTCAGCAGCCTCTTTGACAGCAAACATATTAAGACAGGGGATCTCACCAAACTCCATCCAGGGAGACTTATCACTGCCAAGTATCTTCAGCTTCACAGACAGCGAAGTGGCAGAGAAATTGGGGTGACGAAGCGCCGATCAACTCAAGCTACCAGTGACTCTGAACAAACCATGTCGGAATCCGCTGAGTCTTCTCCTCCTCCTCCCCCTCCTAAGAAGCCCAGAACAAGAAAAGCTACTCCTCCGGCTATCCGACAGAAAGTCATTGCAGCTTCTGATACCATCTCCTCCGCCGGCCCTACAGAAAATATCCCAGCACGAGAACCAACTGCTTCATTGGCCATGGTAATCGCTACCTCAGTAGCTCCCGCTGACAATTCTTCCGCAATGGTGAGCTCTCAGCAAGCACCAGGCTCTATCAGCTTTAGGACACCCAAGTCATTGTGTCCTTACTGTCATCCGAAGACCACTACCGCTGGTAAAGGCAAAACTCTTATGGCTCCAGTGTCCACTCCTGTTGCCTTCGAGATACAAATGGTCATGGATACAGTTGAAGCTAATCTGCAGCCACGGCTAGACATTTTTGATCGATGGGTAAAGGCTCGAGTGAAAGTCCGATTTGATGATTTCGATCCTATTCTGGATCAGGCAAGGGAAGATGAGAACCAAATTTTGGCTTATCTACAAATCACAGACCCTGAGAAGAGCGTGAAGCTGAGAGATGTATTCCGTATGATGAACTATGTGGGCGAACTTCAAGCCCTTGTTGAAACACGTCTTCAGCATTTCAACGGTGATTCAGGCACTGCGAATCATGATAGAGCAGTTCTAAATGCTCTTGGACCAAAGCTGGAAATGGCCGAGCTAGCTCTTCATGATCTTCGCATCTCAACTGGTATTCATTCATGTTCTACTGCTGCAAATATTGCAAGTCCCGATCAGCCTGATTTACAGATAGCAACTACTGATCTGGAGATTGCTACTACCCATTTGGAGATCACTTCGACTGCTCTGGAGACCACTCCCACTGGAGCGGAGACAGCATCAACTGCCTTGGAGGCAGCCTCTTTTGTTAAGGAACTCTCCTCTCCAAGTGCTCCCCTTGTCTCCTCTGCGCCCACCTCTTATAATGATCAACCGCCCCAACCGATGGTTGTTGATCACACCAATGTGGACACTGTAATTCAGACGGTGGTTCAGCAAGTTACCATATCCTCTGGCAACCATGAACCTAGTGAGTCCTCACATTCCAATTATCACACCCAGTCGTCTGTTGCTGCGGTTGTCCAAGCCACTGCTGATATGGCTGCCACACTTATTGAAGACACTGCTGATATGGCTGACCCACTGATTGAAAAACTGCTACTATGGCTGTTACTATCTCAGACTCAACAGCTGCCCCACATGTTGAAGCCTCTGTTTTACTATCCACTGCAGTTGTAGATGCTCATCCCGGTGCTCTTGTTCCTACTGCTGATCCTCAAATAATTGCCGTAGATCCATCCATGGTTCAAGAACTTTCAGAGGATTTCTTTGTCTTTACAAACCCTCTGGACGAGCCACCAAACATCGCTGCACAGATAGCAAATCTATCCAATGCAATTTCAGCACTAGCCAGCGATGTCAATAAACTCAAGCAGGAAGAGCGCACTGCGACTCTTATTCTTGGAACCCATCAGCAGCACGCGGACTCTCAGTTCCAGCAAGTCTACAGAGACTTAAATAGTCTAACGACTACTGTCACCAGACTTCAGACCTTTGCTGAAAATGCAGTTGCGGACGCATTTTCTCGAATTGGCCAGGCTCGTCTTCAGATCACTCAACAAAATGAATCACTTCATGCTGCCACATCTCTGGCTCTTGGAGATAAGATTGAAGACGCCAAGAAAGTCTTGACCGATCAATTGGCCACCATGCAGGCAGCATTCGCGTCCCAAATTCAAGATATATGCAACAGCCTGCCTGCTGCTCCACAAATAATCCGAAGACTGCCTGAGCACAGCAGAACTGCTCCTCCGCCCCAGCGAGACCCGACTCCAGCAAATCGTTCTTCTACTGCAGCTGGAGTATCCCAACAGTCCAGGTCTTCTACTCAACAAAGATCTCGAAGTCCGCGCCAACCGCCTACCGAAAAGCGCGACTATTCCCAACATTGGTTAGGGAGAAAATAGTATCAGTTTCTGAACCCTCTTTAATTACTCTTATCTATTAACTGTTTTTAGTTGACTTTTTCTTCGCATTTATCGTAACAACATTAATGTGTTCACACTAAATAAATTTCTTCTATAAATAGAGACTCATGTTTGCTTTCATAACTCACATTCACTAATCATGATTATTTTCAATTCTTTGAAAATTCCTTGGTTTCCTTTTTACACTTGTTCAGTTTCATGGGTTTATTACTTATCTAAATCAACCCCTCATGGGTTGATTACTTATCTAACCCAGCTCCGTTAAGCTTCAGTGTTTGGATCCTGCTCTGATGCTCATCATAAGTCAGGAACTGCAATCAGGAGTTATCTGGGTGCTGATGACAAAAAGGGGGAAGACAGAGATAGAGTATTCTCAACAGAGATAGAGTATTTTCATTAGGTGAATCCATAAACCATGGAGGCCTGATGTATATACATTTGAACTCTTCCCGACTTCCTCTCTGAAACAAGGTAGACCGGAAGACAGAGTCATGGAGGCCAGATGAATATACATTTGACTCTTCCCGACTTCCTCTCTGAAACAAGGTGGATCGAGCTCTTCCTCTCTGAAACAAGGTGGATCGAGCTCTTCCTCTCTGAAATTAGGTGGATCGAGCTCTTCCTCGCTGAAATTAGGTGGATCGAAGCTCTCCGGTCTACATTGCTTGTTTAAAAATCTATCATGTATCAGCTATATTGTGTAAAAATAGATTTGTCTTAGATTCTATTCAAGTTATTAGAATTCATCTTAAATAAAGATGAATCTCTCTCAATTGTCCAGTTTGATTACAACTTGTAATCTGCTTATATTTATAACAAATGAAAATTTCTTTTTCATTATGTCTTCAAGTATTTTCAGGATTCACAACTCAAATATTCAAGTTGAAATCGTTATTGCTTAGTTTTGTCATCACCAAAAAGGGGGAAATTGTTGGGAAACGATTTCTAAGTTTTGATGATTACAAACACCTACTGGATGAAGTCCTACCGGGTGATAAAGACCAGCTGGATGAAGACTCCTACCGGATGTTAAACACCTACTGGATGAAGTCCTACCGGGTGATAAAGACCAACTGGATGAAGACACCTACTGGATAAAGTCCTACCGGGTGATGAACACCTACCGAATGTTAAAGTCCTACCAGATGAAGGCACCTACCGGATATTAAAGTCTTACCGGGTGATAAAGATCAACTGGATGAACAACTACCGCGTGAAGACACCAAGCAACTGGATAGACATCAACTGGACAAGACATCAACTGGATGACTACCAACTGGATAGACATCAACTGGACAAGACATCAACTGGATGGCTACCAACTGGATAGACATCAACTGGATGGTCACCAACTGGACAGACATCTACTGGACAACCATCAACCGGATAAACATAAACTGGATGGACATCTACTGGACAACTATCAACCGGATAGTCTCACACTGAACAAAGACATCAACTGGTCATAAGAGGATGAACGACCAGTTGAACAAAGAAAACCAGCAGAAGTCTAAACTTCCAGTAAGAGCACTAAGCAACAAGACAAAATAAGTACAACATTCTCTGACAAAGGTACAACAGAGCGGCGCACCCTGCTATATCTCTGCCACCATTACCGTCAGAGTTAAAAGAGTCGTTGCTTAACAAAATTGGAAAGAAGACAATATGAATTTGGAAAGCTAATCTCTTCCATATACAGAAAAGCTACCGTTGGACAACCAAACCTATAAATACGTCCAAGCAAAGAATGAAGAGGTGCTGAGCGATTTTCAACAAACAAAAACACTTCAAAGCAAACAAGAAAATCAACTTACTGATATTCAAAAAGTTCAGCAAAGAGCAGACAAGCAGTGCAACTGAATCTGTGATAGATTATTCCGACTGAAGTCTGCTGATCAAGAACACTCAAAGCCAAACGTGTATTCTATAAAGAGTGTCTTAGAATCTTTTGTAGCCAAATAAAGTAGTTGTGATTTCTAGGAGTTTAGGCCAAGCTGTGTGAGTGCCTAAGAAGGTTGTATACTGTAAAGTGTAAACCAAGTCTTCTAGTGAATCCTTCCTGCAAAGGAAGAAGGGGAGACGTAGAAGCGTTGTGCTTCGAACTTCCAAAAACAATTCTTGTGTCATTCGTTATTGCTTATTTACCTCAGTTGTATTCCTCACAAGTTAAGCAGACGTCTTCCGCACTATAATAAGTGTCTACTGACTTGCCTGATATTGAGAAGCAACTGTAATACTTAACAGTTTACAGTTAACTAAGAAAAGAAATCGAAATTGAATCTAGTGTTTATTCAACCCCCCCTTCTAAACACTACCCCGATCCTAACATAACGGGTTAAGGGCGCGGGGGTCCTTACAAGTAGTATCCATGATGTGTTTCATGTTTCATTGTTGAGGAAATATGAACCAGATCCGTGTATTGCCACCATCTGAAGTACAGTTGGATACAAACGTGTCGTATGTGGTACGACCAGTACAGATTCTAGATAGAGCTGAGCGGACATTGCGTAACAAAGTAATTCCAATGGTAAAGGTACAGTGGGATCGACGGGGTGTCGAGGAGGCAACATGGGAGACGGAGCAGCATATGATACAATAGTATCCTGAGTTATTTACTGGTATGACTTTACAGTTTTTATGATACTGTTGGTAAGTGATTAATATGATGTTGTTATATGATCATGTCTCTTATCTTATTGTAAAAGGATTGTTGATTTGATGTATATATATGCATGTTATGTATATGCAATTTCGAGGACGAAATTCAATGAGTATGGGAGAAATGTCATGCCTCGATCTGACGTATACATGTGTTATATGTTTATGGTGTAATTATGATTAATTACAATATGATATGGACTCGGGTCGGATTGAACCGAGGATGAATTAATACATGTATAAAATGATATATGGCAATGAATGAAACATATGGCAATGTATGACTTGAATTAAATCAAGTGTAGTGGCATATCAAGTAAACTATGAGTATGCATTTGAAGGTGCCTTAGAATGTACATGTGAGTTGCATTCCATATACATTTGCCATGAGTTTGAAGGGAATTACATGTGCATTTGTAATTGAATTTGAAGGTTTATATATATATCAAATCAGATTTTAGAACACATACTTCACCTTCCAACACCTACAAATCTCTACCAAAAGTCTCTTCAAAACCTTGATTGATTTTCCATCTTTTGCTTGGATTTCACTAGAGAATTAAGCTAGGAAGTTGAGGGAAGTGATTTCCTAACTTCTTGGTAAGGAATTTGTAGTTTTCAACTTGAATTGTGTAGTTAGTGTCGAAGTATGTGAATTTGAATACCAAATTGTTCATGCTTAGAATCATAACATGTTTATATGCCAAGAATTGGATTCTAAGATGGTAGAAACATTTTACTAGTGATTGCATGAAACCTGTTTAAATAATTGAAAGTGAGGTGTAGGAGAAACACCAAGAATAGAAGTAGAAAATCGCCATGGTTTTCTGAAAACAGAGGAGGCGATCAATCACTACCTTCGAGGCAATCGATCGCCTATGGCTAAACACGAGAATGGCGGTGCTTGAGCGATCGATCGCTTCAAGTAGGCAATCGATCGCCTCAAGGCAGAAAGTTTTCCAAAGGAGTAGGCGACCGATCGCGTGAAAAGAGGAGATCGATCGCCTATGACCAAATCTTTAGGCGGCCGATCGCCTCAAAACATGAGATCGATCGCCAGGGTCCAGAATTGGAAAAATGTTATATTTTTGTAGAATTTAATTTTAATGCCTATGATAACATGATATATTGTTGGTATTGTTGTAGCATCATCACAGGGGACGGGACAACGAGGCGATTAGACAGCGACGCCTAATTTATATCGTTTTGTGTCGCAGAACAGGTACGTTTTGACGTACGAGTATATGATATTGTTGTGATGATGATGTGAGTATGTTATCATATGATTAGTGGTATCATATGCATGTGTATTCATGAGATTTATATGATTGAGATGGATGCCATGATATATATGTAGTATATGCTTTGGCTGAGATCGGTGCCACGATAGATATGCCAGTGTTGGGCATATGCTTTGACTGAGATTGTTGCCACGATAGGTATGCTACATATGCTTTGACATGAGAGATATATGCCGGTTGGGTATATGCTCTGGTTGTTATAACATGTGAGGACGGTACTATGATATGGGCTGCTAATATGAAGATGTGATGAGGTTCCACTGACATATTGAGCTGAGATAGGCATATCATATTGGTCTGGTTATAACAGGATGATGAGATGAGACATGTCATGACATAATTGCATTTGATGATGCATGATACAGGACAATCACATTTGATGTTTATAGTGCTTTATCGTTTATGTTTTGTATTGATATCGCACTGGGATGGTTTTGTATCTATACTCATGTTGTGTGATTGTTTCTGTAGGGACTCATAGACGTGGGAGGACGGGATTATGAGTCTATTCCGCTGCGAGCTGAACCACTGCTTAGGAGTTGTTGGTTTAGGTTGTTGTTATGTATATATGATGTGTAGTTTTGACATAGTTATGTCAACTTGTAACAACCTACATAACTAAACTCTTAATCAGGTGTATGTTTTACTTAATTCTAACTCACATATGTATAAATGAACTGATACATAATGGATTAAGTAACGAGGACCCCACAATCGCTATATATAGCTGGCGGCATGAACCATCGCTATATATACCTGGCGGCAATGAATCATCGCCAATATAATAGTCAATCCCTAGTTGCTATAGCATTGTATTTTAATGCACCTCGCTTGTCATGATCGCGGCACTAATACCCCTCGCTTCGACATATCAGCGGCATTGAATAACCTCGCTCATAAATGTGACATGCGGCATCTACCATCGCTTCACATTTTAGCGGCAAATATTCTTTACTCGCTATGATATGACAGCGGCAAGTATTCTATCATCGCTTCAAATGACAGCGACAGAGCAATAAAATCATCACTCGTCCATAACAACGACTCATGGGATATTCACCAAGTACCCAATCTATACCTGCAACCACAATGCATAATCCATATACCAATATACATCGTTAAGAGTGTATTTTAATGCAACCCGCTTCAAATGTGACATGCGGAATTTACCATCGCTTCAACATTTAGTGGCAAAGCATTAAAATCATCACTCGAATATATATGCAACCACAATGCATAATCTATATCGCAATATACATCGCTATGAGGGTATTTTAATGCACCTCGCTTCAAATGTGACATGCGGAATTTACCATCGCTTCAACATTTAGCGGCAAAGCATTAAAATCATCACTCGAATATATATGCAACCACAATGCATAATCCATATCCCAATATACATTGCTATGAGTGTATTTTAATGCACCTAGCATCAAATGTGACATGCGGAGTTTACCATCGCTTCAGCATTTAGCGGCAAAGCATGAAAATCATCACTCGAATATATATGCAACCACAATGCATAATTCATATCCCAATATTCATCGCTATGGGTGAATTTTAATGCACCTCGCGTCAAATGTGACATGCAGAATTTACCATCGCTTCAACATTTAGCGGCAAAGCATTAAAATCATCACTCGAATATATATGCAACCACAATGCATAATCCATATCCCAATATGACCCTGCAACCACCATGGTTAGCAACAACATATTCCAATTATGAACACATATCATAAACACACATAAGCAACATATTTGTGTCACACAACACTAACTACTATCATGCATTAGTATGTCCTACCCATTTCCATCGACATGTTCCTAGGCCCTCAACAGCCCCAAAGAGCAAACATGGCTCTGATACCACTGATGTAAGGACCCCCGTGTCCTTAACCCATTATTAGTGTATTTACCTATGCATTTAGTGCATACAATCATATATGTAGGGGAAAGCCACTTGCTATCATATGACAAAACATGCCATTAATAAATTTTCTTACATTATTTCATATAATGACCACTCTTCCACAACCAAGTCCACATACATATCATGCACCCTTGTAATACACTAACATGCTCTCAGTTCATTTAGCAATTCAATAAACAATTGCGTGCGACCAATAAATGAAAAGAGAAAGGCCCTTGCCTTTTTATACAAACCATATACATATAATAGTGCTCACATGATAGCATCAAATATGTGTATCAAATGTACAAAACACTGTACTCAATACCGTCACTGATACTTCGATCCTGGAAGCACCTCCAATCCATAGCTCGAGCTCAATTCCAAAGCCATCGATGTACCTATTCACCTGCCCCAACAGAGACAGCCTCAACACGGGGTGAGCATACCAATATCCCAAATCCAGTAAGCACAATATTACAATTCATAATTTACACAATGTAAAGGCTATGAATATTAAAAGACACTCCCTGGATGGCATCATCCTCATCCGGATCCCCTGTGCTGTTCATGTTCTCAAAATAATCAAAACCATCAAATTCCCAAATTCCAGTTAACCATTACATTGATTAACTAATCCGTTTCCCACATTCTAATACCATAATCAATAAAATCAAATCATTAAACATTGATTACATATATTCCATAAATCTCACTAATGGTTTCATGATTCTATTTCATTGCTCACTCTACAATAGCGGCATTTTAATCTCACGCGCGCTCAACAACGGCGGCGTCATAACCGATGTTCGCTCAATAGCGACATCATCCCAACCATTGCTCGCTCAAAAAAGCGGCACCATATAATTCCCAATGCATATCAAGTGATTGCAATTACCATATATTGTTCATGCACAACAATTGCAATAATATATTTAAAGCTATGCTCGTACGTTATACGTACCTTATAATCCCGTAGACTGAACCAAACCTTGACTGAGTCCCGCGACCCGATGAATTATGTGTCACCACATAAAATTACGCATAATCAAATATAAGCATGCAACCACGTGCCCAAGCACGTTTACAACCTCTAAATATATCGTCAATCCTTGACGATTTACCATTTAAAAGACTCCGGGCTAAGCATGCATAATACCCAAAATGTTTCATTTTAAGTTGTACAAAGATTAACCAATTACTCAATCGAGTATTCCATTTTCTTATTAAGATTTGGCTCCAACCATTTCATTTTAAAGTATAGCATTCCCCATTGGAATGTAGACATTGCCCCGAAAATTGGCTAATTAAACCTCGATTTCAAAATCCTGACATTTTCCAAAATTTCGAAAATCAAAGGAAACAGGGCCGCGATCGATCACCACCTCCTCGCGATCGATTACGAGAACCTACTGCCCGAAAAAATGCATGCCGCGACCGATCGCCTAGACCCCCGCGATCGATCGCCCACTTTTCGCGATCGATCATCGCGACTGTTCATCGTCACCCCACAATCAGTATCATGCCGCGATCGATCGCGACCTGCAGGTTTCCGAAAAATTCGAGCTTTAATGGTGTTTTTCACATCCAAACTCAAAACCAACACCCCATACACATTCAGCACCTCAAATACTCCATTTAAAACCAATAAAAACACCAAAAACATAAATTTGGATTTTTACCAAAAATCCCCAATTTCCAAATCCAACCCAAAACCTAACCAAAGTCCACAATCCTACTATCAAATCAAAGATAAGGACGAGGGGAAGAATAATACCTGATTATCTTCGAGAAATCCGGCTCCCGAGCCGAGCTTCCAGCAATTTTTCTCCAAAGAGAAAAAGAGAAGGGTTTTGGGGAGATGGGGCGCGAAGAGAAAGGGAGGAGAGAGGAGAAATTCAGTGCAATGACGGAATATCGAGTCCACTTGGTATATATAGTACCAAGGCTCCAAAATACCAAGTCCTCCACAAATACATCATGACTCATTAAAAATCATCTATTTTCAATAATTATCTCTCAAGCCTCAAATTCCATTACCAGCCCCAGTACACAGTACCCCGGACCCCAGCTACCACCAAAAACCCAATTCCACGGTTTTTCACCACGGTGAGAATACAATCTCAACCTATGGACCAATGATCCCAAAATACCCGATTTGACATCCTCGGGTGTTCCAACATCGTAATTAATTCATAATTGCCACAATTAAGATCCATTAAGGATCATTACCACATCGAGATTAACACCATTAATTCTTGGGCATCACAACTATTGAATTAATAATTAACTAACTTTATAAGATAATATATAAACAAGAATTCATATAGACAACAATTAAATATTTATGATTAATAAGTGAAATCATCATAAAATTATGACTTAACTGTCATTTGTTTCTTGTTGAAATTGATGAAACATTTAAAACTTATTTCGGACTATTTTCAACATAGCAAGAACTTCTATGTAATTTTCTCATAGCTCGATAAAAAACTATTTAATGTTCGTGCTGCTTTAAAAGTTTTTTTTCCCGAAAAAGAGGCTATATAGTATAATTGTTATCTCAACTTCATCATCTTTATCAACTTGTCAATTACATCTTTGCAGTTATATTATTATTATTTTTGATAATTAATTTATAAATTAATAAGTACCGATTTATAGATAATTTAATATATGTTAAATTAGTATGATTTTCTCAACCCCAAATCTGTTATTTGTAAAAGGTTAACTATATTTTTTTATATTTTAAGATCATTATTGAGAAAAAATATGTTCAAAATCTTTATGTTATTAAAAATCTTATAAATTAAATTTAACTTTTTTTGTAAAAATGAAAGAGTCAAACCGTAACCGTAATCGGTGGTAAACCATAACCGTAATCGGCGGTTCATGAATTCTAACTGGAATAGGATACGAATGTTAAGGTTAATAGTCGAGTTTTTTTGAACCGTCGAACCGCTGATCCTGAATCGTGATACATCCAATGTATGTTTTGTTGGGAGACGGACCAAACATTTGTTTTCTATGCAAAATATAGTAATTCTCAAGCCCATATCGCTTTATTCATTTTTTCTTCAATAAAAAAAAAATATTATTGCTTGTGTCTGAATCCGATTAAAGTATAAGATTCAACGTTAAATTGGTCAAAGACGTAGCAAATTGGAGTTTATAATTTGACGACATATTTATAATGGGCAACTGGCATCTGGGCCTCACCCGTCCCTCAACACGATCTTCGAGGCTTAAAATAATATATGATGCTTACTCATTCGACTAACTTTATGAATGCGGCGAGCCGTGTCAGCCATCGGTGGTGGCCGGGATTTTCCTGGCCCACGCCGCCGCGGCCGGTTCCTACCACCTATGACTTTCCCACCTTGTATAACTAATATACTGTAGAATCTAAGTTTAAGATTTGTTTAATTACACTCCGATTAGGTAATAACCAAAATGGGTTTCTTTTTTGTATTATAATAATTAATTTAAAAGTATTAAAATTAAGAACTTTTAATTAAAAATTATATTTGTTTCAAAAGTTTGTATTAAATAAAGGTAATATCAGAAGAAAATAATAGAGTTTGACTAATTTGGTGTGAAAAACTATGGAAAATAATTTTTATTTTTGGAAATTTCCATATTTTCCTTGTCCCTGCCGTTTTGAGTTGTTCCCTCATGTTTTTTTTTTAAATGGAATGATATCATACTTTATTTCGTATTATATTTTCTATTTACAACAATATATGGGATATAATAATTTCAATGATGTAAGATTTACTTGCCAAAAAAATTAAAAATAAATATTACATATATCTTTCCAATATTTCACAATATCTAGTTTTTAACGAATGGATGAAAATTTTATATTTTTTTCAGATGATTTGATATAAAAAATAAATAATATTGAGATATGAATTATTATTTAAACTAGTGGAAAAGAATTCATAATTATTTAAACTGAAAATAGTCTACATACAATTATATTTATTTATATAGTAAAATTTATACAATCAACAAACATGCTAGTATAGTATAAACACGATCTTCCCTCGACATAAAGTAAAATCTACAATAACAAAGAGAATTATTATTTTTTTTTTTGAAAAATATAACAAAGAAACAGATTTTGCGACCTATAAAACGGCGAGATTTCAGTGTGTTAACTATCTTTACAAAACCTCAAAACTCTACACTGCCAAAAAATTCTCTGCGTTTTGCAACAAAGTGGTCCTTTTTCTGTATTCTTCCTGAGAAATTCGTTGTAGCCGACCTTCCAAGAAAATACAACCGTGATTCTTGGATTTCGAGTACCTATTCACTTTCCTTTTTGCACACTGATACACTTTTATTTCCTAAATCTCACCAAGATTCTTCCAATATCTCACTCCCTCTTACAGAAAATCTCTATATAGCTCCTGTAACTTCTGAATTCTGAGGCATAAACTTTGAAGATTTGTGACAATGGATCAAAGCTTCTTATGGCCCTTGAAGCGCACGGAGCACAAAAAAGTTACCAAAAAGTTCATTCAAGCACACTCTAAAGAGAACCTCAGACAGCAAATTAACGCAGACACCACAAATTTGCAGGAGCAGAAAAATCTACAAGCCCCAAAAACTGTACGAGTATCAGTCATTGATCCAGATGCCACCGATTCCTCCGATGATGAAGAGCAGATTTTTCCAAGAAAACGTGTAAAAACATACGTAAGCGAAATCACAATGGTCGCGGAAGTCAATACTGTACAAAATCCCCAGCCGAAACCCAAGCCCATGAAGGCTAAAGAAGTTCCGACGGTCATGCAAGGCGGCACCCGGAAGTTCCGTGGAGTCAGGCAACGCCCGTGGGGGAAGTGGGCGGCTGAAATAAGGGACCCTTCGAGAAAGATCAGGCTTTGGCTGGGTACCTACGCCACGGCGGAAGAAGCGGCGATGGTTTACGACAACGCCGCTATCAAACTGCGGGGACCGGATGCTTTAACCAACTTCTCCACTCCGCCGCCTCCTCCTTATTCGCCGGAGAACGATGTGCCGTCAGTTTCTAGCTACGATTCCGTTGATGAGTCGCAAAATTTATCCTCGCCAACATCTGTTCTCCGGTTCAGAAGCATGAGCGAAGATACTGAACCCACTAAATCCGTAGATTTGCAGTCATCGGATGATTCAAAAAGCCATTTTAAGCAAGTTTCAGAGGGTGAAGGGGAAACAATTGCAATACCAGATTCCTGGAATGAAGGCCTTTTGCCAATGGACAGTTCATTTTTAGAACATTTCTTCAACTTCGAACCTCAGGATCAGACATTATTCGAAAAATCACATGATTTTTTCAGTGATTCAGTGACTTTGGAGAACACCCCAGAACCAAATTTTGGAGGGTTGAATGATTCGTTTCAAGATTTTAATTCATTCGACGTGGATGATTATTTTCAGGACGTTGGCGATTTTGAACTTCTGGCATTATGATTTAGAGCCAATTTTCCATTTATGGGCAATTTTGAGAACCAATTTCTTTTCCATAATTAGAGAGTGAGTTAAAGTTAACTTTGTTTATTTATACGCATTTTTCTAGCAATATATCATTCAAAGTTGTAATGTCATGTATTCTTTTTATATATATAGTTTGAAAAATGATTTTCGATAATATTCTTTTTAATTTATATGTTTTTTAAAAAAACTATTTTTTCCAGAATAACATTTAATCACATAAAAAGTAAATATCAAACAAAATAAAAAGATAGAAAAAATGATATATCAAAATTTAGATAGACCATTTTGTGAAATAATATCCCATAAGAAATCAAAAAAAAAAAAAAACATTGGAGATGTACTCTATAATAAGTGATATCCTATTATGCACTAATACTATTAAAAACCACTCGATGCAATGTCGTATACTTCTAGAACACCAACACTTATCGGACACTGCGTGAACACGTGTCGGAGATGTTACGTGACGTGTCCTTAATTTTTTTAAAAGAATAAAATTGGACACCCATCTGACGCTCCCATCAAAATCTGACAACCGTATCGGGCACAGTCGGTGGACGTGTGTCCGACACATAAAGAGCACTTTTGTGGGTTAATTGTACAATTTAGAATTTTTTGGCTAAATGAAAATTGGGCGTGTTAGTTGAACTTTATGTTAAATGAAGTAATATACATTTAATGTTAGTATGTGTGATACTGTGATTATTTCAGTAACATGCATTTATTTATATTGAATTCGGTAAGAATATTTTTGGTGTTATCTTTTATTTGGACGTGTGTGGTAAATTTTTTGTTAGTTGAAATTATATGTATTTGGTGTTAGTATGAGTGATACTATGATGATTCCAGTGACATGCATTTATTTATGCTTCTTGAATTTGGTAAGAATATTTTTGTTGCTTTTAAATGGTTTTAGAATTAAAAAATGTAAAAGTTAGTATTTTATAATATATTTATGTATAATGTATACATAAATATAAAATATATAAGCATGTCCCAACTGTAAAAATTCGTATCACCGTTTTCATATCAGATTAATATCGTCGTGTCATTGTCCAATCATCATAAGTGAAATCATTGTCCTTCACTCTAATTTAGTATACATTCGGTCAAACTAGAGTTTGTCTATTATTTTTTCTCAAATTTTGGAGTAAAAGAGATAATCTTGTTTCTTAAAAAAAAAACAAGAAGAAGAAAGAGAGATTCTTGTGATTGTCATGCCACCTGCCATTCTACTTCGAAAGAACAATAAAATGTAGGCGTGATTTGCGGTTGTTTCTAGTTGACCAAGTCCCATTTAACAACTATTTAGCGTGAATTAAAACACGCGGAAAACATCTAATGAAATGGCCAAAAGAAAATTATGTTTTCCACACTTGGTTTTTTTATAAATAATTAAAAAAAATAAATTAAAATACGGTGTTTTTTAAATATTTACAAAACTACCTAAAACGCCAAAAAAGACGGTGGCTAAAACATTTGTGAGTGGCCACCTATTGTACAGGCTGCCACTCACAAATTGAGCCTCATTTTTTAATTTTTATTTTTTTAATTAAATTATTTTAATTATATAAATTATAAATAATATAATATAACTATTATTTAGTAAATTAATAATAATATAATTATTTTATTTATTAAATTATTATTATAAAAAATAAAATTAATAGAGGGATCATCAATATTTGGGGAGTAGATAAGATTTATATGAAATTAAATTTTATTTTATTTTATATATAATGTTTATAAAATGTATATTTTGTATAAAACTAAGTGTCAAATTCCAGAGTTGTTTTTTATCTAGGGGTCTTCTGTTATTATTGAAGGCCAATGATTTTTTTAAAGGTCAAAATATAATTTTAGAGGTTGTAAATAATAATTTTTGATAAATTAATTTTTAATTAACTATACATATTTAAATATATAGTAATAATACATATATAATTATTTATAATATGATTCTTTAGTTATTAATCATATAAATATTAATTAAGAATTTTTAATAATAAATAATATTATTTATTATATATAATTAAATAATTAATAATATAATAAGTGGCCACATGAAGTTATTGAGGGGCTGCCAATACTATTGGTTACCTCTCACTTAGTTGAAATTGATTTCTCAAATATATTAAGTTCTTTATCATACGTAATATATAATTTTGTGATCATCCAAAATATACATTATTATAATATAATTATATTTAAGTTAAATTTTATCTGTATTGTCCACTGTTATAATAATAATATAATATTAATATTCAGATCCCTGCACTTTGGAAGTAGATATGATCAGGGGATGTTGAGGGTGAAATAAGCAGGGGCTGACACAGAATTTGAGGGAAGGGGGCAAAAAAATTTTAAAATAAAAATGGATGCCAAAATTTTTTTTATGGGTCAAAATATAATTTACAGGGATGCAAAATGTAATTTTTGACACTCATTTTAAAAAATTACTTTTTGCATCCTCTTAATTTATATTACCTCTAAAAAATTTTTTGGCCCCCAATCATAGCAGGTGGCCTCGAGATAAAAAAAACTCTAAAATTGACACTCATTTTTATACAAAATATATCATTATATAAACATTATATATAAAATAAAATAATTTCATATAAATCTTATCCTCTTGTCAAATTTACTGGCCAAGTGTAGACGATCCCTCTACTATTTTATTTTTTATAATAATTATTTAATATATTAATTATATTATATTATTATTAATTTACTAAATAATAGTTATATTATATTGTTTATAATTTAATTAATATTGAGGGGCCGCCATCACAATTGTGAGTGGCCTCCTGTACAATAGGCGGCCACTCACAAATGTTGTAGTCGTCGTCTCCTTTGGCATTTTAGGGTAGTTTGTAAATATTTTAAAAATATCGTATTTTTTAAACTTAATTTTTTTGAATTTTTTTTTATAAAAAACCTTTCCACTTGTCTTCATCACCATTTCAAGATCATCCATTTGATATATTATTATTGAGTTAGATCAAATAATAAACATGTCAGGGTTGAGCCAAACATTTTTATCAGTGTGCCGAAAGCAATTGATGGAAGCCAATAATTCAATGGTAATAAGGGGGATTTATGATTGTTTTTCTTTTTATCAGATAAAAAGCAGATTTTGAGTGTTTGCTTTTCTTGTTTCTGTTGCTTCTCTAAAAAAAAAAGAACGTAAAAGTAAAAGCAGAGAAGCTAGTCATGGGATGATTCTGATTGCTTTAAGTTGAGCGATGATAATTTTGTAATAAAATGAAGTTTATTATGTTGTTTTATTTTAATATCTAACACTCAATAATTTTACGTATGTGTTATGATATTGTCAGAGCAGTTTGTGTTGTTGTCACATTAATTTCCATGTTAAATTTTGAAAATTGCTTTCGCAGCAACAAAACATTTCTCTTGGATATTTATAAGTAATTTTTTCCAACTTTAAATAAAATAACATAAGTATTTCAAATAAGCAATCTAAAAAACAATAATGGACTTGGATATTTAAGGTTGATTATTGTAGGGAATGGCTCATAATTGAAGTCATTAGATACAAAAACATAATAATAATAATAATAATACTAATTCGATGAGTCAAGAGTTTTTAAGTACGTTTTGTTTAAAATAGAAGCAATTTCATATTGTATATTAGCTAGTAAGAATGATAAATTTTTTTATCTGTTACCTTGTTTTTTGGTTCGGTTTGTAACAATGAATGAATATGCGAAAAAAATGAACATCAAGATTTTTACGTGGAATCCCAAAATATGAGGAAAACTCACGGGACCTAGTCCAGCATAAATTCCACTATAAACAAGTGTGTGATTTACATTGTCTCCTTTATAAGACATGAGATAAGAAATGAAAATGGTGAAGGGGGAAGACCTCGGCTGCTGCTTGTTCTTGAGGAGGAATGAGATCTGCTCTCTGACCCTCCCCCCTCCCCCCCCAAAGAAAGAGGTGTTGACATCCCTCATGCCCTCTCAACTCCTGACTGCTCTCTCACGGAAAATGTCCCCTTGCTTGGTGAGAGTTATCTGGTATTTATATGAGAATGGAGGAGACAACCTGTAACTACATATCCAAGGTCTAGGGGACATTGTCAGATGCTGAAGGCAGGGGTCAGAGTCCCAGTGATGGATACCACATACAACTATTGCACTCTTTGTACGATTTCTGCAGCTTTTAAGATATATTTGTATACGAAGATATGTTATGCGCCTATGATTTATGAGATCACTCCTCAGGTGTAGATCTTCCTGGAGGCCGCCCTGGGGGTGG
This sequence comes from Haberlea rhodopensis, assembly GCA_907163345.1. NCBI lineage: Eukaryota > Viridiplantae > Streptophyta > Magnoliopsida > Lamiales > Gesneriaceae > Haberlea > Haberlea rhodopensis. The sequence continues at coordinate 410,621 of CAJQUN010000236.1, read as the reverse complement.
CCGAGGTGGAGGTCATCCTCGAGGCCGACCTGGCGTGGCCAAGGTGGAGGTCATCCTCGCGGCCGAGCTGGGGTGGCCGAGGTGGAGATCTTCCTGAGGCCGACCTGGGGGTGGCCATGGTAGAGGTCTTGACCAAGTCAGGTCTTGCAGAGTCTATACTTTTACCAGGGTAACATTATCTGAAGAGAATATAGAGAAATAGAAGACTAAAAGCCATATTTTTTTTACTTACCTCTAACATATGATGTATGAACACTCCTAAAAATTACTCTGTACAGTGACGGACATTTCTAGGACACTGGTACTTATCGGACATTCATCGGACACACCACTTAATTGATTTAAAAAAATAAATTCGGACACCCGTATCGAACACTCCCCTCAAAATAGGACATTGGTGTCGGACACGGTCGATTGGCGTGTCTGACACTGAAATTACACTTTTGGGTGTTAATTATACAATTATTTTTTTTTTTTGGCTAAATTGAAATTTGGACGTGTTAGTTAAACTTTATGTTAATTGAATTAATACATTATTTAACTTTATGTTAATCGAACTAATACACATTTGATGTTTATATGATGATACTATGATGTTTTTAGTGACATGTATTTATTTATATACTTTTTGAATTTGGTAAAGATTATTTTTGGTGTATTTTTTATTTGCATGTGTTTGTTAAAGTCTATGTTACTTGGAGTAATAATTTGATGTTAATATGAGTGATATTATGATTATTTTTTCAGTGACATGCATTTATTAATATGCTTCTTGAATTTGGTAAGAATATTTTGATGCTTGTACATGGTTATAGATTTGAAAAAAATGTGAATGTTAGTATTTTGAAATATAGTACATGTATATATATATATCTGTGTGTGTGTGTGTGTGTGTATCTCAGCCGTGTCATATCCTGAAAATTTTAGAAATCCGTGTCGTCGTATCCGTGTCTGTGCATCGTAGCCACTAACTAACTTTGGCTTTTGTAATTGCTATTTTATTAAATAAAAAAATAAAAAAAAATCTAGCCATTCATCACAAATTCACAAAATTAATATTGGAAAAAATGAATGTTTTTTTTTCTAGATGTAGCATGCTTTGACATCATGGTTGTATCTGTTAGCATAAAATACCCAGCAAGCCAAACGTTGGCCCGATGGGCTTTATGAGCCCTAGCCCATTAGCTGTCTCACGAACACTATAAATATAAGGTTCACTCTAGGGTTAACCTATTCCATTCAATACACCAACTCTCTAAGAATAGCCGTCATCACACTAGCACTGGTGCTGAGCTAGTAGATCTGGTCAGGTTGATTGGTCTAGAGGAACACCGTCATCAGAGTTATTTCGCTGTTATCGGTAATCTCTTTTCGTGCATTTATTTTGATATTTGCATGTTCTAATATATGAATCATACCCAATCGACCGTCCCCGGGTTAGATCTGTTTATTGTATTATTTCCGCTGCATTTGGATCTGGCGCCGGGGTACGGAAACCCAACAGTGGTATCAGAGCAAGGTTGCGTTTTGATTCATGTACTTGATGATTAATTTTGTTAGATCGTTCCCAATAGATGCTAATCGTGTTCGCTTTTTTGAAATCAAATCAAACTGTCCGAAAAATTATCAAAAATATTTATTGTTCATCGTTTTTCAGAACTTTTCCGGCAGCCTCGCGCGGCGGCGCACGCGGCGGAGAAGTGTTCTCCACCACCGTGCGTCGCCTACGAATGACCGCGCTTCACTGTTTGTCACGGTCAGTGATTTAATGAGCAGTATGAGTCGCGAGAAGCCACTGTAATTTTTCCAAAAACCATTCGCGTCCGATTGTTCTCCATTTTTCCGCGCCGAGTTGCTTTATCTTGTAGAGAACTCGATGTGCGCGGCTCCAGATCGGCGAGATGAAGGCAGCGGCGCGAGATGAAGGCGGCGGCGCGAGCTAGGGTTTCTGAACCCTAGCCGCCGCGCCTGTCATGGTGGGGAAGGAGATGAACAGTGATGCTTACCCTAATTTTCGATTTTCAATTAAAAAAAATTATTTTTTATTAAATCCGAAAATAGGGTATTTTGGGTTGAAATTGATTTTCTAATTTTGGATCCAAATTGTTTGGAGTCCATAAATTTTTTTTGGGTAATTTTAGATATTTTTATCCAGATATTGTTTTTGAAAAATAAATCATAAACTTAATTAATTAAAAATATGATTTTTAGTTTATTAAGTGCAAAATAGAGATTTTACAAATTAATTGCAAATTAGATGAAAATGTTTCATTTAATTTATTTTCAATTAATCTTATGATTTGAAAGGTAAAATATAGATTTTATCAATTAGTTGAAATTTAATTAATTAGACATGAAATAAAATTGTTTTATTTAATTTGTTAATTTTATTTTCAATTAATGATGCGATTAGTGGGGAAACGATAGAATAAATTAATTATTGTGCTCTAATTACATGTGATGTGATTAGTTTAATTACATATAATGTGGATGCATGGTGGATGATTACGGGCCTTGACCAATATGTTTAGGTGAATGTTTAGGTTTTATTGTTTAATTATAATTATGATTTTGGTTTTCGGGCCTGCGAGCATGCTCTCTCTTTTGTTTCTGATGTATCCCACCCCGGATTTGTATCCCTATTCTCTTGTTTGCACGATTTAAATGTAAAATCTTTAGAATTAGTGGGAGATCAAGATTGAAGACGGAGCATCAAGAATCAAGACTTGTATGATGGAAACAAAATGTAATAGGATTGCATTGCATACCTGCATCACCTTAGACAGACTTGTGATCCACGTATGGCCCACATGGATCAATTAGGAAAAGGCCGTAATCGTCCATATTTATTTTTATTATGCATGTGATGTATGATAAATGTTTGTTTGTATGTTTTATTAGTACTTATGATTGCATGAATAAAACATAGTTGCATGAATCCGACAAACAAACAAGCAAGCACTTGATGAGATTTTAAATGGAGTTAAATCCCTCTTTTGAATATGATTCAAAATTTTAATATCAAACTGTGAAGGGGAGCTCAAAAGAGTTTGTTGCTTCCTGTCTTCCATCAACAGTTAAGCCATGAGACGCTACTTGTGTCAGGTGTCTTGTCTCACCCTCGTGGGGGGCATCTAGCATGAGAAAGCTGTGTGTTTAACTGCCACTTAATTAAGGATAGGGTTCTGTTAACCTTTAAGATTGCTCACCCTCGTGGGGTCTTATTGGCGGACATTACCATCCGTGGGATGGGTTAGTTTGACGTGAGAAGGCATAATTGGCCTGCCTCCGTAGGGTTATGCCAATTAAGAGACGAATAGCTTGGGGGTTGCATATGATGCAATTGTTAGCTACCTTTAATATCATGAAGCTGGCTGGACCCTCGCCCAGGGCTATCATGAGCTAGTTGGACTCCAAGCCCATTAAGAAAATATGATTTTCCGTTCATTTGTCAAGAGGGTGATAAATTCGAAAAATTTAGTAGGAGCATTCAATAACAAAGTCCATGTTTTTGAATTAATTAATAATCAAACGATTTGCTTATATTTCTGTTTATTTTTCAGTATTAAAATGGCCAAGAATCCGATCGCATCTATTCTCGATACAAACAAATTAACTGGGCAAAACTACAATGATTGGCTAAGAAATTTGAAAATTGTTCTGGATTCTGAAAAATTGACGTATGTGCTTACGAAGCTACCCCCTAGAAAGGTTCCCGAGGGTTCGACTCCTGATGAGATTGAAACTATCCAGAAATGGAAGGATGACGATCTCAAAATGCGATGCTATATGATGGCATCAATGTCGAATGAACTTCAGAGACAGCATGAACATATGAACCATGCCGCCGAGATTCATACTCACCTGCAAGAGTTGTATGGTGAGCATACTCGTTCTCTACGTTACAGTGTTGTCAAAGACCTATTCCGTGCCCATATGAGGGAAGGGTCTTCAGTCCAAGCTCATGGGTTGAAGATGATAGGTCTTATTAAGAAACTTGCTAGCTTAGATACGATCTTGGAGAATGAATTGGCGTTAGATGTGATCCTTCAGTCTCTACCAGACTCATTCAAACAATTTGTGGTGAACTTCAACATGCACAAAATGGAGTGCACACTTGCAGAGCTTGTCAATATGTTGACTACTGCTGAGGCTACTATGAAAGAGGAAAAGCATGTTCTGTTGATTAATTCTTCTTCTAAATCCAAGAAGAGTTTTTGGCCTAAGAAGATGAAGGATACTGGGAAGCGTTCTCAGCCTACACCACAAAAGAAAAAGGCAAAGGGGCCGACTGCGTCAATTAATGAAGAACAAAAATGCTTCCATTGCGGCAAACCTGGGCATTGGAGGAGAAACTGCAAGGAATATAAGGATCAGAAGCGTTCTGGACCAGGTATATTCTTTGTTGAAGTTAATGTTTCCATTAGTTCAGCTTCTTGGGTATTGGATACCGGTTGTGGATCACATCTGTGTAATAATATGCAGGTGATGACAAGAAGCAGCAAGCTGCAAAATGATGAGATCTTTTTGAGGCTTGGAAATGGTGCAAGGGTTGCAACCACATCTATTGGAAAAGTTAATTTAGCTCTAGATTCTGGTTTTGATTTAGTTTTAAACGATTTTTTATTTGTTCCATACTTGATTAAGAACATTATTTCTATTCCTGTTTTGGACAGAGAAGGTTTTTCTCTTAATATTTCAAATGGGATTTGTCATATTTTAAAGAATGGTTCTATTATTGGTTCTGGCACTTTGTTAAATGATCTATATGATTTGAAACTAGCTGATACACTGGTTTGCTTTCAACAAAAGGGAAAACGTAAGGCTGATAATCTATCTCCTGCACACATTTGGCATGCTAGGTTTGGTCATATTTCTAAGGGAGGGATGAGTAAACTGGTGAGTGAAAAATTGTTTGATTCATGAGACTTGGATTCATTACCCACTTGCAAATCTTGTCTCAAGGGAAAAATGACAAAAGACCTTTCGGTGGTCAACCTGAGCGAGCCAAAAATCTGTTGGATTTGATCCATTCGGATGTTTGTGGGCCGTTAAGTGTTAACGCACGAGGAGGATATTCTTACTTCATTACCTTTATAGATGATTACTCGCGATTTGGGTATGTCTATCTTATGAGGTACAAGTCTGAAGCTTTTGAAAAGTTCAAAGAATTCAGACATGAAGTAGAAAAGCAACTAGGAACAAGTGTTAAAACACTTCGATCTGATCGGGGTGGTGAATACTTGAGCACCGAGTTCATAGATTACCTTAAAGAGAATGAGATCCTCTCTCAGTGGACTCCGCCTGGAACACCACAGCTTAATGGTGTGGCTGAGCGAAGGAATCGAACTTTATTAGATATGGTTCGATCAATTATGAGTTCCACTGAGCTTCCGACATCGTTTTGGGGCTATGCGCTTGAAACAACATGTCATTTGTTGAGCAGAGCTCCTTCAAAGACAGTTATTTCTACTCTATATATGATATGGAATGGAAAGTCACCTAATTATAATTATTTAAAGGTTTTCGGTTGCACTGCTTATGTGAAGCAGATGGTAGATGACAAACTGGATATGAGATCCATATTATGTTATTTTGTGGGATATCCTAAAGAAACTAGAGGTTATTATTTTTATAACCCACGGGAACAAAAGGTGTTTGTTTCCAGAAATGCTACATTCTTAGAAAATGAGTTTCTGAAGAATATAGATGGGAAGGATTTGAACCTTGAAGTAGTTCAAGAACCACAAATGTCTACCCCAATGGAAGCAAGTATAATTTATGAACCATCAATTGAACCTGAAGTACACTCACCAAGGAGAGCTGAAAGGGTTTCAAGAGCTCCTGATAGAATGAATCTACTCCTTGAAAGTAGTCAAGAAATAGACCATGGATATGATCCTTGGACTTTCAAGGAGGCGATGTCAGATATTGATTCGGGACATTGGCAAGATGCCATGAAATCTGAAATGGACTCCATGTACTCTAATAAGGTATGGACCTTAGTGGATCCTCCTATGGGAATTGTTCCCATATGTTGCAAATGGGTCTATAAGTGAAAGCTTGGGGTGGATGGAAAGGTGATTACCTATAAGGCACGTTTGGTTGCAAAAGGTTATACTCAAAGACAAGGAGTTGACTATGAGGAAACTTTTTCACCAGTAGTGATGCTAAAGTCTATTCGGATTTATTAGCAATATCTGCATATTATGACTATGAGATATGACAAATGGATGTGAAGACTGCTTTTCTCAATGGTAACATTGATGAAGAGATTTATATGAAGCAGCCAGAAGGCTTCACATCCATTGGGAGTGAGCAAAAGGTTTGCAAACTCCAGAGGTCCATTTATGGGCTAAAGCAGGCGTCCCGAAGTTGGAATATTCATTTTGATAACACTATCAAAGAGTTTGGTTTTGTTAAAAATCCGGAAGAAGCGTGCGTATACAAGAAGGTTAGTGGGAGTGCGGTTACATTTGTAGTGCTCTATGTCGATGATATCCTACTCATTGGGAATGATATAGGATTGATGAAATCGACTAAAGCATGGTTATCTGCTAAGTTCTCTATGAAAGATTTGGGAGAAGCATCCTATGTGCTTGGCATAAGGATCTATAGGGATAGATCTAAGAGGATGCTGGGGCTCTCTCAATTTATGTACATAAATACTGTGCTAAAAAGGTTTAGCATGGAACAGTCAAAAATGGGATATCTTCCAACATGCCATGGTGTTCATCTCTCGAGGTCAGTGAGCCCTAAGACTAATGAAGAGAGAGAAAAGATGGCATCAATACCCTATGCTTCGGCTGTTGGTAGCATAATGTATGCTATGGTATGTACTAGGCCTGATGTGGCATATGCTCTTAGTGTAATGAGCAGATATCAGGCAGATCCCGGTGAAGGTCACTGGAAAGCTGTGAAAACAATCCTTAAGTACTTACGAAGAACTCAGGATATATTCATGCTTTTTGGATCGGAAAGTGGAGAGCTGAAACTTGAAGGCTACGTTGATGCTAGTTTTCAGTCAGACCTAGATGACTCTAAATCGATGTCTGGATTTGTATTTAGGCTTAATGGTGGTGCTGTCTCTTGGAAGAGTTCCAAGCAAGACACCACAGCGGATTCCACCACTGAAGCTGAATACATTGCAGCATCAGATGCAGGTAAAGAGGCAGTTTGGATGAGAAATTTCATCCAAGAGTTGGGTGTAATTTCCAGTGCAGTTGACCCAGTCTCTGTATACTGTGACAACAATGGAGCTATTGCACAAGCAAAAGAGCCAAGATCTCATCAAAAATCCAAACATATACTGAGAAAATACCACCTAATTTGAGAGATAGCTGGTAGAGGCGACATCCTTATCGAGAGAGTTGCTTCAACAGACAATGTGGCAGATCCACTGACGAAGCCTTTACCACGACTGGTGTTCGAGAGACATCTTGAGAAGATGGGCTTGAGGAACATGGGTAGTTGGCTTTAGGAAATTATTATAGTCATAAATGATATCATTTGAATCAATAGTTGATTGATTGTATTTATAATCATATTGTGACAGATCTTTGTTTGATTATTAATAAATGTGGCATTCTTCATCTATTTACCCATGTATCATGATGCATTGATGAAGTCCTTGAGATTGCTATAGTCCACAGAATGTGGTTACGCATATGATGGTGACCATGAAATACATTCTCGACTGCGATTTCTAAATGTTCCTGGTCGATGAGCCTTCGAGAATGGGATATCGATATATGCTCGTTAGAGACTGGTATTCATGATGTGTCTATTGTAGCGCGCCACGTTTCATCGGCGTTGGCTTGGAGAAGTCAGCACACATGAATAGGTGCTCATTAGGAATGAGTTCACTGAACGACCATACTCGGAATTCTATAAGTGGTTACCACTTGTCGAGTATAGAATTTCTAGTCATAGTTGTGCACCATTACTCCTCATGACCCGAGGCGTCATTGAGGTCTTGATAGATGAAGGACAGGATTACTTTTGTATAGTGTCTACTCTAGCAGTAGTGTAAAGCTATAGCGAAAACATTCATTCAATTGGGGATGTAACTAATCCACTTGATAGTCCTTATTTTGGCATGTAATTCTTAAAGCTCATAGTCTCAACACGATCTTTTTACTCTGATAATTTATGTTAGCTCTAATTATGCCTTTAATCCGTATTTAAGGAACTAGGGTCCTTACATTAGTGGTATCAGAGCTAACATAAATTATCAGAGTAAAAAGATCGTGTTGAGACTATGAGTGTTAGTTCCGGACCTTATCGATGAGATTTTAAAGATGACAAAACATATCAGACCGGATCGAGAGAAATCAGACTGACCAGATCGATCGTTCAAAACAGATCAAGCTGATGAGGCATATCAGACCGGATCGATAGAAATCAGACTGACTAGATCGAAGCTTCAGATCGATCTCAATCTTTATCAAATCAGAGCAGTCAAGGATGAATATAGAATGGCTCTTCAGTCCGAATCATTAACGGCTATTTATTGAAGCATTTAATGTCGCAATTAATGCTAAAAAAGACCATAGACTGAAGATTACCATAAAACGTAAGAAGACAAATAAGAGCTTACCTGACAGTCGCCGAAAGCATGAACCAGAACGGCAAGTACCCTAAAGAAGAAGACTGTAGCTTACTCAGAGTTTAAGCAGAGTCAAGAGTTGCACATTAAGGGAATCATATCGTTGGTACATGCAACTATAAAAGGATGCATCAGAAGATCTCAAGAAGAGAGTCTGATCAATCGAAAAACGCACAAGAAAGCAAAACAGCACAAGCTTACAAGGTGAGAAGCTCTCGAGCTGAAATTCTTTTTAAGCACGAGTACATTGTAATATTTGATCATTTAGGATCACTGTGTGCATAGACTAAAGTCTATCTTGTGTATTCTGTATTGAAATATAGAAGTGAGAAACTATTGTAACTGTCAGACAGAGTGTGTCTGAACAGATCGAGTGACTAGGAGTTTCAGTCTGGTAGTGAGGTAAATCCAGCTGAATCGGGTTTGTACAACAGGATTGTATAAATCAAAGTCTTCTAGTGGAATCCTTCCTTAATTGGAAGAAGCGGAGACGTAGAAGGATTACACCACCTTCGAACTTCCAGATATATTCTGTGTTTTTATCTTTCTGCACTCGTTCCATTATTCAAGCCATCGAGCCGTTCTTACTTATTTAAGAACAAACCGTTCCGCACTAAAATATTCAGTGGTCTGTTCTGCAAAAGAGTTGATTAAGAAACAAATTTCTTTCACTAATCCGAACGAAATCACAAGGGATTAATTTTTAATAGGAGTGTTCATTCACCCCCCCCCCCCCCCCCCCCCCCCCCCCCTCTAAACACTCCAGACCGATCCTAACAAGTGGTATCAGAGCAGGTCATCTTAATCAGCACAAAGATACTCGAGCTGATGGCATCATTCAACAAAATTCCTATGTTCTCAAAAGAAGACTATGATGATTAGAGAATCAGAATGCAAGCTCATCTGGCAGCACATGATGACGATATGTGGTTCGTCATCACTGATGGACCAATGAAGATTCTGAAAGTCAATACAGCAGCCTCCATTACTGGTGGTGAACCCCAAATGGTCGAGAATGATAGATCCCTCTGGACGAATGAAGAAAGAAAGAAAGCAAATCTCGACAAAGTTGCCAAAGACATCTTGTTCAAGACATTGGACAAGAACATGTTCAGTAAAATCAAAATGTGCTCAACTGCCAAAGAAATTTGGGAGAAGATAGCACAGCTCTGTGAAGGGAACGACCAGACCAATGAAAACAAGCTGACTGTTGCTCTTCAAAGATTTGAGAGCATAAAAATGAAGATTGGTGAAACTCTAAATGAGTTTGATGAAAGAGTCACTGGTATCATTAATGAGCTAAATGGTCTGGGCAAGGAATACTCAAACAGAGAGATCGCTCTGAAAGTTATGAGAGCCCTGCCAAAAGAATGAGATGTTAAGACCATTGCAATGAGGGAATCCAAAGATCTGAACAAAGTTGAACTGCATGATCTGTTCGCAGATCTTAAAGCATATGAGTTCGAACTGATCAGCAGAGGTGAAGCATAGCCATTCATCTCTCAACCAAACAAAGCACTGGCAGCCATTCCAGACCAGACCGCCCCCACAACAGATCGATCTATCGAACAGATAAGTAATGATGCTATGTCATTATTTATCAAGAAATTTGGTAAATTCATGTCTAAAAATAAGAGGAACTTTAAACCCTCTCATCATTATAAATCAAGAAAGGACGATGCTGTTAATGATCAGGCTTGCTACAATTGTGGTAAGACCGGACATTTTATTGCAGATTGCACCAGACCGAAGAAAGAAGAACGTAAAGAGAAGCATCGTGATGACAGGAAAAAGAAGCACTACAAAGACCGCAAAAATCATGGAAAGTCCCAAAAGGTCCTAGTAGCAGAAGAAGGAAACAGCAAATGGGCTCAGACTGATTCAGACTTAGAAAGCTCTGAATATTCTTCCAGCGAAAGCGAAGAAGATATTCAATGTCTAATGGCAGACGAAGAGATGAGTCAAACAGATGAGGTATTCGATCTTGACTCAAATGAATTTACACGTGAAGAGCTCATGTCCGCACTACAAGACATGGCTAATGATTACAGACTCTTAGCTGAATCATTTGAGAAAAGTAAAGCTAAAGCCAATGATCAAATGGATGAGCACATCAAACCAAGCTGCTCTGAGCTGGTTGAGTGCAACAATCTACAGATCGAGCTGAATAAACTAAAAATCTCTTATGATCAGCTCCATGAAGAAAATAAGAGAATTAGCACACAAAATGCTAAGCTTTCTTATATCTTCAAAACATGGACAAAATCAGAACATCTTTGCTGGTAAAGATCAAAATCAAACAAATGACATTTGTTAAATCCAGCACAGTATATGAGACTGAAGCACCTATAATTCAAACGGGAGTCTCTTTCGTAAATCAAGGGTTGAGAAAAGGGATTGGATATGTTAACCAAGCCAAAGAAAAGGCACCAGCAAGCTTTGCGTCTTTCAGACTAAATCCAAAGGTGCAAAATCTAAGGCAAGGGAAACCATCCAATTACTATAATTCAAAACCAGTTCAACAAAGATATAGACTACCCTATGAGAATCAAAGGTTTCCATATCGCACACATTATCACACACAACATCGAAACAGACCAGCTCACAGCACACCACACACACACAAGCCATTAAAGCTGATACAGGTGTGGGTTCCCAAAGGGCAAATCCGTTCTGGACCCAAGTAGGATTGGGTACCAACAATAATCTTGTTTGATGACAGGTACCGAAGAAACTTGGATCAGACTGGTACTTGGACAGTGGGTGTTCTTGTCACATGACTGGAAACATCGAGCTGCTGTCTGAAGTCACAGAATGTACTGGACCCAAAATCATATTCGGGGATAACTCAAAGGGTAAGACCGTGGGCAAGGGTAAGATTGTCCATGGTAACATTATTATCAATGATGTGTTGTTAGTTGAAAATCTATGCTATAATCTGATTAGTATAAGTCAACTTTGTGATAATGGTTATACTGTAGAATTTCACAAACACACTTGCACTGTTAAATCGTCAGACGGTATGACCATGCTTGTAGGAATCAGAAATGGAAATACATATAAGATTAACTGGAATTTTGCTCAACCTGATAATCCTACTTGCTTCATCGCTAATAATGATAATAAACACTGGCTATGGCATAAACGCTTGAATCATATCAATTTTAAGACTATTTCTAGCCTGTGTAAACATGATTTAGTTGTCGGTCTGCCCAAGATCGACTTTGCTAAGGATAAGATCTGCGAAGCTTGCCAAATGGGCAAACAGATCAGATCTTCCTTCAAAAACAAGAATGCCAAATCCTCCTCCCGTTGTTTAGAACTATTGCATATGGACTTGTTTGGTCCTATACCAATAACAAGTTTAGGGGGAATGCGGTATACTCTTGTTGTTATTGATGATTACTCACGTTTTACTTGGACTATATTTTTGAGCAGTAAAGATCAGACCGGTCCGAAATTGATCAAGCTGTTGAAATGTACTCAGAATGAGAAATCATCCAGCATAGACAGGATTCGAAGTGACAAAGGCACTGAGTTTTCAAATCAGAATCTTGAATCCTTTCTAGAAGATCATGGAATTAAGCATGAGTTTTCAGCCGCTCGAACTCCTCAACAGAATGGAGTTGCAGAACGAAGAAACAAAACGCTTAAAGAAGCAGCAAGAACAATGCTTGCTGATTCTGGAATTTCGCAAAAGTTCTGGGCAGAAGCTGTAAATACTGCATGCTACACTCAAAATCGGTCTATGATTAACAAGAAGTTGAATCTCACTCCATATGAAGTATGGACTGGTAACAGACTGTCTATCTCTCACCTTCATGTATTTGGCTGCAAATGGTTCGTTCACAACAATGGTAAGAATCATCTTACAGCATTTGAAGCTAAGTCATATAATGGAATATTCTTAGGATACTCATCAACTAGCAAAGCTTATCGAGTTTTCAATAATCGCACTTTAACTGTAGAAGAATCTGTTCATGTAGTATTTGATGAATCTTTATGTGTTGAGGGTAACAAAGAATCAATTCAAAATCAGATGGAAAATATCCATCTCGAAGCTAACAGTGATGATGAGATTGTAGCTAACAGGTCAAGAGACAATCCACCAGAACCTGAAGTACCAGACAGACAGGATCAAGGCAATGAAGCTTCTTCAGATCGAGCCGATCCGGATAATTCAAACTCTCATATCAAAGAAGATGCTGATCATGCCGCTACTATTCATCCATCCAGACCAAACAATCCAGAGTCAAGCTATCGATGGACTAAGAGGCATCCACCTAATCTAGTGATTGGAAGTCCCTCTGCACCGATTAGAACCAGAGGACAGATGATGGATGAATTCACTCATGCTGCCTTCATCTCAACTCTGGAACCTAAGAAGATCGATGAAGCTTTGACTGACTTCAACTGGATTAAGGCCATGCAAGAAGAACTTAATCAATTCGAACAAAATCAAGTTTGGAGTCTAACCCCCAGGCCAAGCGATCTGCCTGTTATTGGAACCAGATGGGTTTTCAGAAAAAAGCTGGACGCAGATGGAACTGTGGTTAGAAACAAGGCCAGACTGGTGGCACAAGGATTCCGACAAGAAGAAGGAATTGACTTCGATGAATCCTTTGCACCAGTCGCCAGACTTGAAGCCATCCGAATCTTTCTTGCATATGCTGCCTTTAAAGACTTCAAGGTATATCAAATGGACGTCAAGAGTGCCTTCCTTAATGGTAAGCTTCAGGAGGAAGTCTACATTGAGCAACCTCCGGGATTTCAGAACCACTCATTTCCTAATCATGTATATCTACTGAATAAAGCAGTATATGGTCTGAAACAAGCTCCAAGAGCATGGTATGACACTCTATCTCAATTTCTGCTGAACCATGATTTTCAGATCGGCTCAGTAGATAAAACTCTCTTTAAATTTATTAAGGGGGAACATACCCTGTTAGTTCAGATTTATGTTGATGATATAATTTTTGGGTCAACTAACCCCAAATTATGCGAGAAATTCTCTAAGTTAATGCAGGGACAGTTTGAGATGAGCATGATGGGAGAACTTTCATTCTTTTTGGGTCTTCAAGTCAAACAGCTCAGCAATGGTATTTTCATCAACCAAACCAAGTATACCAAAGAGCTTCTTAAGATATTCGGAATGGAAACATGCTCAACTGCATCAACTCCAATGAGTCCTACAATCAAGTTAGACAAAGACGAAGGGGGAACGACAGTCGAAGTATCTATGTATCGCGGACTGATCGGATCGCTCTTGTATCTTATAGCGAGCCGGCCTGATATTATGTTCTCAGTCTGTATGTGCGCCAGATTTCAGTCAGAACCAAAGCAATCACATTTTATTGCTGCTAAGCGTATTCTGAAATACTTAAAAGGATCTCAGAACGTTGGTTTTTGGTACTCCAAAGATTCAAACTTCAGCTTGATCGGATATTCAGACGCAGACTACGCTGGCTGTAAGATTGATCGTAAAAGCACCAGTGGAACATGCCAATTTCTAGGTGAAAGATTGATCTCTTGGTTCAGTAAGAAGCAAACATCTATTGCCACATCTACAGCTGAAGCAGAATATCTTGCCGCTGGAAGCTGTTGCGCTCAAATGCTCTGGATTCAACACCAGCTCAAAGACTATGGCATTCAAGCTGTTGACTCTCCGATATTTTGCGACAACACAAGTGCAATAGCTATAACGTACAATCCAGTTTTGCACTCTCGAACAAAGCATATTGATATATGACATCATTTTATTCGAGATCATGTTGGCAAAAAGGAAATTCGGATCGAGCATATCTCAACAGAGCAGCAAGCAGCAGATATCTTCACCAAACCGCTTCCTGAGGCTAAGTTTAATTACTTCCGTCAAATTCTTGGTTTAATAGACTTAACTTGATGATTTAATAGTTTTATTCTTTTCTTTTAAAGATTGTATGCTGGCACAGATCGATAATACAATGTTCAGAAAGACACAGACCGGTCCGAACTTTCAGACCGGTCTATGTCAAAACTGATGTTATCCCATGATCTGTCTGGTCAACAAATCTTTAAATAAAATAATTGTTTAAATCAGCCCGGACTGATCGCAATTTTAACCGCATTATCTTTATTTTATCCTGACAGTTTATTTTGAATTATTTTACTATCAGTTATCGAGATAAAGACACGTGTCTTCTCTCTCTTATTTAGCGGGCTGAACATTTCACTTTCATTCACTTTTTACCAATTACCGCCGTCTGCTCCCTAACTATATATTTCTTTTCAATCTCTTTGTGATGTCCGGGGATTTATGGCGTTAATCCCGGTGTGGTATTAATCCTTGATGGATTTTTAATTGTGGCAATTAGGAATTAATTGCGGTTTTGCGTCTCCCGAGGTTGTTAAATCGGGCATTTGGGATCGTTGGATCCAAAGGATGAGATTGTATTATCATTTTGGTGAAAAAAACCTATGAGTTGGGTTTTTAGTGGGACTTGGTGTCCATTGTGCCTTATATTGGGGCCAGTCTGGGGATTTGATGTTGGAGAGAGAGTTTTTGAAAACAGATGATTTTTAATGAATCATGATGTATTGGTGAAGGTATTGGTATTTTGGGGCATTTTTGCTATATATACCAGTTGGACTCGGGGTTCCGTCATTTGGAATCCATTTCTCTCCTCTCCTCTCCCTCTCACGCCTCTCTCCCACCCCAAACCCTTCCCCTTTCCCTTTGATGAGCAAAATTGGTGGAGGCTCGTCCTAGGAGCCGGATTTCTCGAAGATAAGTTGGTAAGTTTCTTCCCCTCGTCATTGTCTTCGTTTTGATAGTGGTATGGTGTGTTATGGTTGAGTTTTTGGGTTGGATTTGTATTTGGGGGTTTTGGGTTAAAATCTAAAATGTTGATTGTAGTGTTTTTATGGAGTTTAAATGTTGTATTTGAGGTGTTGGTGGTGTGTGGGGTGTTGGTTTTGAGTTTGGGTGTTAAAAACACCATGGAAGCTCGAATTTTTTAGAAAATCGCAGGTGGCGATCGATCGCCGAGGGGTAGCGATCGATCGCGACGAGCAGTCCAATTTTTGAAGGCGATGAACAGTGCTGGCGATCGATCCCGAGGTCTCGGCGATCGATCGCGAGCGGGTTGGCGATCGATCGCGAGAGGGCACTGGTTGGCCACTGGAGTGTGGCGATCGATCGCGATAAAGGTGGCGATCGATCGCCACCTGAAGGATTTTGTTTTTTTGAATTTTTGGAAAAATGTCGGGATTTTGGAACCGAGGTTTAAAGGGGCCGTTTCCGGGGCAATGTCTACATTCCAATGGGAATGCTATACTTTTAAAATGGATTGGTTGATGCCAAAGTTTAATTAAACGTAATTTTTGGTTGGGTTTTTGGCTATTTATTAAACATATAAAATGGAATATTTTGAGTTTTATGCATGCTTACCCGGGGGGCTTTTATTTTGGTAATCGTCATGGATTGACGATATAATTGGGAGTCTTGAACGTGCTTGGACACGTGGTTACATGCTTGTGATTGATTGTGAATTATTTGTGTGTTAGCACATAATTCATCGGATCGCGGGACTCGGACGAAGTCGGACTCAAACTACGGAAAATATAAGATACGTATAACGTACGAGCATAGCCCCTTATTTTAAATGCAACTGTTGAGTGCATGACACACTGTATTGCAATAAATGTGTATGGAAGTGCCTGATATATGGTTTTAGCAATAAACGGATATTAACGGATGTTGAAATACATGTTTAATGGTGATTGCTACAAATGGATGTATATACATTGGGAATTATATGGTGCCGCTTTTGAGCGAGCAATGATTGGATGTGGTCGCCATTGAGCGAACATCGGTTATGACGCCACTGCTGTTGAGCATGCGTGAGACTGAAATGCCGCTATTGTAGAGCGAGCAATTAATTAGAACTATGGAACCATAAAAGAGATATATGGGATATTTGTGATCATTGTTTAATGATTTGATGTTATTGTTATAATGTCAGTATGTGGCAAGTGAATTCGTTAATCAATGTAATGATTAACTGGCATTTGAGAATTTGATGGTTTCAGTTATTTTGAGAACAGGGACAGTACAGGGGATCCCGGATGAGGATGATGCCATCCAGGGAGTATCTCTTATATTTCATAGCATTTACATATTGTAAATTATGAATTGCATTATTGTGATTATGGGATTTGGGATATTGGTATGCTCACCCCGTGTGGGGGGCTGTCTCTGTTGGGACAGGTGGTACATGTGTAGCAGCAGCTTCGGAGTTGAGCTCGGGCTATTGATTAGAGGTACTTCTAGGATCGAGGTACCAGAGCTGGATGGATAGGCGCTCAGATCCAGAGTCGAGATCGAGTTGCGCTTGAGAGGTGCTTCCAGGATCGAAGCACCAGTAACGGTATCCAGTAGAGTGTTTTATACATTAGATACACGCTTATTCATTGGGTGCTCTTATGTGAGTACATATTACGTGTATATGGAATGTATAAATGGGCTACGACTTTTCTCTATTCATTTACGGTTAGCATGCAATTAAATGTGGAATTGCTAAATGAATTGAGAGCATATTAGTGTATGTTTAAAGGTGCATGACATGTTTTATGGAATATGTTGGGAAAGTATAGACATTATACGATTAATGTAAAGGAATTTTATAGATGTCATTCATGCTAGAGTTGCATGCAATTACTTTCCCCTTGTTAACATGATAGTATGCACTAAGTACAGTGGTTAATACACTAATATCGGGTTAAGGGCACGGGGGTCCTTACACTCTTCGTATTTTCATTACACTTAAATGGCTACTATCACTCACAACTCTCTCTCCGTTGAGTTCGATGATATTTACAGGGTTGAGGATACAGAGATGGTATCTATTTTCCGCGCTTTGGAATCGTCTGGATTAAGAAACTTTCTAGAGTGTGGCACGGTGGTTTTCGAATCAGAGATTCGCGAACTGTTCGCCAATGCTGTCTCCCAGAAGACATCTATCTCCACCTCCGTCAATGGCAAAACATTTGAAATATCTCCGTCGACGCTGGCTAAGACCTTTGGTCTTCCCAACTCCGGACTGACTGAGTGTAAGGGCCCCAAGCCCTTAACCCTTAATTAGTGTATTAACCACTATGTGTGGCACATGCTTCTATACAAATCAATCGGAAGCTCAGATGATACTTTACCATTGAATGGCAACTACTAAATTTCTTTAATGTTCAACGTTATAAGATCATCTCTACTAACATATAGACTCATAGAGTTGCCCATTATCATCCCCATTTTGCCACTTTTCACATTGTGGACTTTTATAAAAATTTGGGCAGAGTCTCCCCGTAAATTGAGCTATCCCAAAATAAAAGCACATCACATAATATAATTCCCGGCCAGGGAATACACAATACCCAACAGAATACTGAACACAAAGTAAATTCCCAGCCAGGGAAGACACCACACATATGACGACATAAATGGGTCTCAACACCCACACAATACACTAACGACTCTCATATCATTAGCAATTCTACCACAATTGCATGCAACATATAATGAAAGAGAGAAAGGCTCATGCCTTTATATACAACCCATATACATGAATATCCATGCTCACAAGCGAGCATCATAAATGTGTATATAAACCTCGGGTGTATATAAGTACTCTATACGATACCGTGCTCCATCAAGCCCTGGTACCACGATCCTGTGAGTACATCCAATCAACAGCTCGAGTCCAGCTCCATAGCCATCGATGCACCTGTTCACCTGCCCCAACAGAGACAGCCGCAACGGGGTGAGCATACCAATACACAAAATCCCATAATCACATTAATGAAATTCATAATTTACAACAAAAGTAAATACTAATGAATTTAAATGATACTCCCTGGATGGCAACATCCTCATCCGGGATTCCGTGTACTGTCCCTGTTCTCACAATCATCAAACTCATCAAATCTCATAAATCAGTAAATCAACACATTGATTTAACTCATAGCATGCCTGATTCTCAAGTATCAATAATCTATGATTTCCAAGTTCATTATACATACAAATATAGATATCTCAATATCTAGTACTGATTTCTCAATTTCGCTATCAATCACAGATAGCTCAAATGCCTAGACATCTCACATGTCTTATAATGAGTACATGATCCCACGATCATTCTCAGGCATCTCAAATGCCGTACAATAGTCACATAGACTCAGTACTCCATATATATCAACATATATATGCATATAGCCATACCCACAACCATCTAATGCAATTACAACACATTATGCATTTCACAATTTCTATCACATAAAGTAATGCTCGTACGTCGCACGTACCTTAAATCTCCGAAGTCCGAGCCAAACCTTGCTCGAGTTCCATGCCCCGAGGAACGATGTGCTAACACGATAAATAATTCACAATTAATTACGAACATGCAACCCATGCTCAAGCACACCCATAACCCTCAAAAATATTGTCAACACAAGACAATAAACCAATATCGAAAATTGCTCAAGAATTCCCCACAAATTTTTCGAACCTTCACAACACGAATTGAACCCAATATAAACACCATAATTCATCTAAATTATGAATTAAGCTATCCAAGCAAGAATCAACACCCCTTGCCGAAAACCCCCAATTTTCGAACTCAAAACCCTTAAATTCGAACCCAAACAAGTCCTTAAATTCGAACCCTTATAATTCTTCAAATTCGAACACAATCAAGCATCAAAATGCATCTACAACATGAATTAATCAATTACTAACAACAATAATCATCTCCAAGCCAAAACCCCCAATTTTCGAACAAGAACCCTAATCATGCACACAGCGCTGAAATTCGACCCATGAAGCAGCAAATTTACGAATCATGAAAGTGTGAAATTTTCGACTCAACATCAGCTCAAAAACGCCCCAAAAACGACGGAAGAACAGCCCCAAGAAACGTACCAAAATCGACCACAAAATCGGACAGAAACCAGTTTTCGAACCCTACGCTTTTCTGGCAAATCCGAGCTCGATTCTCGACCAAACTTCAAATTGTTGGTATGGATAGGACCGCCTGGAAGAGACGAACACGGCGGCGGGTCGGACGCGCCGAACGGCGGCCGGACGGCGGCGGGCGAAGGCTTTTTCTGCGCGGTGGTCAAAGGGGATCGGGAATGGGTGTTGGCGCGGGGAGAGAGAAAGCGGGAGAGGTGGGGAAAAATGGTTCCGGTAATTAAAATCTCGGGTTCAACTGGTATTTATAGCAAAAATACCCCGAAATACTAATATCCCCACAAATACATCATGATTCATTAAAAATCATCTGTTTTCGAAAACTCTCTCTCTAACTCAAAAACCCCCTACCGGTGCCCACACACAGCACCCGGGATTCTGAGTCACACTAAAAACCCAACTCACAGGTTTTCACCGAAATGAGAATACGATCTCAACCTCGGGATCCAACGATCCCAACTACTCAAATAGACGAGCCCAGAAGGCTCAACACTTCGATTAAACTCCAATTGCCACGTAAAACAACTTTACGGGTTATTAACACTCCGGGATTAACATCCATAATTTCTGGTCATCACACTGAGTTTGGCCAGATTCCTCAAGCTTCTCTCACAGCTCTTCAGGGGAAGGTATCTATATTTGGCCACCGCCTGCAGCCTTCATTCAAGAAGAAGGAAATGCTATTTCATTTCCAGGTGTTATGCGAGATCGTTGGTAAGCCTTTATTGGGCAAAGCCGGAAGCTTTGACGCCGTCACTGCCGAGAAGTTCAGGGCCATGGCTGCTATTGTTTCTGGACAGAAGATGAACTGGTCCGTAATTCTATTTGGAGTCTTGTTGGAAACAGTGATTGCCTCCAAACAGGCCGTCTGCTTTGCTGTTCCTCTCAGCAAGCGGAGACCTTGGACATGAGCTGGGGAAATAGTCTGCTCTAAGTCCCTTCAAAATTCTCAACTCCAAAGGGCTAGCTCTACTGAAGTCCAAGAGTGCTCCACCCACTCCTACCGATCTGGTGGCTGTCAAGATTGAGAAGGGAGAAGAACAGGCTGTTGCTCGAAAAACTCGGGTCAAGCGCATATTGACCATTCAGACTGACTCCAAGGAAACTCAGTCTACTCCTTCCTCACCAGCCAAGCCCCTTCCCAAAGCCAAGAACCCAGATCACCAAGCCACACAAAACCTTACCTCTCAAAACCCTCCCCATATTGCCTCCAACAAAAGCCACCCCTGCACCCCAACCTACAACCCAACTTTCAACCGCTTCAACCATTGCACCCAAAGTAACCATCCGAGTTCCATCTGCCATCCCCGTGGTCAAAGGGATTGTCATCACTGAGTTGGGAGACTACACCCAATCAGGGATCAAATCTCCATCTTCCACAGGCAAGGGCAAAGCCATTCTCTCTGAACCCCTCTCATCCAAACCCAAATCTACCGTGCAAACAGCCATCGACATCGCTATGGAGGATGTTGATGAGAAGGTTAAGGCGCTAGTTGTAGTCTTTGATGAATATGTCGAGTACAGAACAATCAACCACATTGAGATGTTCTTCGGCAAACTGAACGCCTATAGAAAATGGAAGAAGAAGTCCTTAAGGGGACAGAGACAGATGATGTTCGAATTGCTGTACAGCGCAAAGATTTATTTACGGCCAACCAGAGATTCAGACTGGCGACTCTGCTTTTGGATGCTAAGAAAGCAAACTTTGATCCGAACACTCCAACTGCCAAAGATGATGGTGCTGTTATTGCTCAATTGGAAATGGATATCCATGCTCTTCGCCTAGCTGTCCGATTCCAACGACAGAAGCTCAGTATATCCACTCCAATAACCAGCCCGGATCATCCGTCTGCTAGTAAGACTCTGGCAGAACCTTTCGTAGAGGTTGTTCCCTCTGGAGCACCGGACCAGACAGCAGACCAGACAGCAGAACGCATAGCGGATCAGACAGCGGAGCAGCCAATGACTAATGCTCCGTCTGCTACAGAAGATGAACCCTTGAATGTTTTGTTGGACTCTCCAACAACATCCATTCCTCTGGGATCATCAGTCTCCCATGTTCAACTCAGTCCAACCGCAGCACTTACAACAGTTGGCGCACCAGAGTTCGTCGATCCGGATCTAGTGGTGTCCACCGTTGTTGCAGCCCTCCAGATTGAGGAGCCTTCCAGACCCAGCACTCGTCCAGTCCAATCTGATGAAGATTTGGCATTCTTAGAAGATTTTTCTTCGGCCTTGGTCACCCTGATCCAGTCCAAAACACGCAATGCTGCCTTATCTTCAATTATACCTATTGCTGAAGAAGATGATCACACCCCGTCGTCATCTGATCACTCTCCCAGCCGTCTATCTGATGCACCTCCATCCCTGGCAAGGACCCTTCAGCACCTCTCCAACAACTGTCTGTCTCTCTCTCTCAGCGTGTTATAGAGGTTCATCAAGGCCAGAGGGTTACATCCTTGGACTTTGATTCATTTAAAGAGAAGATGACAGCCAGTATTAGCAGCCTTCAACGATGAATGAATGATCTGTTCTCTCAGCAAGCTTCTTATAAAAACAGCCTGAGAAAAGAGCAGATCGAGCTGGCCACTGAAGTCAGAGCATCTGTCGCCAATTCCCTTCGCGCTCAAGACACTTGTCTTGTCGCTATCAGCGCTCAGCTAGCACAAATTGTTGATTTTCTCCAAGAGATTGCTGCTGACAAAAAGGGGGAAAAGAGAAAAGACTTCAAGCCGCATCAGTCTCAGTCTTCAAGAAAATAGAATAATCAGATTGTCTGTATATCGGAAAAGAGAAACGACTTTGAAGCCGCATCAGTCTCAGTCTTCAAGAAAATAGAATAATCAGACTGTCTGTATATAGGATTTTTGGTGATCAATAAAAATCATTCTTTGTTAAGTCCTTGTTCATTTATTTTGAACTAAAAAAATAAAAGGCTTAATCGATCCGAAATCCAACTTAATAATGTTCATTTATTTTGAACAAGAAGAAGTAATCAATCCAAAAGTATACGCTTCAGAGCTCTTAAAAGATTGAATAAAATGATTTAGAAGCTAGGTTTTGTCATCATCAAAAAGGGGGAATTTGTTAGTTCCGGACCTTATCGATGAGATTTTAAAGATGACAAAACATATCAGACCGGATCGAGAGAAATCAGACTGACCAGCTCAGTCGCTCAAAACAGATCAAGCTGATGAGGCATATCAGACCGGATCGATAGAAATCAGACTGACTAGATCGAAGCTTCAGATCGATCTCAATCTTTATCAGATCAGAGCAGTCAAGGATGAATTTAGAATGACTCTTCAGTCCGAATCATTAACGGCTATTTATTGAAGCATTTAATGTCGCAATTAATGCTGAAAAAGACCATAGATTGAAGATTACCATAAAAGGTAAGAAGACAAAGAAGAGCTTACCTGACAGTCGCCGAAAGCATGAACCAGAACGGCAAGTACCCTAAAGAAGAAGACTGTAGCTTACTCAGAGTTTAAGCAGAGTCAAGAGTTGCACATTAAGGGAATAATATCGTTGGTACATGCAACTATAAAAGGATGCATCAGAAGATCTCAAGAAGAGAGTCTGATCAATCGAAAAACGCACAAGAAAGCAAAACAGCACAAGCTTACAAGCTCAGAAGCTCTCGAGCTGAAATTCTTTTTAAGCACGAGTACATTGTAATATTTGATCATTTATGATCACTGTGTGCATAGACTAAAGTCTATCTTGTGTATTCTGTATTGAAATATAGAAGTGAGAAACTATTGTAACTGTCAGACAGAGTGTGTCTGAACAGATCGAGTGACTAGGAGTTTCAGTCTGGTAGTGAGGTAAATCCAGCTGAATCGGGTTTGTACAACAGGATTGTATAAATCAAAGTCTTCTAGTGGAATCCTTCCTTAATTGGAAGAAGGGGAGACGTAGAATGATTACACCACCTTCGAACTTCAAGAAACATATTCTGTGTTTTTATCTTTCTGCACTCGTTCCATTATTCAAGCCATCGAGCCGTTCTTACTTATTTAAGAACAGACCGTTCCGCACTAAAATATTCAGTGGTCTGTTCTGCAAAAGAGTTGATTAAGAACAAATTTCTTTCACTAATCCGAACGAAATCACAAGGGATTAATTTTTAATAGGAGTGTTCATTCACCCCCCTCTAAACACTCCGGACCGATCCTAACAATGAGCTTTAAGAATTACATGCCAAAATAAGGACTATCAAGTGGATTAGTTACATCCCCAATCGAATGAATGTTTTCGCTATAGCTTTACACTACTGCTAGAGTAGACACTATACAAAAGTAATCACGTCCTTCATCTATCAAGAGTATTCTTCACAAACTCACCACCTCAACCCGCTTTAGCCCCTTTCTATCATGCCAAAATGTACCTACAAGGACAACCCCAAAAACATGAGCATAATATTATTCATATCCAACACAATATGAATATAAGGCGTAAATGCATAAATCATAATAAAACACTTCCTGTTTTTCCCATGCATTTTAAACGCTTCCTTTTTGGTTGTCCCTGTACCATAACTCATGAGTATAATCAAATAGATTATTTAATGGTCCACACATGTCATGACATAATACCATTTCATCATCACCAATTACCAATTACCAATCCTTAGTCTGTTCATTACAATAATTTTAATGCCCCTCGCTTTTCATATAGGCGGCATAGAATAACCTCGCTTCAATGGACATGCGTCGCTCCCAACCCTCACTTCACATTGAGCGGCAAATATTCTTTCCTCGCCTCATATGATAACCACGCTTAAATGTGACATGCGGCGCTCCCACCCCTCGCTTCACATTTAGCGGCACCAAATCAAATAGCGGCAAGCATTAAAATCATCAAGGGATGACCACGACTCATGGGATGTGCACCAATAACCATCATATGCATATACAATCATCATGCATAATTCAACATGTATTTGCATCCACAATGCATAATTCCATATATACTCGCATCCACAATGCATAATCAATGAGTATATTAGATACATGTACCGTTGGGTGCCCGTACGTCTTCTACATACCTTTCCAAAAAGTGGAATTGATATGGCTTCACTTCCTTGGTTGTGTCGCCACCTGGGAAGTGATATGTACTGTTACATGTACCGTTGAGTATATTCGATTGGGGATGTAACTAATCCACTTGATAGTCCTTATTTTGGCATGTAATTCTTAAACTCATAGTCTCAACACGATCTTTTTACTCTGATAATTTATGTTAGCTCTAATTATGCCTTTAATCCGTATTTAAGGAACTAGGGTCCTTACAGATAACTATGTACTTTGATTTAATGACTTATCACATGTGGGTCATAAAGTTGTTATTTTGGGTATGCAGTGATGATGTCAGAGACCTATGATTGTCGTTGGGGATTCACCACTGGTCTTGATAAACCAGGATATCCTATGTGTTTTTCTGTATATGATTCAAGGAATCTCTGGCCAGAGTAGGTAGTGCTTGTGAAAAAAGAGTTTTTCATATACGCACACAATGAATCATATAACGTGAAACAAATGCATAGTTATTGAAATCATAAAGGGTCTCGATCAACCAATGCCCTTGATTCAATCGGGACATATTGAGTGAAAGGAATGTATTGCACGCTAACTATGGCTGACAGGTTCTCGTACGTTGCTAGTCTTTTGTATCTAGGTCTTCGTGAAGCGCAGATGCTAGGCGCTACCCACGATCGATAGGTTGTTGCTGGAATTATATTTCCATTATTGTCTATTAAAGGAGTTTAATTGACAATGGTGCATTCAGGGTAAGCCCAAGAAGTTGTTTGACTTCTAAAATCACAATGGTTGTGATCCTACTGCTATGATACACTTGAGCCTCGCTGGGTCACAATCAACCGGCCGCCGATCTATCGATGAAAATTGAGACTTAAAGGTTAAGTGCTCAAATTGAGTGATTTAGTATAGATGAATTTAAATTTTGAAAGCTCCTCATTCTAGTTGAGTTTTTATATTTGAAAGTGTTTCATCTATAGAAAGTTCTAAAATTAAATCATTTGATATATTTATGTTTCATAATTATGTACAATGGTTGTACATCAAGTTATTCAATTGGATTGACTTACTTGGATTATGATTTTATTGTTTTGTGTTGGCTTTTGGGCAAGTGGGAGATTGTTAGCATAAAATACCCAGTAAGCCAAACGTTGGCCCATGGGCTTTATGAGCCCTAGCCCATTAGCTGTCTCATGAACACTATAAATATAAGGTTCACTCTAGGGTTAACCTATTCCATTCAATACACCAACTCTCTAAGAATAGCCGTCATCACACTAGCACTAGTGCTGAGCTAGTAGATCTGGTCGGGTTGATTGGACTAGAGGAACACCGTCATCAGAGTGATTTCGCTGTTATCGGTAATCTCTTTTCGTGCATTTATTTTGATATTTGCATGTTCTAATATATGAATCATACGCGATCGACCGTCCCCGGGTCAGATCTGTTTATTGTATTATTTTCGCTGCGTTTGGATCTGGCGCCGGGGTACGAAAACCCAACAGTATCCTAGTGATCGTTACCTCTTCGCATTGTAATGACTCGAGTTCGAGTAAGTATCCACATAATTTAGGAGTTATTGACAAAAAATAAAAATAAAGATATGGCATTCTTCTCTATCTAATCGTAGCAGTAATTTAAAGAAAATTTTGATATGTTGTTATGACAAAGTTGTATGATTCTGTAAAAATTGAATAATTGTATCTCTAACTTTAGAATAGGAGGATAATTTAATTAATGTTTAATTCAGTTGATCTGGTAAAGGATAGTAGAAAAAATCTTCAATTCTAATGTACATAAAAAATACAAGGGTAAATATTTAAGGGCTTGCCGTCATATTTCTATATTATTATGTATACTTTTATAGTAAACACTTAAGATTAATTTATTATTTATTTCTTGATTACATTAGTTGGGTCGAATCAAGAATATTCCAACCAGCCTAATTAGATTTGCGGATTGGGGATTGGCTCGTAAATTGGATCAATTAATTAATTTATAATAAAATTTGAATTAATTAATTAAAATATGATTCATTAACAATTTATTTAATAATTTTAAATCCTTAATAAAATAATATTTTTATTTTATGGCGGATTGGCCTGTCTGACCCACGACCCGCCTCGGGTTTTCAAAATCGGACCAGACATGAGACCAGTGTCCTTACTGATTACATGTTTGATCAGTTCGACCGATTGAACAACTGGTTCAACCGGTGATGATATCATCATTATGTAATATCTATTTTAATTTTTGTAAAATATATATATCATGTATTTGCTATAGTTTCGAGTTGTTTTCAATAAAAAAACTATCATAACTTTAACATAACGTGTCAAACTTAAAAAATCAGATCAAACCAAGTGCCCAACAAAAAAAATAAAACATTTCAAAAACCAATAAGCAATGCCCCAAAATTATAAGAAAATATTTTAAAAAAATTATGACAATTTTTTTATAATTTACGAGAAACTGAACATGTTTATATATAATATACAAAACACTTTTATGGAATTATATGTATTTACAGATATAAAATATTGTTTTGTATTCAATGACAATAAATTATATATAATATATTTTTGTTCTAAAAATTAGATTTATAATTTTAACAGAAATAAAAAAATTTAATTTTTTTAGAAAAAGAAGAAATTAAATGAACCGGCTTGTTCAACTGTGGTTCACTGGTTGAACCAGTTTAATTCGGTTCTCACCGATTTTTTAACAGGGTGATTTTAGATGGTCAATCGGACCGAACCAAGCACCAGTCGTCGATTATACAAGTTGAATCGATCGGAATGGTCCGGTTTTCAAATACTATTCCAACCCGTTTGCAAACGGGTATAATCCATTTGGGCTACGTGTTGGGTTGGCTAACCAATTTTGACATTGGTGAGTCGATTCTATGTGAATAGTGAGATTGCCGATCATCTTTTAAAACCTTTTAGCACATGCTCCTGGGCTGACATCAATTATTTTCAGGTCAACACCTCTTGATATCTTGGAGATGGCTCGCAGCAATACCGGAAGGGTGTGTTTATATGTGTGATTCAGTGGAATTCTTGAATGTTTAGGTTATGTATTCAATATTTGGTTGATTTTTTTAATAAATTTATCTAACCACGTAAGTAATTGATAATGTGGTATTAAATAAACCCATCAACTCCGTAGTATTAGAATTCCATTATTGTACAGTATACATGATAATTTATGCATATACAAATCATGCACATTCTATTTTTATTTTATATTTTACATTAATTTTGTAATATCAATTATAATATTTGTAATTTATATATACATAATGTTTAGTTCATTGTCATATTTTATTAATAATTAAATTAATTCAATAAATTTAATTTAATTTAATTAAATAATTAATTTATTTGTTTTTAGTTTCGGTTTGTTTGTTGGGAGAGGAGTTTGGTATACCACAAACTTGTGATCACACTTTATTTCTATAATATGAAAATATTGTTCTGTTTTGGTTTAAAAAAAATGATAATAATTTATATAATTTTGATGTTAGTAAATAAGTAATAGTTATCTATTAAATTATGAAGCGTTTAGAACACACCCTAAACCCTTGAAAATTCAAATTAATTTTTTAATGCACTCCAACAAATTATTTATATCCTATTAATCTTTACATAATAAAGCGAGAAACAAGTTTCACCATAATTTTTAAATTAGGCTATTATTATATTTCAAAAATATTTATGAAAAATAAAACTATACAAATTACATTATTAATAAAATAATTGCTATATTTTTTTTTTGCTTATTGAGTTGCCAACTGGAGAAGTAGAGACACTCATCCTAACATATAGTGGAAATATTTAATTTATTATTTAATTAAATTAAGTTAATAAAAGAAAATTTAATTGTAAATACATTAATAAATTTTAGTAATAAATATTTGATAGAATCTTTATTATAAATAAATAAAAATAAATATTCTAAGGAATAAGTGAAAAATAAGTATGTTTGGCATTTTATGAATAAAGTTAAATATATATCATATAAGGGGTCTCTAAATCTGCTCTCGTTACATTACAAAACACACATAAACAATAACAATGTAATGAAATCGCTTCGCAAGCCTGAGAATTAGTTTACTTGAACTAAAGTCAAATATGGATTCGAAGAAAAAAGAGATTTGAAATATATGTTTGCGGGATCAAAATTTGTAGACAAGTTGTGAGAACTGAATTAGATCATTATGTTCTATATTTGACATTGAGTTCGAATTTTATTGAATCAATTTGAAAACCGAAAAGTTAAATATTTGGGCATTATAGTACAAATTCGAGTTCAAATTATTTGAACCTAGTTATTGAGTTAAAATCTTGGATTATAGCTAGGGGCGAATCTAGAAATTTTATCGAGGGGGCAAAAATTAATTACATAAAAATTAAACCAAAAGTTCAATATAATTATTACAATGCTCGGTTCATTGATATTTAAAGAAGATACTTGCTCAATTTCAAGAACGACGAGAACATATTATTTACATGTTTAATATATCCATTCTTTTTTGGGAGAGAGATATAAGAGTGCAGATATAACAAGATAGTATTTTATGGTGATATGTTTTTGACAATTTATTGATATTATATTTGTCCATTGGTGAATTGTAGATTATTACACTTCTAAATGTTAATTGGAAGGAAATTAATAGTAACCTATATTGTGTCATGCTGAAAAATCATTTATTTTATAGACAATAAAAATTTGTTGCGGATTTTTATTCATTTTTTAAGAAAAATAATTATATTAAACTAAGTTTAATAGGAAAAAGCACTATATTAAATTAAGTTTGGCTTAAATTACTTAGTAACAAAATACATAAATCTTTACCTCAAAACCAAAAAAAAAAAAAAAAATTGGCTTATATATATATATATATATATATATATATATATATATATATAAAAGAATAATAATAATAATCGTCATAATTTTTTTAAGGAAAAAAAGATATTAAATTGCTTAGTAATAATACAAAATATATAACACAACAAACAAATTGACCCCTTTTGCTCCCACCGAGCCTCGAACACTGGTTACAGAGCCATCCTGCGCCATCACCAAACACCATGGGACATTATTTGTCAAATTCCTTGTACCTGACTCATAATAACAAATATATTTGAGGGAGGCAGCCCCCTCAAACTCAAGTAGATTCGCCCCTGATTATAGCCCACACTGGTATCTATAAACATAATTTCAATAATTTCTATATGAAGAGCTGGCGGATGAACTCTTTGAGTTAGATCTTCATCTGATGAGCTGACGGACGAGCTCTCTGTCTAGTTGATTATGACTTCCATATGATGAGCTGATGATGAGATCTATGATGTAGATCTCCATCTGAAAAGCCAAGGATGATCCCTATGAGGTAGATCTCAATTTGAAAAGCTGACGGATGAACTTATGATGTAGATCTCCATCTAAAGAGCTGATGATGAGCTCTCCTAAATAGTTGATGACGACCTCCATCTTATGAGTTGAGGATGATCTCCATCTGAAGAGCTTAGGATGAGTTATACTGAAGAGCTAAGATGATCTCAATCTGATGAGCTGATGATGAGCTCTACTGAATAGGTGATGATGAGCTCTCCGAGATAGATCACCATCTGAAGAGCTGAGGATGAATTCTACTGAATAGTTGAGGATAATCTACATATGATGAGTTGAAGATGAGCTCTACTGAAGAGCTAAGTTGCTGAGGATGACTTCCTGGAGAGTTGAAGATGACATCTGATTGAATACCTAAGAACGAACTCCGGATGAGGAGCTAAGGAGGACCTCCTCCTGAAGAGTTGAAGATTTCTGTTTGAAGACCTGGGGGTGAGCTCTAGCTAAGGAGCTGAGGATGACCTTTACCTGAAGAGCTGAAGATGATTTTTGATTGAAGACCTGAGGATGAGCTCGGGCTCAAGAACTAAGGATGACCTCCACTCGAAGAGTTGATGATGATCTTCATCTGAATAACTGTGTATGACCTCAAGATAAATAGCTCATGATGATTTCTGATTTGAAGATGTAAAGATGAGCTCTGCTGAGGAGCTGAGGATGACCACCAGAAAAGTTGAAGACCTCCTAAATAGTTGAAGATGATATCCTGAATCGTAGATGGCCTCCAGAAGACTTTATGATGATATCCTGATTAAGAGATCGTGATGATATCTGATTGAACACCTAAGGATGATCTCATGATTACCAAGATGAAGAGTTCGTGATGACATCTGATTGAAAAGCTAAGGATGATCTCATGTTGACCAAGATGAAGAACTCATGATGACCTCCGATTGAAGAGCTAAGGATGATATCTAGCTGATGAGCTGAAGATAACCTCCTGATAAGTTGAAGACCTCCTAAAGAGTTGAAGATGATCTCCTGAATCGTAATGACCTCCAGAAGACTTGATGATAATCGTCTGATGATCAAGATAAATAGATCATGATGACATCCGATTGAAAAGCTAAGATGACCTCTGGTTGAAGAGTTGAGGATGACCTACAAGCAGTTGGGGCATCTGATTATTCTTTGTGGTCCCTTCAATAGTCCCGATAATGAATTAGTCAACTTTTTCTAAGCTTAAATCCACGTTCGTCACTGGATGTTAGATTGTCTACGTTCATCATATGAGATTTTGATATTCCAAGTTCATGTAGGATGTTAGATTTCTCACATTCACGAGGTTAGATCTCCCACATTCATCATCAGATGTGGTTACTCATCTTTTTGTTGTGTGTCATTAGAGTTCAACATAATATTCGATATTCTTCCTTTTTTGTTGTCCCTCTACATCTTTGCTCATGTTCCCACAGACGACGCCGATTGATAACATCGAAAATTGCGATGACCTGATGAAATCAATAGAGAGGGGGTTGACATCTCCTTTCTTCTCCAACACTCAAAATGACGATGATGGTGGCAGTAAGTAACCTCTCAGATGACCTGAAAGCACGAAGCAACTGTGAGAAGTGGTCGGAAGGTTTTTCAGCGTATCCCTTCCGATGATCAAGTCAGGGGGAGAATAAGGGAGAACAAGTGCTGTAAAGTAAGCAATGTGTTATGAATCTCTAAAAGTGATGATCAAACCTAGTATTTATAGAGGAAGAGTTACCATACATGTAGATATATTTATATGTTTATCTGAATATGCCAAGATACTGAGAATATCTGATAAGATTTTTGATAAGATCTATTAGATATCCTCAATCTGTGATAAGATCGAATCCGGGAAATCTAGCCAGAGATCTCGCCCCCAGATGATGAGATCGAGTGTTAACAGGTCGGCATATCGTGTCAGGTAGGGCATGTGCTGGAGGTCGACCATATGCCACGAGGTCGCCCATGTTGGGAGGTCATCCATATGCTGTGAGGTCGGTCATGCCGGGAGTTCGGTGACGCCAAGAGGTCAGCCATGTCGGGAGGTCGGCCATGTGCCATGAGGTCAGCCATATGCTGGGAGGTAGGCTATATACCATGAGGTCGGCCATATGCTAGGAGGTCGGCATTATGCCAAGAGGTCGACCATGTTAGGTCAGCCATACCATGAGGTCGGTCATATGATCGGAGGTCGGTGACCTAAATGAGCCAGCCTCCTTGCAAGAGACCTCCTGCTGAAGAAGTCTGGTTTTTGAGCTCCTAGAAGTTTGGATGGGCTCCTACCCCTAAGGGCTATCACATATCAATTAGGCGATGATTGTTTTTTCATCCAACCAAACCGATATAATTCATCGCTATCAAGATGAAAAGAATCAATGACTAAACGCTGGGACTTTGGAGTACAATAAAAATCAAAATACCTATAAATTCAGGAGATCCAAGTAGAAGTATTATCTCCTGAAAGATGGGGTACCTCTAGACGCATTGATTTCCATGGAGTATTATAATCTTGTGTGGACTGCAACCAATGCTGCGGACTTTGGCTTTGATCAGAGAAATTGGTTGTTGGTCGACATTCTTAGCTGCAGTTCGAGGAAAGAGTTGTTCTACCTTCACATCCAATATTTGCACCCCAATTGATAAATCCTTCATGGAATTATGAAGAACTTCAATACTATTGGCTTGATTATCTTGCATAACAGTTAGTTTAGTGAGAATTTCACCAATTTTTGCCTGATGCGTACCATTACCCATAATTAAAAAAAGAGGGCCCCAAAATGTTGGATGAGCTTAATTCGAGATAGTTAGCCTTCGATATCCAGAATTTCAGAGATAAGACACATAAGAGATGCAAGAAGAACATAGAGTGAACAAGAGAAGCTTGTATTCAATATATTTATTTAAAATCATAAATCAGTGAATGAATCACAAGCTTGTGTGTGCATTTTTATATAGCCTAGTCCTTAGTAGCTACTTGACAGTTACTAAATACTAAGTTACAAGACACTATGTATATAGTTGATACTCTGTTATTTTACTTGATTGACTACGAACGCAGCTGCTTCTCCTCTCTTGCAGCTGCTCTGTCTTCATATCACACTCTTAAAACAATTTTATGTACCTTGTGAGTCGTCAGACAAAAGCCTGGTTGAGTAGGACACATGTCCTGAGAAAATAGGAAAATATGTCTTAACCAATGGTTACCACATACGCACAAATCCTGGCTTCTTTAATCAAATCTTGCACATGAG
This sequence comes from Haberlea rhodopensis, assembly GCA_907163345.1. Taxonomy (NCBI): domain Eukaryota; kingdom Viridiplantae; phylum Streptophyta; class Magnoliopsida; order Lamiales; family Gesneriaceae; genus Haberlea; species Haberlea rhodopensis. The sequence goes on along the minus strand of CAJQUN010000236.1, from coordinate 377,318 downwards.
GGAAAAAAAAAACACATACCACTAATAACTAAGTATTCCTTCTTGTTTCTTTCAATAATCTTACGGGTTGGTTTTGTCTGATATCGTCATCAAGGATGATGTCCTTGGGGTGTCATCAAACGACATGTATCGCTTGATGTCGCCCTCAAGAATACCGGGCGACATAAAAAAAATCATTCTTACTTGGTACATGTACATCTAAGTCTACTTTAGATTGTTTGATTCAAACCCAGAATGACTAGGAAGCACAGTTTGTACCATTATTAACTATCGACTTAAATTATACTAGTTAGAAGCACGTGCTACGCACGTAGTATCCGTGTGAGATTATATATAAATTTAAAAAATAAATTAAAAACATAATATTGATTTTTTTGGATATGCTTATTAAAATTTCTATTAATGAAAATAAGATGAGTTATTATTAATATTTTATATGATTAGTTATTCTGATTTTAAGTGGTGCTGAAGTTAAAATCATTTTTATTTTGGTTGTTATAAGTTAATCAGTTAAATTTGAGTTATTATCAAATTATTTTTTATAATTACTTATATAGTTCAAATAAACTTATAGATTAATTATTAATAAATTTTCATCTAATTATATAATTTTCATAATAATATTTAAAATATAACAATCAAATAAATTATCATAATAAATAATAAAAAAATGGGTGAAGTTGCTTTACTATTAAACTTCTAATTGCTTGATTATTACTTTAACTCCATTAGAATTTCCAAAATGGGAGTGACAAATTAATAATTTTAATTATTATTATTATTCTCATCCTAATGTTTATTATCTTCCATGACCATTTTCTTATTCTTATTTCTAAGCTCATTAAATCGAATTGTAAACATGTTAATTAAAATGCATTATTAATGATAATTTACTAAATATGATGTAGTAATTATCTTCCATTAACATTTTTATATTTTAATTTCTAATAATAATTAGGATGAAACTTGACCAATTAATTGAGGGAGAGGAAAAGTTGGAAGTTATAAGAGGGTAAAGAAAGTAACACAATTGTAATGATAGGGATATAATGATAAATAATACGATTAATTGAAGGGAGTGAGAAAAATGGAAGTTATGTGATGAAATGTACATAATCAATTTTATAATTATTTTAAATTATAATTTAAGTGGGATGAGAAAATATTCAAAAAATTATTTTTCTAATATATCTAATTCTTAATTAGTATGTAGTACATTCCTTGGGTGACTCTTTTAATATAGAATTGAAAGATTGGTACTAAATTTATGTTGAAAATGGACTTATTTTTGGTTCTTTTAGGAAGTTAACTAAAATTGATGTAGATATAATACAATAGATTATTAGCTTCATATGTTGGTCACTTTGATTTTATTGTTAAATTGAAATAAGGTAAATAATAGACTTCTTGGATGTGTATACGCAACATAGTATTGCTTAAGCAACTTTGCTTACTTTCTCGTAACAAATATCTCCAATAAATCAGTTTATTGCTATTGTCATATATGTTTCATTAGTCAAGGAAATTCAAGGGACCAATATTAACTGTTAATTAGTGCATAAAGATTAATACACATCATATTTTAAGGAATAAAAAATATAGAATAAAAGGGCAAAATAGTTAATAGTGAATTTAATCACTATAACTCTACCATTTCTTTGTTATTCACATGTTTTTTTCCTTTTATGTAATATCTCCAATAAATCAATTTATTGCTATTGTCATATTACGTTTGATTAGTCAAGAAAATTCAAGGGACCAATATTAACTGTTAATTAGTGCATAAAGATTAATACACATCATATTTTGGAATAAAAAATATAGAATAAAAGGGCAAAAGAGTTAATTGTAAACTTAATCACTATAACTCTACCCTCTCTTTGTTATTCACATGTTTTTCCCTTTTATGTGATATTTTGCTTTTATATTTGTATGTCTATTTTTTATTTTTATTTGTATAGAGTACTATAAAATAAATGGGTAAGGTTGTAATTCACAATTGAAAATTTTTGCTCATTGAAAAACTTTGTCCATTTATTGACTCTTTTATAAGTATATAAATATAAAATATATAGATATAGATAGATAAAGAGGTTAAAAATATATGGATGAAGGAATGAAGGGTGTATAGGTAATTTCATAATTGGAAAACTATCCCAACATCCACACATTATAGGTATATAGATATATAGATATAGATAGATAAAGAGGTTAAAAATATATGGATGAAGGAATGAAGGGTGTATATGTAATTTCATAATTGGAAAACTATCCCAACATCCACACATTTATAGGTATATAGATATATAGATATAGATTATGTTAATTAATATACTATGCGTATTGTTTTGTTTGTAGTAATGACTATATCGTTGTATATAATTTGGTCTAAAATATTACAAATATTGTCTAATGTTTTATTTAATAAAAAAGTTAGTACTTGTTCGAGGGGGTCCATTTAATTGTGGCTGTCGTTCGAGTAGTAGCAAACAAAACTAGAAAAATGGTCCATGTTTGTTATTGTGGAAAATGGGTGTGAGTTGTAAAGTCTCCAATCTTGACGACGTTTAGACAATCAGCCGACCAATATGTTTACGTGTAGGTTAAGAAGAGTTGGCTTTTAGCAAATTGGTCAAATAAGGGCTATTGGAGGAAACACAACCTATAAATAATGGGAGTGATTAATATTACAATAAAAGCTTTATATATCTATCATAAATAGGTGAATATGTGAGGATGGGTTGTGGAAATTCCCATTTTTAAGCAATGCCATTTTAGAATAAGGAGCAAATCTATTATTTGGCTCGATAGATTGAATGGTCTTCATCTGATGCAGCTTGTACTATAGACATCCCCTTCAAATATATTGTGGGGGTGTCCATTCGTATGGGAAAATTCTTATTTATATCGGGTATGAGTTTCGATGCATGCTCACACACACATGTGCATAATTTTCACTGTCATTCGAGATAGATAACATCGAATAGTTCTTTAGGCGAAACATAAATTTATGTTTACCTATTAAATATGGGTCATAAATAATAAATTGGAACTTACTTCAATTTTAAAATATTATTTCTCAAATAACATGAAATCTAAATTTCAAATTGTTTTTTTTTCCTTTTTGACGTATAGATAAGTTTAAATAAGCTCAAATTTACTCTATGCTAAGATATATTCAGATAACCACATAGAATTTTCAATATACGAAGACCACCTAATTATAAACTTTATGAACAGTGTACAGATATTCCGATTTTGATTAAACTCCCATCTATCACATACAGTGTACTTGATAGACCGACCAAGCATGGAAAAAACCGAAAAACATAAAAGGTATAGTTTCTGGAGACAACATCGATCGCTACCAAGGCAAAAACAATTTGTAGATAGTCGTCTGTTAGGGGTGCTTACCGGTCCGAACCGGTCCGATTCCGGACAGGAACCGGCCGGTTCCGGACCCGTTATGGGCGGAACCGATCCGGTCCGTTAAGGAACCGGATCGAACCGGTTCCGGTTTGGTCCGGTTCCTTAACGGTTTTTCGATTTAATTTTTTTTTTATGTTGTAAATGTTTCTTCAATGATATACATCACAAATTCAATATATTTCTTCTTCATTTCATAATATAGATGCATACAAATAATTATAAAGACATGACAATTAAAAATCTAAATAAAAAAATATTACAATTTAGTACTTTGTAGTCTTCATAATTGATAAGTATTGTTTTGGCGTTCTCTTCTTCTTGCTCGTCATAATGATTTACGAATTCGTCAACCGTCCCATCTCTTCTATTTTTGCATTCTGCTTCAAACCAATCTTTAAGTAATGTGAGCATGCATAACGAATCAGCTGATAGACTACTTCTGTAGTCTCCAATAATACGGCCGCAAGTTGAGAATGCCGATTCAGAAGCGACGCTTGAAGCTTGTACATCATACACGTCTATAGCCATTTTGGCTAAGATAGGGAATTGTGCTGCATTGGACTTCCACCATTGTAAGACGTCGAAGTTGTCTTCGGTTAGAAATTGATATTTCAGATAAATTTGCAACTTAGTCGACGTACTAGTAGAAGGTCCTTTTCCCTTAAGTTTTTTCCTGCCCAGCATTCTAAGCAAATTGATGCCCCCACCTTTAGATTGAGCTTGGGGTTGTTCTTCAACAGGCCTTTGTTGCGATGATTCACTTGCATGTTGATTATAATACAATTGAAACATATTTTGGAGAGATTGCATTGTAGACGTCTTTTGATCGTCAACAACCTTCCCCAAAAATTTAGCATAATATTCAAAAATATCATAAATGAAGATAAACATTGACTATGATCTAGCAATGTTGCGATGCAGTGCACGGGTGGGATTTGTTCCCAATACTTTATAAATTTAGTTTCCATTGCACTAACAAAAGCATGCAAGTCATTGTCATCTCTAAATTCTATAAATTTATCAAACATGTTAAATACTAAAGGAAGAAAATAAACGGAAGTTGGATAAGTACAGCCGTTGCCTTCTTCATTTTTTATTTTTTTTATTTTTTAAAAAAACTATCGGTTCCGGTTCCGGAACCGGAACCAAACTGGTAGCACCGGAACCGGCGGTGCTACCGGTTTGGTTCTTGGGGACCGCCCCGGACCGGTTTCTAACCGGTTCCGGGGCGAACCGGAACCGTTAAGTCCGGTTCCGATTTCGGACCGGACTTAACGGTCCGAATCCGGGCCGGGTCCGGTTTGACCCGGCCCGGTAAGCACCCCTATCGTCTGTGCAGAATTTTATGCGGCGCGTCCCTTATGCGGCTTTTCATGAGTTGATGATTCCAAATGATGTATATTGATGACATCTCTTGGTTTAGTGTATATACAACATATATTTGATGAATTAAACACTTGAATTTTGAAATTAAACAGCATACATTAAGAGAAAAAACAAGATCACAACACATTTTGCAACACTGCATATCTTGTTCTTAAAAATGAACAAGTAGAAGTCGGATACTAAGCTGCGTGGGATGATCTCCGCCCCATATCCTAAAATCATCAGATGAGTCTCTCATATCTTTACAGTTGATCCACCCTACATGTTGCATATCTATAGACCATGATTTATTCGTATTATTAAAGGAATAACAGCTTTGACATAGTTTTAAAGGTATAGGAGACTGATGCTGTTGAGTAAAACTTTTGGACTCGACTAAGTAGGTGTTTGCAATTGCTTATGAAAATTACTTATCTGCTTTTCAGATAAAAAAAGCAGTTTTTGGGTGTTTTATTTGTTTGCTTCTGCTATTGCTTCTCTAAAAATAAGCAGAAAAAGCAGAAGCAGAGAAGCAGATCATGACATGTTTTTGACTGTTTTAAGTTGTTTTGTGGCAATTTCATAATTAATTTAAGTTTATTAAGCTGCTTTTTTATTTAAATAACAAACACTCAATGCTTTTGCTTAAAATCAACTTTTTCTAACTTTAAGCAAAAACAACATAAAGTGCTTTGAATAAGCAATCGCAAACACACCCTAAATAGGCATGCAATAAGGAGGACGACATATATATAAACAAGCATTCGAAAGAACAACTAAAAAACAACACAAGTCATTTCATTTCATCCAACATGCCATGGACCGTTGTTTAAATCGAATTCAGGACATCAAAGATAGATCCAACTGTTTCTTATAAAGACTAAAGTACTTATAGAAGAGATTCGAGTACATCAATCTATCTCACAGACACAGAAATCACTCAGCCCATGCCATATTTCTGAGTCCAGCTCCTTGCAGTGGTCTCATACTTGCTCTGGTCCGTTTTGTACATATGAGCAATCTCAGGTACCAGAGGATCATCAGGGTTTGGGTCCTTTAACAAAGAACAGATAGAAAGTAACACCTGAAATAAAGTTACTCTCTTTTAGCAACTTGAATATCAAAATATCAGGATAAATCAGTATTTTCAGACTAGTGAGTAAACAAAATGAACCTTCGAAATAGTTAATTCAGGGCTCCACTGCTCCTTCAATATATCGAGGCATATACTTCCGTTGCTGTTTATATTCGGATGGAAAACTTTTGTTCTGAAAGCAACCGGCAAATCATAGATGAATGTATATGAATTACACATTTTGATTAAGAAAAATTGGACATGATGAAAGATAAAGCACTTATGTTAGGTATTATAAAAGCACCTTAGGAGGCTTGAAAGGGTAGTCGGGAGGAAAATGAATCGTAACAAGGAAAACCCCACCCGCATATGGACTATCTGGAGGACCCATGATCGTCGCTTGCCAGTGAAACATGTCCTCAGCAACGGGACCTGAAATATGCATCAAGTGGAAAGCAAGCATTCAACACATATTAAGAATGTCAAGAAGAGAATGATCATGCTTCTAGACAAAAATAAAAATTGTACATACATTTGGATTTACAAAAAAATACAAACTACCATAACGCTAAAGATAGAAAAGATAGGCAGCCATACATGAGAGATGGGGTAATTGCTGCACTGCCGAAAATCTTGATCCAATTGTTGTATCTCATTTCACTCTTTACCAATTGAGCCAAAACCATAAAAGTCTTGAGTGCGTGAGTATATTGGAATGATAAATTCATGAACAATAAGAATAAATGTAGATCTTTTTCCAAAGTATCATTTGTGTTACTTTCGCCCGTGTCACACTGTTACCTATATTCGAAATAGCAGACAACTAAATAATCACCTCATCTACGACACCAAGATTACAAATACTTTCAAGAAAAGCAACTGATTGCATCAAACCTTGTTCAGGACTTGCTATCCAGCATACCCAGGAAACATATATGCAGAATTTTAATCCCAAACCGTGTCTGACTTAGCACATCACATGGAAACAACCACTGCAAAGCTCGCGAATCTACTCAAACACCTAATCAATTTTTTTTTCATTCTTTCTTATACAAAAGCTTCTTCTTGAATTGAAGTCAAAACTTATCAAAATTCCTAAGTATCTATTGTTAAAAAGAATATGTGAGTCGTAGCTAAATGAAAAAAAAATTCCTCAAATTTTTATACTTAATTTGTAACAACAATCAGAGCATAGTTTTCCAGACTAAGACACCTCAGAATGTATCACAAATCCATCACTGAGCCTAAAGGATCAAAACAACAAGAATTACTAAGCTTTTAATCCCAATAGATTGTGATAGACTACATGAACGAAAGAAGGAATCAAGGCGGGTCGCACACATGCGTTAGTCTTCTCTAGGAGCTTCTTTCGGTCAAAATATCATTGTTGCTATCTTATATCGTCCCTTGCTATCGTGAAATGGCCGAATCCATGGACTCTACTCGATGTACACATGCATTGCTGGGCCTACATCGTTCGTGATCAAACCAACATAAACGATTTTTTTACATCTTATCTTTTATACAAGTCACACCTGCTTCAGCTCAGATGTCTTCAATCATTATTCTACCTCTTCTGGTCTTACAACACATCCAACGGAGCATCCGCATCTCCGTCAACTCATCTTTTGGACGTATTCCGTCCTATATAATATTGCATTGCAGGTTTGATGGCAGCTGTATAAAAATTCCCCAAAAATCTCAACGGATATTACGAATGCATATCCAATAAAAAATTCCCTGAAAGTTTCAGGCCAAACGGTGTTCGTTTGCCCTGCCAACGATCTGATTCCAGTTTCCTCCACTGTTTGCAATGCTGTCGCTTTTCAGATCCGGCCAGATTCCGATGTTGTTAGTGATGATACCATAATGGAAAACATTCCTCACTCAGAGTCGACCAATATTCTCATGCCAATTGACCAATTCCCGTTGACGTCCGGCCAGCATGCTCCGACGCACCTGCCTGTACCTGCTACGTCTGCGTTTTGCTCTATCTCGCCGGATTCTGCAACAATTCCGACCATAATCCAAGGTATTTCGAACCCTACCCTTGCTAGCATTTCGATTACCCCCTCCCCGTTACTTGAATCCATGCCTAATGCTCATAATCGATCTATGCACCAATTTTACTCTAGAACCCTAACTTCCGGAATTCCAATCCTTGATTCCGGCTCCGTCACTAATCCTAACTTGGCTTCCTTCACATCGAAACAATTCAACACCACAACGATGCAAACGCCCCAATCAATTTCAGTATCGGCGTTGAAATCGGCCGTGCGTTCTTCCCAAGCCCTAATTCCGCCGTTGGCTATTCCCTCCGACCACGTTATGGCCGATTCCGATCACATTTCTCAATCAAATTCAAATTCCTTCGGGATTCCAGCTGCTCTAATCCAATCGATCAGTTCCCCTCAATCAATTTCAGCATCGGAGGTTCCGGCAGTTAGCGACGCCGCCTAATCCATCGGAATTTTGCGGGTTCAGGGTTCACATTCGATTTCCTCAATTTCTCAATCAATTCCCGCTCCTCTCGTCAATCATGTTCAATCTTCATCTCCTCTGGTCTTGGGTAACAACTTCCCCTTGCCAATTTTCGGAACGGTGCCCCAATTCACCTCTCCGTCTACCGGGCCGCTCACGCCCCAATTCCCAATTCCTCCTTCATTTTCAGACCTCCCCGCTATGGCTGCCGGATTCCGTTTCCCCCTTCAACCTACTCCGGTCCCCACTCGCTTACCCCCCCTTCGGACTTCTCATGTCCGTTCTTCCCCGTCTCCCACGTCGGGACGAGGTACCTCCGCCCCGCTGTCTTCTGGCATTCCCCTTCCTGTCGCCTCATACTCCCAGGTTGCCACTCCTCCTTCTCCTCGGACTCTAAAAAAGTCTTTCCTCGATATTTCTGACTCCATGGCGGAGATTCCTCAACCTTCGTTCATTGACGGGAAACCTGGCATCCTCTTTCCGGATGAGGTCATTGCTTCTTTTGTCACTCCCCTTCAGTTCACCTTGATGGGCAAGATTACTGGGAATCGTGCTGCGGTTCCCAATGATAAAATCATCCTTGCCTTCTCTAAGTTGGGTTTAGCTGGCAATTTTAACCTCAAGTTCCTCCCTCGGGGCTATATGGCCATCACTCTTTCCACTGAAATGGATTATGCCAACCTTTGGACCCGTAGCAGCCTCTTCATTGGCCAATTGGCTATCCGTTTCTCTAAGTGGACTCCCGAATTCTGTTATGAAGAGGAATCTCCTATAGCTCCCGTGTGGGTTCGCTTCCCTGACCTTCCTCTTCACTTGTTCAATAAAAAAGGCCTTTTTGCCATCGCCCAGATCCTGGGCAAACCCATCAGAGTTGATGAACCTACTGCTGATTTCTCACGGGCTTCCTTTGCTCGTGTGTGCATTGAGATGAATGTTCTTGCACCTCTCATTGATGAAATTTGGGTGGGTTGGGGTTCTCATCGTCGGACCATTAAGGTGGTTTATGACAAAGTGCCTTATTACTGTACTGCATGTAAAATGTTGGGCCACAATCTTACTGACTGTTACCATAGTGGTAACAAGACTCGACCCAATCGGCCCCCTCCCGCTGCTCCTACTCCGCCTTCGGGCCCTACCGGTCACCCCCAGACACATGTTGCTTCCGCCCGTGGTCCCCCTCCCACTCACGCCCCCCATCCATCCAAAACACCTTTTCGTCAGTCCAAATCTCCAACTTCTGGTACACCCTTCCCCCTCATCTCGCACTCCCTTGGGGTCCTCCAATCCCTTTGCAGTCTTACATGATTTAGACTCTTTGGACAACCCCAGCTCTACGCCTCCCTTCTCGGCTTCCTCCCTTCCTAGCACTTCCAAATCCACCTCTTCAAGACACCGTCCAAGGCGTCGTGGCAAACCCAAGACTCCTTCTCAAGACTCGTTCACGTCTGCTTCTGTGGAGCCCTCATCCTCTGGGCTCCCATCTGAGTCCCCTAGTGTGGAAACTTTTCCACACCGCCCAGGCAAGGAACCAGCTTCCACTTCCTTTCCTGTGATGACCCCTCCAGTTGTCCTTGCCTCCCCTTCGCAGCCCCAGGGCATTCCTTCCATGGTCCAGCAGTCTCCTCCTGAGCCCCCGGAGCCTCCTTCGACGCTTTTACATCCTCTTCCTCAATCTTGGGCACAGGGATGGCTTCCGTCCAGGACAGTACTATAGATGGCTCTGTTCAGGACGTATGTACACTGAACCAGGCTACCATATGTTGGGATATGCCCTAAGACACATCATTAGATGATTGTTTATGACATACAATGTAATATGATTTTATGAATGGCAATTCATTATTATATATTATTCTTTTAACTGTGCAATGTGAATTAATATATATGTTAATGTCCTTAGAATAATATTGTATTATTCTTAAAGATGTCCCTAGTCAAGTATTATCATGAATAGGGATAATGATAATACGTTGAGACTAGTATGTGTTGATCGATGAATTGTTCATTGATATGAGATATCAAATCAACATATAGGTACATGTTAGAGAACGATGTACTGGACAGACCCACCATGAGAATGCAACATGGATAGTTATATGATCGTCATATGCAATTCTCATAGTGATAATAATGTATGTAATCCTTACGACTTGTGATCATCAGAGATCCCAACATAAGGAGTTATGTATCTTGATATCGTCAAACGTTACCCGTAACAGGGTATACTATAAAGGCGACTATTGGATACACTACGAATTATGTAGAGGGATGTTGACTGATCGAGATGGGATTTGTCCCTCCTATATAACAGGAGATGTGTTAGGCCCTTGATCAAGTGAGAACTAAAATGCATGGCCATGCTCGAATGAGTCGATATGAGATATCGAGCTTATTCGTTTATTCTAGTTCTACTTGGGGATCAAGAAATAAAGATTGGATATACGAGTAGGACTTTTCCATGACTCGTGTTCAATCTAAACACAAAGGACAAAGGGATTAAGTTACATGATTAATATTATCACAAGTTCTAAAGGTTATGTCGAGTCATTGACATTCTTGTAATTTGGGTAGCATTGATGTGTTGCTAGATACCGCTCAATGCTTGCGACATAAAATGAGTTTTTATGTCACTGCCAACATTACAAGATCCTATCGGGTCGCACAAAAGATTAAATCGAAAAGGGAAATTAAATTCATTGGATGAATTAATTAATTAAGAAGAGTCTTAATTAAGTGATTAAAAGGTTTTAATTAAATCATGGGTTTGGGCCCATAAGACTTTAAGAAAGTCTTGAACCTTAATTAAAAGCCTTTTAATATAAATACAAGGTTATGATATAATTGTAAGACACAACTTCATATCATTGAACCTAAAAACCAAGCAAGACACACGGCCTCCAAAACCAACAAAAGAGCTCTCGGCTTCTTCATCATAGCCGAAGAGAATTTGTGATTTTTGGGCGTGCCTTTCGATTTAGAATCGAGTGTCTTTCTTGTTCCGGTTTAATAACTTGTCTAGCAACTTGTTATTAAACTATCCCTTCACCCGATTTGATCGTGTGGATACGGTTGAGGCAAAACTCATTGAGTTTTGCTAGTGACTCGGAGAAGGCGTAGGACGTGGTGCTGCTCCGTGGATTCTGCTTCAAACACGCTACAAGGGTAAGACACTTGTAATTCCTTTATCCGATATGAATCCTATGTATATATCTGCTGGTTAGTAATCCATAAAATTTTATTCCGCTGCGTTGTATGCTCTTGGATTACTTACAGTGGTATCAGAGCCGTGTACAAGGCTCATATCGGATTTATGTGATTAAATTGTGTTAATCATATTAGAATTAATATTGCATGCTATTTAAAACTGTATGAACATATATGATATGTTAATATTTAGTTTATGAAAATCATCGTAAAATTGTATTTGATATAATTAGGCGAATATCGAACCATATGTCACAAGTTTTCGGCCATCACCATCACAAATGACACCACGGCTAGCCACATGAGGGCTAGGGTTTTCGAACCCTTGGCTCTAGATGGCTTAGTCGTTGTGGCTAATAATTGTGCATGGAAGTGTCGAAAATTAATTAGGGTTTAGAACCCATTGGACGTGACGGCTAGCTCATGACGGCCAGGGTTTCGAACCCTAGTAGCCGTGCATGGCTCGGCCATCATCGCCTATTTTTCTTAAGTTTTGAGACGTGGATGAGTTTTGAACTCTTTGACTCGATAATGGTTCACGCATGCATGGATTAGTAACTTTACCACATGAGAGCAAGGTTTTTCGAACCCTTAGCTCGAGATGGTTGAGCCAACCCCGTGCATGGCCTGACCGTGACTCGTGGCTAACAAATTCCGGCGTTTCAAACAAGATGGCTCGATAAAATTCCATAAGGGTGCGAGGCGGCTAGGGTTTGGAACCCTAGCGCCGCCGCCGCTCGAGACATGGCTCGGCCATGGGCTAGGGTTTCGAACCCTAGGCCCACTATTGGTCCAGCCGTGTGCTTCATGGTTCGAACCATGGTGGTTCGTGTCTTAGTCGCTTTAGTTCGTGGCATGTGATGTCCCGAGCGTACGATAAATTTTCAAAAATTATTTTACAGTTTTAATTAGAATTAAATTTAAAATGTTTAGAATTTAATTAATTAAATGTTAATGCATGCTTTATGTGTTGTTTGAGCATGGTGCGTGGTTATAGCCCTTTGACCTATTAGATAGGATTTGTGGATGTTTGTAATGTATAATACGACCTGCGTGTCGTGCCTTCTCTATTTCATTCTAAATGTAATCCCTCCCCTATGTTCCCCTCGAATGTGAATCGAGGAATTCTATATCTTGTAAATAGTGTAGTTTATTTTATTGATGATGATCAATGAAGATGGAGCATCGTGCCGGGATGAGGAGGCCATTCACAAATTGGAGCCAAAGGAAGGTGCTTGTGAAGTTACCTTAGGTTGACTCATAGGATTTTCTCAATGGCTTGAGAAAATCATTAGTAGGGGCTATAACCATGTCACGTTTAATTATGTATGTTGATGCATGATTTATCTTATGTTTTAGTTTGATAATAGTATTACACATATATGTAGATATGTATACAACTATATGTAGTGGACATATTTTAAATTATCAAATTAATCATGAGATCAATAAATCCCTCTAAAATATTAAGTTTTAGATGCCTTCCAAAATAAAAGTACTCGTCAATAACTTCGATTGTACATGTCTGGGTTTGCCAAAGCAAAGCACCGTGGCAATCTTAGTAAGGCGCGAAAGGATAAAAGTGATATCCGTTATACTTTAATTGGGTACGACTTAACTAGGTTATCTCAATAGGATTGGGAATCTAGAGGCATGGGTTGGATTATAATTCATTTGATGAATTGAACAAAGTGTTGTTCGTCCAACTATCCAAGAATTATATGTGATGTAATTGACAAAGTGTTGTCTACCTAAATAATCGAGTCTTGGGCGATTAGCCAAAGCTAACTCAAGATTAAGTGAAACATGGATCTTGGCCCACTAAAGGTTTTGAGGGTTGATATTTTTAAACAAAATAGTGGGAGTATCATTTAATATAAGACCATGTTAAATGATTTAAATCATAAACTTATTTTGCATATTTATATTGTAGATATCCATGGCAACTAACAACGTTACTAGCACTTTATCACTGCGATCGGTCCTTGAGAAGGACAAATTAAATGGGACGAATTTCCTAGACTGGCATAGGAACTTGAGGATAGTCCTCAAACAAGAAAAGAAACAATATGTCCTAGAGGAACCCTTGCCCGCTGAGGAACCTCCCCTAACAGCTACAAGAGCTGAAAAAGATGCTTACAAGAAGCATCAGAGTGACGCACTTGATGTTGGGTGCCTCATGCTTGCCACCATGAACTCTGAGCTTCAGAAGCAACATGAGGAAATGGAGGCGTTCGATATGATCGAACACTTAAAGCAGTTGTACCAACAGCAAGCAAGACAAGAGTGGTATGACGTCTCTAAGGCGTTATTTCAGTGCAGGATGGTAGAAGGAAGCCTAGTTGGAACTCATGTGCTCAAGATGATTGGGTACATTGAGAATCTGGACAAGCTGGGTTTTCCATTGGACCAAGAGTTGGCCACCGATGTGATCTTGCAATCGTTGCCTGAGAGCTTCAGTCAATTTGTAGTAAATTACAATATGACTGACATGGAAAAGACTCTACCACAATTGCTTGGTATGTTGAGAACATATGAAGCAAATACTAAGAAGACTAAGGCCACAAATGTCCTTATTGTGAATAAGGGCAAAGGAAGGGCCAAAGCTAAACGCAACAAGAAAGCAAAGAAAGTCTTTGCTAAATCTAAGCCATAGTCTTATGCACTGAAGCCAAAGGGAGGGATAGCAAAGGAAGGGAACTGTTTCCATTGCGGTGAGACCAGCCATTGGAAAATGTACTGCAAAGTATATCTGGAGGATCTAAAGAAAGGAAGTGTGACTTCCGCTTCAGGTATTTTTGTTATAGAAGTCAATTTATCTACTTCTTCATCATGGGTATTAGATACTGGATGTGGATCTCACATTTGTGTAAATGTGCAGGATCTAAAAAGGAGTAGGACGTTGGCGAAAGGTGAAGTTGATCTCCGAGTTGGAAATGGAGCAAGAGTTGCTGCATTAGCTATAGGAGATTATCATTTAGCTTTACCTTCTGGTTTATCATTGATTTTGAAAGATTGTTATTTTGTGCCTTCAATTACTAAAAACATTATTTCTATTTCTTGTTTGGACAAGTATGGATTTTCATTTATAATAAAGGACAACTGTTGTTCTATTTATTTAAATGATATGTTTTATGCTAGTGCACAAATGGTGAATGGTCTTTATGTATTAAATCATGATATGCCTATCTATAACATAAATACTAAAAGGATTAAAAATAATGATTGTAATCCGACTTATCTCTGGCACTGTCGCTTGGGCCACATAAACGAGAACCGCATATCTAAACTTCATAAGGATGGAGTATTAGATTCATTTGATTTTGAATCATATGAAACATGCGAATCTTGTTTAATGGGCAAGATGACTAAAGCCCCTTTCAAGGGACATGTTGAAAGGGCAAATGTTTTATTGGGACTAATACATAGTGATGTATGTGGACCAATAAGTACACAAGCTAGAAGTGGTTTTCAATACTTCGTTACATTTACTGATGACCTCAGTAGATATGGGTATGTGTACCTAATGAAACATAAGCATGAAACCTTTGAAAAGTTCAAAGATTTCAAGAATGAAGTACAAAACCAACTTGGCAAAAGTATCAAAATCCTTCGATCAGATCGAGGAGGAGAATACTTAAGCCAAGAGTTTCATGACTATCTAAAGGAGTGTGGGATAGTCCCACAACTCACTCCTCCGTATACTCCACAATGGAATGGTGTATCCGAGAGGAGAAATCGAACCTTGTTAGACATGGTTAGATCAATGATGAGTCATACAGATCTTCCAATATCGTTTTGGGGACACGCTCTAGAAACAACGATTTTCTTACTGAACCGTGTTCCATCTAATCAGTGGAAAAGACACCATATGAGATATGGACTGGGAAGCGTCCTAGTATGTCTTTTATGAAGATTTGGGGTTGTGAGGCTTTCGTTAAACGTCACGCCACTAACAAACTTGGACCCAAATCTGATAAGTGTTTATTTGTGGGGTATCCTAAGGAAACGAAAGGATACTATTTCTATTATCCCACCGAGAACAAAGTAGTTGTTGCTCGGACTGGTGTATTTATTGAAAGAGAATTTATTTCTAGAAAAACCAGTGGGAGAAAAATAGAACTTAGTGAAGTTCAACCACAAGAAAACACTGAACCTGAGATTGAGATGGAAACAGAGCAGGCACCGCAAGCTGTTGTGGAAGAAGCACCTGCTCAAGAGACACAAGCCCAGCGTAGGTCTGTAAGAGAACACCGGGAGCCACAGAGATATGGATTTCTTGTGACTCAACAAGGTGACTTACTACTTATTGATGAGGATGAGCCGTCATCTTATCAACAAGCTATAATGGGCAATGATTCTGAGAAATGGCAAGAGGCCATGAAATCTGAGATGGAATCCATGTATGAAAACCAAGTATGGACTTTGGTTGATCCACCTGAAGGGGTACGACCCATAGGGTGCAAATGGATTTTCAAGAAAAAGACCGATATGGATGGTAACGTACAAACCTATAAAGGTCGGCTGGTTGCAAAAGGATTCAAACAAATTCATGGTATTGACTATGATGAAACCTTTTCACCAGTGGCCATTGTTAAATCCATAAGGATCTTACTTGCAATAGCTGCATTTCATGATTATGAAATCTGGCAGATGGATGTCAAAACAGCTTTCCTTAATGGAAATCTGCTCGAGGATGTGTACATGACACAACCCGAGGGTTTTGTCGATCCAAAGGATGCTGGAAAGATATGCAAGCTACAACGATCCATTTATGGATTGAAGCAAGCTTCTCGGAGTTGGAATCTTTGTTTTGATGATGCAATCAAAGAGTTTGGTTTTATCAAAAACAAAGATGAACCTTGTGTCTACAAGAAGGTCAGTGGGAGCGTAATATTTTCCTAGTGTTGTAGGTAGACGACATACTTCTTATTGGAAATGATATCCCTGCCTTGCAATCTGTAAAGATTTGGCTAGGGAATTGCTTTTCGATGAAAGACTTGGGAGAAGCCACCTATGTATTAGGAATCAAGATCTATAGAGATAGATCGAGAAGGCTTCTTGGTCTAAGTCAAAGTACATACATAGACAAGGTGCTTAAAAGGTTTAGCATGCAAGAATCCAAGAAAGGATTCGTGCCTATGACACATGGTATTTATCTCTCGAAGGAACAGTGTCCTTCAACACCAGATGAGAGACAACGCATGAGCAAGATTCCATACGCGTCAGCTATTGGATCTATCATGTATGCCATGATATGTACTCGTCCCGATGTATCGTATGCTTTGAGCATGACGAGCAGATATCAAGTTGATCCAGGTGAAGGTCACTGGATTGCTGTCAAGAATATCCTAAAGTACTTGAGAAGAACTGAGGATACATTCTTGATTTATGGAGGTGAGGAAGAGCTCAATGTAATGGGTTACACTGATGCAAGCTTCCAAACCGACAAAGATGATTTTCGATCGCAATCTGGATATGTGTATTGCCTAAATGGAGGTGCTGTGAGCTGGAAGAGTTCAAAGCAAGGAACAGTAGCCGATTCTACAACGGAAGCTGAGTATATTGCTGCCTCGGATGCAGCAAAGGAAGCTGTTTGGATGAGGAAGTTCATTTCTGAACTTGGAGTGGTGCCTAGCATTAAAGATCCGATAGAACTCTATTGTGACAACAATGGAGCGATCGCATTAGCTAAGGAACCAAGATCTCACCAAAGATCCAAACACATACTTAGGCGGTTCCATTTCATTCGAGAAATCGTTGAAAGGGGAGATGTTAAAATATGCAAAGTACCAGCAGATGATAATGTATCTGACCCATTGACGAAGCCACTGTCACAGCAGAAGCATGATCGTCATACTAGATCTCTAGGCATTAGGTATATGTCTGAGTGGTCTTAGTGCAAGTGGGAGATTTGTTGGGATATGCCCTAAGACACATCATTAGATGATTGTTTATGACATACAATGTAATATGATTTTATGAATGGCAATTCATTATTATATATTATTCTTTTAACTGTGCAATGTGAATTAATATATATGTTAATGTCCTTAGAATAATATTGTATTATTCTTAAAGATGTCCCTAGTCAAGTATTATCATGAATAGGGATAATGATAATACGTTGAGACTAGTATGTGTTGATCGATGAATTGTTCATTGATATGAGATATCAAATCCACATATAGGTACATGTTAGAGAACGATGTACTGGACAGACCCACCATGAGAATGCAACATGGATAGTTATATGATCGTCATATGCAATTCTCATAGTGATAATAATGTATGTAATCCTTACGACTTGTGATCATCAGAGATCCCAACATAAGGAGTTATGTATCTTGATATCGTCAAATGTTACCCGTAACAGGGTATACTATAAAGGCGACTATTGGATACACTACGAATTATGTAGAGGGATGTTGACTGATCGAGATGGGATTTGTCCCTCCTATATAACAGGAGATGTGTTAGGCCCTTGATCAAGTGAGAACTAAAATGCATGGCCATGCTCGAAGAGTCGATATGAGATATCGAGCTTATTCGTTTATTCTAGTTCTACTTGGGGATCAAGAAATAAAGATTGGATATACGAGTATGACTTTTCCATGACTCGTGTTCAATCTAAACACAAAGGACAAAGGGATTAAGTTACATGATTAATATTATCACAAGTTCTAAAGGTTATGTCGAGTCATTGACATTCTTGTAATTTGGGTAGCATTGATGTGTTGCTAGATACCGCTCAATGCTTGCGACATAAAATGAGATTTTATGTCACTGCCAACATTACAAGATCCTATCGGGTCGCACAAAAGATTAAATCGAGAAGGGAAATTAAATTCATTGGATGAATTAATTAATTAAGAAGAGTCTTAATTAAGTGATTAAAAGGTTTTAATTAAATCATGGGTTTGGGCCCATAAGACTTTAAGAAAGTCTTGAACCTTAATTAAAAGCCTTTTAATATAAATACAAGGTTATGATATAATTGTAAGACACAACTTCATATCATTGAACCTAAAAACCAAGCAAGACACACGGCCTCCAAAACCAACAAAAGAGCTCTCGGCTTCTTCATCATAGCCGAAAAGAATTTGTGATTTTTGGGCGTGCCTTTCGATTTAGAATCGAGTGTCTTTCTTGTTCCGGTTTAATAACTTGTCTAGCAACTTGTTATTAAACTATCCCTTCACCCGATTTGATCGTGTGGATACCGTTGAGGCAAAACTCATTGAGTTTTGCTAGTGACTCGGAGAAGGCGTAGGACGTGGTGCTGCTCCGTGGATTCTGCTTCAAACACGCTACAAGGGTAAGACACTTGTATTTCCTTTATCCGATATGAATCCTATGTATAGATCTGCTGGTTAGTAATCCATAAAATTTTATTCCGCTGCGTTGTATGCTCTTGGATTACTTACACCATCTTCAGCTCATCTCCCCCCCCCTCCCCCGACTTATCCATTTCCACTGCGATAGAGGGTTTGGTTGACTCTCAACCTTCCCACTCTCTTGTTGTCGTCTCCTCCCACACAGGAATCGATTGTGACTCGGTTGCGTTATGGTCGTCTGCTTCTTGTGATGGCTTGGATCTCACTATGATTGATCCTACCCTTGTCAGTTCTAGCTTCGCCCTCAAGAGAAAAAACTCCGACACCGTGCGCCCTCGCCGCCCGCAACGGAAACCTTCGAGCACACCACCCACTCCCTTTTGATGCATTGCCTCATATGGAATGTAAGGGGGATCGGTAATAGGCAATCCCAAAGACAACTTCGCTCTTTAGTGAAGCTTAACCCGGTGCACGTTTTGGTTCTCATTGAACCCAAAATTGACTTAGATCCCACCCATATGGCCCGGAGATTTGGTTTCGCCCGTGTTTTTGCCAATGTTTCCGGTGACATATGGGTCTTTCTTGCTGCGGATCTGCAGGCGGATTGCCTCATTGATCAGGAGCAGTTCGTCAACCTTCGTCTCTCTGCCCCCTTTCTCCCTTCCCCTGTCTTTTGCTCGTTTGTACATGCTCATTGTGACTACCTTCGCCGCCGCCCCCTCTGGGAGGCCCTCCTTCTTGGCAAGCCCGACCAGGGTCCTTGGCTTCTAGGCGGCGACTTCAATGTGGTGCGCTCTGCTGCTGAGTGTCATGGTACTTCTGGGGGTCGCCCCGGCCCCATGGATGACTTCAATGACTTCATTACTGACTCTGCTCTCTTGGATGCGGGGTTTGAGGGTTCATCTTTCACTTGGACGAACAAATCTGTCTGGAAGCGGCTTGATCGGGTTTTCATTTCTGGTGATTGGGGTGATCATTTCAACTCCATCCGGATTCAGCACTTGCCGCGTTCCTTCTCGGACCACTGTCCTTTGCTCATCTCTGCCCCGGTCTTTGCCCGGGGTCCTTCCTCTTTCAGGTTCCAGAGCATGTGGACCCGTCATCACAACTTCCTTCAAACTGTCCGCCTTAACTGGCTTCTCCCTTGCCCTTTTCAGGGTATGATTAAGCTTGCGGCCAAGCTCAAGCGTCTCAAACACCATCTTAAGTGGTGGAATTCTGATGTTTTTGGCAACCTTCATGCCCGGCTTGATGAGGTCAATGTGGCTGTGCAGCTTGCCGAAACTGCGTGTCTAGCCTCTCCGTCCGAGGCTCATTGGACTCACCTCTCCAAATGCAATGCTGACCTTGCTCGTACTCTTTCTATAGAAGAGGACTTCTGGAAGCAAAAGGCCTCCTGCAACTGGTTGGTTGATGGTGAGCGTAACACCAAGCTCTTTCACAACATGGTGCGCAAGAAACGGGTCCGCAATCACATCTTCCGGATCTGGGACGAGGGGGTCTGCCTCTCTACTCCTGCCCAAATCCATGCCTCTGGGTCCGTTTTCTTTGAGCATCTCCTGACTGGTGATCCTTTTCCGCTCAATTCCCCTGATCTGTCGGACTTCACCCCTACTATATCTGATCAGGTGAACTCTCAACTTTGCGCCCCCCCCACCTTGGACGAGGTCCGGTCAGCGGTTTTCTCGATTTCTCGAGATAGCGTTGCTGGCCCCGACGGGTACTCCTCGGCCTTTTTCCAGCATTGTTGGGACATTGTCCAACTTGATGTTTTTGAGGCTGCCCTTGACTTCTTTCAGGGTCACCCGATGCCTCGCAGCTTCACGTCCACAACCCTTGTCCTCCTGCCCAAATACGAGGGGGCTCAGTCTTGGTCGGAATTCCGTCCCATCAGCTTGTGTAATGTTACGAACAAAATCATATCCAAGCTTCTTTACTCCCGGCTGTCGACTGTGGCCTCCTCTCTTATCTCTCCGAACCAGAGTGCTTTTGTTCCGGGTCGTTCCATCTCCGATAATATCCTCCTGGCCCAGGAACTGGTTCATAGTTTGGACTTCCCTACTCGTGGGGGGAATGTCATCATGAAACTCGATATGGCTAAGGCCTATGATCGGGTTCAATGGTCCTTCCTCATTCGTCTCTTGTGCCGGCTTGGTTTCTCCGTAACCGTCCTTCGATTGGTTGATGCTTGCATCTCCAATTGCTGGTTCACGGTTAATATCAATGGCTCATCAGCTGGCTTCTTCAAGTCCAACCGTGGGCTGCGTCAGGGTGATCCTCTTTCTCCTCTTCTCTTTGTCCTTGGGGCGGAATACTTGTCCCGTGGTCTCAATCATCTTTCCTCCATTCATCCTTCATTCTCTTACCGTTCTGGTTGTGATGTCGTTGTTTCTCATTTAGCTTATGCTGATGACATCATCCTCTTTTCTAACGGTTCTTCTCGGGGCATTTCGATTCTCATGGATTTCCTTCATGCTTACGAGAATTGTTCGGGCCAATGCGTCAACTTGACTAAAAGTTCGATCATTCTACCACCTTCGAGTACCACGCGTCTGCGCTCTCGCCTTCTTCGGCTCACCGACTTCTCCGAAGCCGCTCTTCCTATCAAGTATCTGGGGGTCCGTTGTACCGGGGCAATCGGAAATCGTCCCTTTTTGCCCCTCTTCTGCAAGCCATTCGCCAACGGCTGGATGGTTGGGAAACCCGCACTCTCTCTCCGGGTAGTAGGAGGACCCTTATCCAGAGTGTTCTCGCCTCCATGCCCATCTATCTGTTCCAGGTGCTTCAGCCTCCGCTCATCATCATCAACAAGATCGAACTTCTTTGTAACAAATTCCTATGGGGTTCCCAGCCATTGCAATCTCGCTGGCATTGGGCCCGCTGGTCTCGGGCCTGTCTTCCTATGATGAAGGGGGCCTTGGTTTTCGCCGGCTGAAAGATGTGGTGGACGCTTTCTCTGTTAAACTTTGGTTCCACTTCAGGCTTCAGCAATCTCTATGGGCCCAATTCCTCCATAGAAAATACTGCTACTCCCAACATCCCTCTATCGTTGCCTCACGCGGCACTATCTCGCCCATTTGGAGGCGTTTGTTACATCATCGCTCTAGGGCTGACGCCGTTGGCGCATTGGCTCGGGTCATCTCTCTTTCTGGGATGACTCTTGGATGCTTGACAGCCCCTTGTCCACGTCCCTTGTCGTCCGGGGGGATCGGGCTGCCACGGTCTCCTCTTTTGTCCGCGACGGCTCCTGGGATTTCGATCTGCTTTGTTATGTCGTCCCGTCGTCCGTGGCTATTGACATCTCCCAGGTTCCGCTATTATCTGATCGTCAGGATACTCCCTTATGGTCTCTTAGTCCTGACGGCATTTTCAGTCTGAAATCTGCCTGGGAGTCGCTCCGTTTGCGTGAGGCCTCGAGTGATATCCTCAACCCCTCCTGGAGCAAGTGCATCACGCCCACTATGTCCATCTTTATTTGGCGTTTCTGGCATCATTGGCTTCAGGTGGATGACGTCCTGCATAAGAAAGGCGTTTCCATCGTCTCCAAATGTCAGGGCTGCGATTCTTCCGAGAGTTTCCTTCATCTTTTCATTCTTTGCCCTCATGCCCGCCAGATCTGGCTATTCTTCAGCCACCTCTTCCGCGTTCCTCTTCCTGATACCGCTGACCTCTCACTTTTCATCAGCGCCTGGAAGCTTGGCCTGCGCTGGTCCTCCCGTGGGCACATCCGTGAGCACATGCCGTTTATTATTCTCTGGTTCCTCTGGCTTGCGAGGAATGATTCTAAACACCGTCGTCTCACAGTCTCCTTTGCCTCTATCAGGTTTAGAATCATTTCCTACCTCCAGCTCCTCTCTTCGGCCGCTCTTTTTAAGCCTTCTCATTGGAAAGGCTTTTCGGACGTTGCCAGACAATTGGGCATCTTCGTCCCCACCCTCCAGGCCCGCCAGCTTACCATTCTTCGGTGGCTGAAACCTCCACCACACATCTTTAAGCTCAACACTGACGGCAGCTCTCGAGGCAATCCTGGGGATTCTTCTGTTGGGGGAGTCGTCCGTGATTCCTGTGGTCATATTGTTGCATTCTTCTGTGAGTTCATCGGCATGGGTTCTAACGCTCGGGCAGAGTTATTGGCGGTTTGGCGAGGCATTCTGTTGTGCTCGGATTTGAATCTTTTCCCCCTGTGGATAGAGACAGACTCTCTGACTGTCCTTCAGCTTCTGACTTCTCGTCGTGCTAGCTGGGATCTGGACCACATTTTATCGAGGATACACCTGCTCATTCAGGGACGATCGGTTCATTTCACACATATTTTTCGAGAGGGCAACTCTGTGGCCGACGCATTGGCCAACTTTGCCCATATTGATAGACAGTTCAGATTCGAGCCCGGAGACCATCTACCAGACCATATTCTTCGTTTGGCTCGATCTGATAGATCTGGGATTCCATACTTACGTTATCGTTGAAAAAAAAAAAAAAACGTTTTTCTTTTCTTGTTCTTCTTTGTATGTCTTTTTTCGTCACCACTACCCCCTTCTTGTGTCCCTCTCTTTGCCCCTTTCAATCCCCCCTCCCTTTCTAATTTGTTTTTTAGTGGTTGTCTTGAGTCTCTCTCCGTTCTTCTTTTTTATTCCTTTGTTTTCTCTTTCTCTTCTTTTTCTTTTTTCTCTTTTTCAGCTTTCTTTTCTTCTCTTTCTTCGTTGGACCCGCATGCTTTTTTCATGCTTGTCCCAACTTTCGTTCTTTTTTCCCCCTCTTTCTCCCTCTCGGTTTTTTGGCGGTCTCTGCTGCTGTTTCTGACTGCTTGGTCCAGTGTCTCTTTCTGGATTCTTCTTGCGTTCTACTTGGGATCAGGGTGGGTTCAGACACCCTCTTCCTCATGCCTGCTGGGTCGATGTGTTGCTTCACCTTTGCCCCTTGGACTTCTTTGCTTCTGCATGATTTTGGTTGGGGCTGGGTGGGCACAGACACCCTCCTCTCGTGAAAACTGTTTGTTACTACTGCTTCAGTTTGTGTGGGACCAGACACGCATTCTGCCTCCATTGCGCTAGGTTTGCCACTTGGGATCAGGGTGGGCACAGACACCCTCTCTCACCGATCACTGATTCCACTGCTGCTTATCCGTGTTACTTCACCTTTGATCTCTGGACTACATTGCTTCTGCTTGATTTGGTTGGGCTGGGTGGGCACAGACACCCTCCTTTTTGTGACGAATGTTTGCTACTGCTGTTTCAGTTTGTGTTGGTTCAGATACGTATTATGTCCTGCTATACGCGTTGTATGCCACTTGGGATCAGGGTGGGCCCAGACACCCTCTCTCACCCGTCTACTTGGCGTATGCACCCTCACATGTGCATGGTTTACTCTGCTGGTTTTGAGTGTGGGTCGGAGCCTTTCCCCATACATGTTATCTGGTTGTTTCTTCGTGCGTTGGCTCATCGACTGGTACACTCCCTGTTGGATTTCGTCGAGAGTCTTCTGTTATTCCATCTCTGTTGATAGGTTGTTTCATTTATTAGTCTTGTACTGTTTTACTGCCTTTCACCACCTATGTTTGTGGTGCTTTATGTTTGTTCTTGCTTTCCTTTTCTTAGGTAAACTCGGTCTGTATTCGAGGAGGTTTTGGTCTAGTCCCCTCCTCTTTTGCTTTTATGTTATATATTTTGTTGCTACGGGCCACTTACTTAAAAAAATAATAATAATAATAATTCACATTATCTTATATCTACTTTTCTTTTTAAATCATATGTAACAAATCAATTATTAATTCAATAAGAAATTAAAAGTAGATGAGATATCTCTTTTGAATATCCAATAAATAATTCAAATTATCTTATCTTTGTTCTTGTAATTTATCAAAGCCAACAAGAGGAACTTTGGACATTAAAATTTTAAGCTCCAATAATAATGAAAATTAATTAACACTTTAATTAATTCATCAAAATTATTAATTCCAAATTATTCCACTAAAAATTTGAAATTGCACTATTAAAATTATAACAATGATTTTAATTCAACAAATATGAATTGTACATGATAGTCACTACATATAGATTAATCATCCATAAATGGTTCATAATTAATGATAGAAATTCCGTCAATCATCATAATTACATATTTTCCTTAAGTACTATTGATTATCTAATGAATAGTATATTTTATGATCGAATCATAAAATTGAGCGCTCTTACTATTCAAGTACCAAATCAATACTTACGTAAACCATTTTTCTACTTTTTACAAAGGAATGGATTTCATCTTGTAAATTAATATTCCCCGGATATTCATCTTATCACATTTCCAAAGTACCAAGAATTATATGTTATAACATGCACCACTCACCACTACCCGGTATATCAAAAAATGCAACTTAACAAATACGAGTTTAATAATTACTCAGAATTAAGATTGTTCCATATATGACCATCATTGATTAATAATGAATACTCTAGTTCAATAACGGATTTATTAGAGATTCATAATAATTGTGTTCCAGTCCTATATAATCATATTATACATAAACGCTTTCATTTCAATAATCTCATTATTTACAATCCGGATAAGACTGCATCATTCAGAATGTAATGAACCACGTTAGTGACGAAATTAAAGATCCCAACATTAATTTAATATCACGGACTTAATATTTAGATTATTTAAACTTTAAATATTATCCTCATGTACATAACAATTTATGCACAATTTTTAAAGACTTCTAAATAATCAAGGGAGTATTTGATATTTATAAAGCATAAAAAACATGCAGGCAAAAATAATTGAAAAATAAATTCCTCAAGACTTTAATAACATCAAATGTTATTTAACAATTCATTTGTTATTTTGGGCATAATACCCAACAATCTCCCACTTCCCTAAAGCAAATGAGACATGTCTGAGCCCCATTCCATCAAGATGTTGCTCGAAACTACGAGCAGAAAAATGTCTTGGTAAACGGATCAGCTATGTTATTCGAAGATGCGATCTTTTCAACTGAAACGTTACCTCTCTTGACAATGTCCCTCACCAAGTGGAATTTTCTTTCTATGTGTTTTCCTCTTTTGTGACTCCTTGGTTCTTTTGCATTTGCTACTGCTACACTGTTATCACAGTAGAAGGTTCATGTATATTTGGAACGACTTCCAAATCTTTTAAGAACTCTCGAAGTCAGACGGCTTCTTTTGCAGCTTCACAAGCAGCCACATATTCAGCTTACATTGTTGAGTCAGCTATGCAAGTTTGCTTCACGCTTCTCCATATAATAACCCCACTTCCTAAAGTGAATACAGCTTCGGAAGTTGATTTCCTGCAGTCCCTATCTGATTGAAAATCAGAATCAGTATATCCAGTAGGAACCAAGTCCCTACTATAGTATACTAGCATATAGTTTCTTGTTCTCCTAAGATACTTGAGTATATGCTTGATTGCAATCCAGTGATCCAATCATGGGTTTGACTGGTATCGGCTAACTACTCCCACTGCATAGCATATGTCAAGCCTAGTGCACAACATGGCGTACATTAGACTACCAACTGCTAATGCATATGGAATTCGTCTCATATTCTCCTCTTCTTGGGGTGTCTTAGGACACTGTTCCTTAGAGAGATAAACTTCATGTCGGGAATGTAAATTTCCTTTCTTGGAGTTCTGCATCGCAAACCTGACAAGCACTTTGTCAATGTACGATGCTTAAGACAATGCCAAAAGCCTATTCTTTCGATCCCTTTTTCACATTTTGCTGAAAAAAGTCTCTTGGTCATTTTTCCTTCTAGGCAAGATTCATAGACAGGTAGAGTGTCAAATATTAGCTCTCTCAAAGGACCATCCTTTGTTAATCTTTTAATACTTCTATATTAATATGACCAAGTCTTAGATGCCACAAATATGTATCATCTGTTTCAGAAATCTTTCTCTTATTTGCGTTAGGTTTAGCGACTTTGAACATTTCAGTTTGCAATAGATTGTATGATAAAGGCTTAATAAAATATAAACCACCATCAACATAACCAGAACAAATCAAAATACCATTCCTATAAATTGAAACAATTTCAAGATTAAACGAAACAAAAATAGATTGTTCTTGCAACTTGGAAACAGAAATCAAATTCCGTTTGAAACACGGAATGAAATAAACAGTCTAACAATAAATATTTATTCTGTGAAAAAGAAAGTCGCACTTTCTCCACTGTTGTCACGTGGACTTTCTCCCCATTCCCGACTCACATCTGAAAAACTCCATCTTCAAGATCTTTGGACGACTCCAACATCTGTAACGAAGTACAAACAAGGTTAGATGCCCCCTGAATCAATTATCCAGTTTGAGAAATCATCCTCAACTAAGCATGTTTCCATGACTAGTAAATCTAATTTACCTTTTTTCATTTTCAGCTTTTCGAGGTACTTTTTGCAGTTCCTATTCCAGTGGCCATCCTTGTTGCAGTGGAAACATTTTCCTTTAGGTTTGGCCTGAGCTGAAGCTTTCTTCTTCTTTTGGATCTTCTTGTTTCCTTTCTTTTGCCCCATATTCTTCTTTTTCATGTTCCTTGAAAAAAATGGCTTGCTTTGAGTTACATTGGCTTCAGCAACATTTGCTTTGCCTTCCTTATCCTCTATAAGGATTCCATATGTTTGTAGCTCATTCAGCAGTTCAGTTGTAAGGGCACCGTGCCCTGAACCCACTATTAGTGTATTATCCCATGTATTTAGTGTATACAATCATGTAATAAGGGGAAACCACATGCCATCATAGCATAATATACCAACAATAAAATCCCTTACATTATTCCATATAATGTTCATATCTCCCATACAACTCAACCCTTAAGTATGCATCTTATAATACACTAACATGTTCTCCATTCATTTAGCAATTCATTAATTAATTGCATGCAACACATAAATGAAAAGAGAAAGACCCATGCCCTTTATACCAACCATATACACATATAGTAGTGCTCACATGCGAGCATCGAATGAACGTATGTGTATCTAATGCATAAAATACCCTACTCAATACCGGCACTGGTACCTCGATCCTGAAAGTACCTCCAATCCATAGCTCGATCTCAACTTCGGCGCTACCGCTGTACCTGTTCCACCTGCCCCAACAGAGACAACCCCCACACAGGGTGAGCATACCAATACCACCAATCCAATAATCACAGTACATAATTTACAGAATATAAAAATGTAATGTAAAATATACTGCATGTATAGTATCGTTACCACATGGGATCCCCCGTGCTGTTCCTGTTCTCAAAATAACTGAAACCATCAAATTCCCAAAATCAGTTAATCACCACATTGATTAACTAAAACCACTCCTGCCATGCCAGTTTCATAATCAAATATGATTAAATCATTAAACGAATGACCACAGATATCACATATATCTAACCAATGATTCCATAGTTCTTTTTCATCGCTCGCTCCACAATAGCTGCATTTTAACCTCACGCACGCTCAACAGCAGCGGAGTCATAACCGATGTTCGCTCAACAGCGACAACATCCAATCATTGCTAGATCAAAAGCGGCACCATATAATTCCCAATGCATATCCATTTATTGCAAATACAATATACCATGCATTCAACAATTGCAATAAGATATAAGATTATGCTCGTAAGTTATACGTACCTTAGAATTACGTAGTCCGAATCAAACCTTTCCTTAGTCTCGTGACCCGATGGAAACGTGAGAGAGGGAGAGAGATTTGCAAAGCCAAAATGATTGAACACCGAGGCCACTTGGTATATATAGTACCAAGGCTCAAAAATCCCGAGTCCTCCACAAATACATCATGACTCATTAAAAATCATCTGTGTTCAATAAATACCTCTCAATCTCAAATTCCATTACCAGCCCCAACACAAAGCGTCCCAGACCCCAGATACCACCAAAAACCCAATTCCAATGGTTAACACCACAATGAGAATACAATCTCAACGTTTGGATCCAACGACCCCAAATACCGGATTTAAAATCCTTGGGAGTCCCAATACCGCAATTAATTCATAATTGCCAGGATTAAAAATCCATTAATGATCATGATCACACCAGGATTAACACTATTAATTCCCGGGCATCACAATTATGCCCCACTAATAAAATTTCATCCTCAAAATTTGCACATGCGTACTCCACGTACTGCCAAGACCACACATTCCAATCGATCTACATCGTCGAATCATGAACACATCATGAACGACACACCAACCGCGAGGACACCGACCTCGCACCAAATCCTGGAATGGAGTAAACCTTCCAAACCATTACAATCTTAAAAGACGTCAGCATGCCTCAATGCTAACCACCCAAAAGCAGTCAGTCAATCGAAACTGCTAGCTACTCGAATCATCCCTGGTTCCAACGTAGATATCACTTCCATGATATCTCCCCACTTGGTCTACGATGTCAAACACACATCGTCACGACGGAGACCACTAGTATACTACAGTATACACATACTGAACCCGGTTTCCGCTCTCCAAATCCATCTCCGTCGAGGGAGTAGCTGCACCATTTGCAACTCGGATCGGGCAACTCACGGCCACCGATCAACACAAACACATCTCCAAAGATGCCTACATCTCGTGTGTTCCAAGAAATCACATCTTGGCCCAAACACACCATTGAGACTCCCCAATGCCTGAAATTTCCATAGAGAGCATGCAAGAACAATCGATTGCATTCTCACCACCTGTGTCGACAATGACACCCAACAAATCCAATCATGGCCATCCCTCGTTTACCCTAGGATTCAACAATCCTAACACAGGGATGCTATCGAATTACTAAGTAATGAACCACCATGACCCCAAAATACGACAATCCCTCCTCAGAGGAAGTCAACCGGACCTCACGATCATTCTTCAGAATACATCGTGTCATTGAGATTACCAATCTAAAGGTGTCACAATCTCTCATCAGAGATTCATTCATCCAATCATACTAATCCGATGCTCAACAAGTACCAAAATGCTGGCATTCGTATACACACACCGGTATACATGCCTAAGTACCATCACCACATGCATACTCAATGCACTCGGTTCGGGTATGTCCAATCCTACCCATAAGCCCCAAGTACAACTGTCAAAATCCTCAGTTATTCTCACCCCGCGGAGAATATTGATTGACGAACCAACTGCTAATGGTGTGAACTCCACATCAACACCACACACACCGACTCAACGAATCTCTCAAAGATTCCCAAAAGGTATATCAATACCGTCTTCCTCGCAAGGAAAGTGTCATGAACCCATGACTCTCCAACCTCGAACAACTGTTCGGAAACCTGGATATATATATATCAAAATGTATCCCGGAACCAATAAATACACAACTGGTTCAGAATAGTGCATCATTGCCACTATTACCAAATCGAAATCCGTATACACGACGTATACCCATTCTAACGATACCCTGTACTAATACCATAGTACTCCACATTCTCGAGCATCTCCCAGAGACGTCTCCTCGTACGTCTCACTGGAAATATAAAGCCATTACCCAGTCCAACACCAGTAATGCTTACCATGGCTGATTCACAATCAACCCTCGACCAATACCAGTTGTCTCCATGACAGTATGTTCCAAATATCTCCAAGAGATACAATCAATATAGTAGTGTCGCCCCACTAACTATATCCCACAATTCTAATTGCGTCCCCCATTGCATTCCAATGCAAGGATTCCCAAACATGGCTAACAACGACTTGTTGACACTCACGTTCGTACTCCCAACAAAATTGAGCCGTCCCAGTACAAGTCCCTCAAAACATTTAACGTATAAGCGTTCTCGTGAGGTATTCCTTGCCTCAATTCTCATGCCACATAGTGACTACAAGAGTCCACTATAAATCCTCATCGTATCATCATACGATTCACCAAACTCGGTTCCAACGTGTAGTATAATGGCTACAACAAGCTCACTATAGCACTGCAACAATATCTGGCTAGCAGATCGCTGCCTCCTTAGGTTTACCAAACCTACTAACGTATCATACATTCCACCCTGTATACCATACTGTACCATAAATTAGAGTAGTGGGTCATCACCCAATATTTCTCTAACACCAATGTACAACGGACATCCCGGTGTCCTTACTCAACCACAAAGCAATCCTAATCCATTAGGACTTATTCTACACCTTCATGTGTGGGTGTGACCATGTCCACCATATGTCACATCGGTATATGCAAGTAGTTTCCTCAATAACTACTTCTACCACCAGTCACTTGACCAAAGCCATCCCAACGAGTATACCCAAAGGTACCACTACTCGTAAAATATTTACCTCAAATACGTTTTGCAGTACGTTTACCTGTACGACACATCCATTTATTCATCGAGCAAACCTGCTCGGTATAATAGTCTCGTCAACCGGTGACGTAGACACCACTTTGTGCCCACCATCGGCACTCCAACCATACAACTAAATACATATACCTAAATGTATTCTTCATCGTAACGACGACACACGTCCACATAGAATATCCACTATGTCATCATCATGTTGTGACGGTACATTCAACATATGACATCCACAATATCATCATCAACTCGTGACGGTACATGTCATTACATGACATCCACAATAACATTGTCAACCCGTGACGGTACATGTCAACACATGACATCCACAATAACATCGTCAACCCGTGACGGTACATGTCAACACATGACATCCACAATAACGCTAACAAAATAGTAATATATCATAAATCATCACTAACAAGATAGCGGCATACCTGTATTCATCGCCCAACAGCGGTACGCAATCAGCACCCATCGCTCGAAAGCGGTACAATCCCTTGCCACGTACATAGCTGTATAACCCATCGCTATACAATCAGCGGCGTAAACCCTCGCTATAAAATTAGCGTATGAAATATCGCTATATGATCAGAGGAATGAACCCTCGCTATATAATCAGCGGCATGAAACATCGCTATATAGAATCAGCGGAATAGACCCTCGCTATAGAATCAGCGGAATAGACCATCGCTATAGAATCAGCGGAATAGATCCTCGCTATATAATCAGTGGAATAAATCCTCGCCATATATATATATATATATATATATATATATATATATATATATATATTGTTGGGAAAACGATTTCTAAGTTTTGGTGATTACAAACACCTACTGGATATTAAAGATCAACCGGATGCTAAAGACCTACTGGATATTAAAGATCAACCGGATGCTAAAGACCTACTGGATATTAAAGATCAACCGGATGCTAAAGACCTACCGGATATTATAGTCTAACCGGATAAAGTCATCAACCGGATAAAGTCATCAACCGGCTGAAGTCATCAACCGGATGAAGTCATCAACTGGATGAAGACATCAACCGGATGAAGTCATCAACTGGATAAAGACATCAACTGGATAGAGACATCAACCGGATAAAGTCATCAACCGGATGAAGGCATCAACTGGATAGATACCAACCGGACAAGCTATCAACTGAATAAAGTCATCAACCGGATAAAGTCATCAACCGGATGAAGACATCAACTGGATAAAGACATCAACTGGATAGACACCAACCGGACAAGTTATCAACTGGTAAAGACATCAACCGGATGAAGACATCAACCGGGTGAAGATATAAACTGGATAACTATCAACTGCAAAGTCTCTCACTGAACAAGGACATCAACTGGTCTTAAGAGGATGAACGACCAGTTGAACAAAGAAACCAGCAGAAGTCTAAGCAACAAGACAAAGTAAGTACAACATTCTCTGACAAAGGTACAACAGAGCGGCGCACCCTGCTATATCTCCGCCACCATTACCGTCAGAGTGAAAAGAGCCGTTGTTTTCCAAAATAGGAAAGAAGACAACAGGTATTTGGAAAGCCAATCCATTCCATATACAAAAAGGCTACCGTTGGACAACAAAAACCTATAAATACGTCCAAACAGAGAATGAAGAAGTGCTGAGCAACTTTCAAACTAAGAGAAATACTTCAAAGCAAGAAAGCTATACGACTGATATTTCAAACGTTCAGCAAAGAGCAGACAAACCGCAAAACTGAATCTGTGAAAGATTATTTTCAATTGAAGTCTGCTGCTCAGAAACTCTCAAAGCTAGAAAGTTTTATTCTGTAGAGAGTGTTGTAAAATCACTTGTATCCAAAAGATAAGAAGAGTGTGATTGCTAGGAGTTTAGGCCAAGTGTGTTAGTGCCTAAGGAGGTTGTATACTGTAAAGTGTAAACCAAGTCTTCTAGTGAATCCTTCCTGCAAAGGAAGAAGGGGAGACGTAGAAGCGTTGTGCTTCGAACTTCCAGAAACAATTCTCGTGTTATTCGTTTACTGCTTTATTACTTCAGTTTTATTCCTCACAAGTTTTGTAGACGTCTTCCGCACTATAATAAGTGTCTACTGACTTGCCTGTTATTGAGAAGCAACTGTAACACTTAACAGTTTACAGTTAACCAGAAAAGAAATCGAAATTATATCTAGTGTTTATTCAACCCCCCCCTTCTAAACACTACCCCGATCCTAACAAGTGGTATCAGAGCTTAGGTCTTCTCAATCTTGAGAAATTACCATTCACCAAAACTGATGGCCTCATTCAGCAAAATTCCAATGTTCAAGAAAGACGAATATGATGACTGGAGGATCCGCATGCAAGCACATCTAAGTGCTCAAGATGATGATATGTGGTATGTGATCACCGAAGGACCGTTGAAAATCATGAAAGTCAATACAGCTGCTTCTATCACAAGTGGTGATCCACAAATGGTAGAAAAGGAAAGATCTCAATGGTCAAATGAAGACAAGAAAAAAGCAAATCTAGACAATGTTGCTAAAGATATTTTGTTCAAAACTTTGGACAAAAATATGTTTAACAAAATCAAAATGTGCCCAACAGCCAAAGAAATCTGGGAGAAGATTGCTCAACTCTGTGAAGGAAATGATCAAACCAAAGAGAACAAGCTTACTGTGGCTTTGCAGAAGTTTGAGCATATCAAAATGATAAATGGAGAAACTCTCAATGAGTACGATGAAAGAGTGACTGGTATAGTAAATGAACTAAGCAGTCTGGGTAAGGAGTTACCCAACAGAGAAGTCACTCTCAAAGTGATGAGAGGTCTACCAAGAGAATGGGATGTCAAGACCATTGCTATGAGAGAATCGAAGGATATCAACAAGATAGATCTACATGATTTGTTTGCTGATTTAAAAGCCTATGAATTTGAATTAGGCATTCGGGTTGAAGATGAACCAAGTTCAAGTCAACCAACAAAAGCTCTCACTGCATCTGAGTCTCTGCCTACTCCTACTGAAATGACTCCAGAGAAGATGTGTAACGATGCGATGGCAATGTTCGTAAAGAAATTTGGAAAATTCATGAAGAAGAACCAGAGACCTTATCAATCATATCCTCGAAGGCAAAGCTCCAAAGGAAATTCAGAAGAAGAAGAGCGAGTATGCTTCAACTGTCTCAAACCAGGGCACTTCATCGCAGACTGTCCTAAACCCAAAAAGGATGATCACAAAAGAGGATCCAAGGATTACAGAAAATCCAAGGAAACCAGAAGAACATCCAAACGGGACAGAGATCAAAAGGTTTTAGTGGCAGAAGATAGTAAGAGCAAATGGGCTGATTCTGAATCAGAATCAGAGGAGTCAAATAGCTCATCCAGCGAGAGTGAAGACGAAGAAGTCCACTGCTTAATGGCGAATGATGAAAATGAGGTACATGAAACCAACCTATCTGAATTTACACATCATGAACTCACCAATGCATTGCAGGACATGATAAATGAGTATCAGACGCTATACGAATCTTTTGAAAGCTATAAGACTGAGCACTCAATTCCAACTAAAATGCTTGAAAACAAACTTGATTGTGAACAATCAAGGGAGTTGAATTGCTTAAGGGAAGCAGCCAGTCGCCTAGTGAAAGAAAGAGATGAAGCCAAGTGTGCGTACCAGAAACTCAGCAAACTGGTTAGCACTTGGAATGCGTCGACTACCAGAAAGGATGAAATGCTTGAGTCTATAAGGCTTGCTGGTGATTTAACTGGCATAGGCTTTAATAGCAATGACAGCAGATCATCTGGTAATGAGCCTCAACTGTGTCTAACAAAAGGCAAGGTTCAATCAATGAACTTTGTAAGATCTAGCACAGTATATGACCCATATGAACTGGTCAAAGAACCTGTTAAAGCAACACTCATCAAAGAACAGGTACAGCACAGAGGTATCGGTTATGTAGAACCACTCAAAGAAGCTAAACCAAGGCAAAAGTTCAGAAATGAACTTAAAACCACTGGTCGAGCAGCTAGAGAGGTTAAACCCAACTGGTACTACAACTGTAAACCTGTTCAGAAGAGGTATATGCTAAATAATAGGAACTACAAACCAAAAGCGCATGCATACACATATTATCACACTCCAAAGCTAAAATCATCACCTACATGTATAAATGCACACACATTTCAGAACACACACCGACCTAAGTCATTCAGGGTCATACAAGTGTGGGTTCCGAAAGGACTAATCCTACCAGGACCCAAGTAGGATTGGGTACCAATCAGTCTATCGCGTTAATTGCAGGAAACTAGAATGCATCCAGTTCGGAGCTCAGAATGGTTCCTAGACAGCGGGTGCTCTAGACATATGACAGGGAATGCAAGCTTATTGTCTGAACTAGTGGACTCCACTGGACCCAGAATAACGTTTGGAGATAACGCGAAAGGTAGAACCGTAGGTAAGGGTAAGATTATCTACGGTAACCTCATCATTAAAGATATTCTCTTAGTTGAAAATCTATGCTATAATTTGATTAGCATAAGTCAATTATGTGACAATGGTCATTCCGTAGAATTCAATCAGCATTCATGCATAATTAAATCTACTGATGGCAATGTATTACTTATAGGAAGAAGGCATGATAACACATATAAAATTGATTGGAATCTTAATCAGCCTACTTCCTTTACTTGCTTAGCTGCTCAGAATTCTTCCAAAAATTGGCTTTGGCACAAACGGTTGAGTCACTTAAATTTTAAAACTATTGCTAGTCTGCGTAAACTTGATCTAGTTGTTGGACTGCCTCATATTGAGTTCTCAAAGGACAAGATCTGTGCAGCATGCCAACTCGGTAAGCAAATCAGATCCTCCTTTAAGAACAAAGGGAGTAAATCTTCTTCTCGGTGCCTAGAGTTGCTGCATATGGATCTGTTTGGTCCTATACCAGTAACAAGTCTAGGGGGAATGAAGTACACCCTAGTGTTAATAGACGATTACACTCGTTTCACGTGGGTCTTGTTCCTAAGTGGTAAAGATCAGGCTACTCCAAAGCTGATCAAATTACTGAAAAGACTCCAAAATGAGAAATTGTGTGGGATAGATAGAATTCGCAGTGATAAAGGTACTGAGTTCACCAATCAATCACTCGAATCATATCTAGATGACCTTGGTATTAAACACGAATACTCTGCAGCTAGAACTCCTCAACAAAATGGAGTTGCTGAGCGTAGGAACCGCACTTTGAAAGAAGCTGCGCGAACTATGCTCGCGGAATCAGAAATATCGCAGAAATTTTGGGCAGAAGCTGTCAACACAGCATGTTATACGCAGAACAGATCGATGATTAATAAGCGAGCAAATAAAACCCCTTATGAGATCTGGAATGGCAGTAAGCCAAATATTTCTTATTTCCATGTGTTTGGTTGCAAATGTTTTATTCACAACAATGGAAAGACTCATCTCACCGCCTTTGATGCCAAATCTGATGCTGGAATATTTCTTGGCTATTCTACAGTTAGTAAGGCATTCAGAGTATTTAATAATAGAACTCTTAATGTAGAAGAATCAGTGCATGTAAAATTTGATGAACCTACTGACTGTACACTATCCGATATACAAATAAACAACTTGAGTAATCGACTGGAAAGCACTTATATTGACGAAAATGTTGATGATGAGATTGATTACAGAAGCAGGGCTGACTGCTCCTTAGAACCAGAAATCCCTGAAGCTCAAACAGAGGAGTCTGCAGGCCAACAAGCACTGCAGCCAGCCATCAATGAAACAGTGGCATCCACCTCTACTGCAGTTGAAGGAACCAATGAGAAAGATGGGTCAATCAGAATCTCTGATTTACCTACCCACATCCAGTCAACTGAAGAACTCAACCCACTAGGACCTTCGCTCCGGTGGAAGAAGGATCATCCACCCGAGCAGGTCATCGGTAACCCTCTTGCTCCTCTACGCACCAGAGGACAAATGATTAACGAATTTCTTCATGCTGCATTCATATCTCATATAGAACCTAAGAAGATTGATGAAGCTATATTAGACCCAAGTTGGGTAGAAGCAATGCAGGAAGAACTAAACCAGTTTGAGCGAAACAGAGTATGGTATCTAGTACCACGACCACATCATCACACTGTAATTGGCACCAAATGGGTATTCAGAAATAAATTAGACGAAAATGGAACAGTAATTAGAAATAAAGCAAGATTAGTTGCACAGGGCTACTGACAGGAGGAAGGCATTGATTTCGATGAAACCTTTGCCCCTGTAGCACGATTAGAAGCAATTCGCATATTTCTTGCATTTGCTGCATTTAAAGACTTTAAAGTCTATCAGATGGATGTTAAGAGTGCATTTCTTAACGGCAAACTCCAGGAAGAAGTTTATGTTGAACAACCTCCTGGATTTGAAAACCATCAGCAGCCATCTCATGTTTTCCGACTGAATAAAGCTCTGTATGGTCTAAAGCAAGCTCCCCGTGCCTGGTATGAAACTTTATCAAAATATTTGACAGAGCACAACTTTGTTATTGGCACGGTGGACAAGACCCTTTTTAAATTTACAAAGGGAGATCATACGTTGCTAGTTCAAATATATGTTGATGATATTATCTTCGGGAGTACTAACCCAAAACTGTGCGAAAGATTTTCTAAAATCATGCAGGAACAATTCGAGATGAGCATGATGGGAGAGTTATCATTTTTCTTAGGATTGCAAGTCAAGCAATCTAGTGAAGGAATTCTGATAAATCAGTCCAAGTACACCAAAGAGCTACTGAAGAAATATGGAATGAGTACCAGCTCAGCTGCTGCTACACCAATGAGCTCATCTGCCAAACTCGACTTGGATAATTCAGGAATACCAGTCGAAGTTACAATGTATCGAGGCATGATCGGATCTTTACTATACTTGACAGCCAGCAGACCCGATATTATGTTTGCAGTATGTATGTGCGCCCGGTTTCAAGCAAATCCCAAGCAGTCGCACTTCACTGCTGTCAAGAGGATCCTAAAATACTTAAAAGGAACCGAGAATGTTGGTCTATGGTATCCAAGAGACTCAACTTTTAATCTCATTGGATACTCAGATGCTGACTATGCTGGATGTAAAATTGACAGGAAAAGCACCAGTGGATATTGTCAATTTCTTGGTGATCGGTTAATATCATGGGGATGCAAGAAACAGACATCCATCGCAACCTCCACTGCAGAGGCAGAGTACCTTGCTGCTGGAAGCTGCTGTGCCCAACTGCTCTGGATTCAGCAACAACTCAGAGACTATGGAATTGAGTCCACAGAGGCTCCTATTTTCTGTGACAATACGTCTGCCATTGCCATTACATACAATCCAGTTCTTCATACTCGTACTAAACATATTGACATTCGTCATCATTTCATCAGAGATCATGTTATGAAGAAGGAAATACGGCTGGAGTACATTTCCACAGAACAACAGGCAGCAGACATCTTCACAAAACCCCTACCGGACGCTAAGTTTTCTTACTTTCGAAATATTCTTGGTTTAATTGAAATTACTTCTTGATTATTTTGATTGGGTAATGGATTCAGGGGGAATTTATTAGTTTAATTGCATTTATTTAGGGGGAATTTCTGTTTTAATTTTATCATGGTTATTTAAGCTAAGCTGGTAATACAATGGTCAACTGCAGTGGGAGTATTCGTACCAGTAGGACTCTGCATCCAGTAGATGTTTTCCTACCAGTCGAACCCCACATACCAGTTGATGTTACCAAATATGCTTTGACAAAAATAACCCTCGATACAAATTAACCTAATGAACGTCGGAATTCAAAATTACTTTTGTGTAAAATAAATTATTTCACTCCCGCCTAAATCCTGTCCTTTTATTTTTGGTTAAAATCTTTCTAATCGTTAGATGATTGCCACGTATACATGTGTC
This sequence comes from Haberlea rhodopensis, assembly GCA_907163345.1. NCBI lineage: Eukaryota > Viridiplantae > Streptophyta > Magnoliopsida > Lamiales > Gesneriaceae > Haberlea > Haberlea rhodopensis. The sequence goes on along the minus strand of CAJQUN010000236.1, from coordinate 338,216 downwards.
CGCTCATCTACAGTACGACGTTACATATACTTCCTTTTTCACCGCCTTTAGTTTTTCTCTTCTCTTCATCTTCTCCAAACATCTTACTGCTACAATCGTTTCTTTCAGAAAATTTCCTTTAACAGATTGCTGCTGCTTCTTCACCTAAATCATTCAAAATGACGAAGACTGTTCAACCAAGTTTTATCACAAATGCTGTTCACGTCGACTTTAACTCCATATACACTTCATCTGATGAGGAAACAAAGGATTTGATTCAAAAGCTGGATTCCTCAGGGCTATTAGTGATCCTAAGCCAGGCTCCCTCATTTTACCAGGATGAACTACAAGAATTCTTTGCCACAACAACTGTTGTGGATGACACCGTTGTGGCATCCATCTCTGGGCAGTCAGTCACCATCACTCAACCAGAGTTTGCCACTCATCTGTGCCTACACTCCACTGGACTCTCTGACTTTTCGACTATTCCGGCAGACCTGAGAGAAGAGATGCGGCTCACAGTGTCGGACTCTGACCATCGTATTCAACGACCTCCCTTCAGGAAGGTATTAATGAAGAGCCACTATCGACAACTGGCAGACATCATCTCAAAGGGGATCCTCTGTAAGGCAGGATCATTTGATATAATTACCCCTGAGAAGTTTGACGTCATGAGCGCCATATGCAAAGGGTTGGAGATCAACTGGTCAGCTGTACTATTTCAAATACTGACTAGTCTCGTCGTATCTGGCAAAGGTCAATCCGGTTTTGCTCTCCCTCTGAGCAGTCTATTTGAGAGCAAACACATCAAGACAGGAGCTCTCTCTCATCTTCATCCAGGGAGACTCATCACTCACAAATACCTTCAGCTTCATCGCCAACGAAGTGGCAGAGAAGGTGGAGCCACAAAGCGCCGTTTGACTCAAGTCATTAGTGACTCGGAACAGACTGTCTCTGAATCCGCTGAGTCTCCTCCTCCCCCTCCTCCTCCTAAGAAGCCAAGGACCAGAAAAATTGCTCCTCTAGTTGCCCGTCAGAGAGACACTGCCACATCTGACACTATCTCCTCTGCCGGACCTACAGGTGTTCTTTCTGACAGAGAACCCAGCCCTGTCATCCCTTCAACTGGGGAACCCACTGCTGTATTAGCCATGGTGTCTGCTCCATTAATAGACACTCCTTCAGCTCAGGTGAGCTCTCAGAAGGCTCCAGGCTCCATCAGCTTCAGGACACCCAAGTCTACGTGTCCTTACTGTCATCCCAAGGCCACTCCAGCTGACAAAGGAAAATCTCTTATTGCTCCAGTGTCCACTCCTGTTGCATTTGAGATTCAAATGGTCATGGATGCCGTTAACGCCCAACTGGAATCCCAACTGGAGATTTTTGATCGTTGGGTAAAGGCTCGAGTACAGGTTCGCTTTGATGATATCGACCCAATTCTGGCTCAGGCAAAGCAAGATGAAAACAAAATCCTGACCTATCTTCAAATCCCCGAACCTGAGAAAAGTTTGAAGCTGCGTGATGTCTTTAGGATTATGAACTATGTGGGCGGACTCCAAGATCTTGTTACATCCCGCGTTCAAATGTTTGATGGCCATTCAAGAACAGCGAATCATGATCGAGCAGTTCTAAACGCTCTAGGCCTCAAGCTGGAAATGGCTGAGCTTGCTCTTCATGATCTTCGCATATCCACTGGGATTCATACATGCTCCTCTTCTGAAATTATTGCAAGCCCTGATCAGCCAGATCTACCAATGGCTATTGCAAATTTAGAGGTTGTCCCTCCTACTGTGGAGCTTACTTCTACTGCTTTGGAGACCTCTCCTACTGGAGCAGACGCCACACCGACAACTTTGGAGGCAGCATCCTCTGCTCCCAGCTCTCCACATGATCAACAGCCCCACCAAATGATTGTTGATCACACCAATGTCGATTCAGTTATTCAGAATGTGGTTCAGCTGGTCACCATCTCCTCTGCAAATAATGAACCAAGTGAATCCTCTCATTCCAATGATCATACTTAAGCGTCTGCTGCTGAGATTGATCAAGACAATGCTGAACTGGATGCTCAGCATGTGGAAGAAACTGGAACTATGGATATAGCTATCTCCGCTTCAACTGCGGCCCCTCATATTGACGCTACTACTTTGCCATCCACTGCAGTCGTCATTGCTCCTCCAATGCGTTTGCCCCTGCTGCTGATATCCCGATGCTTGCCGGCGATCCGTCCATGGATCAGGAACTATCCGAGGGTTTCTTTGTCTTCACAAACCCTCTGGACGAGCCACCAAACATCGCTGCCCAGCTAGCTCATCTCTCCACCGCTATTACAGCACTGACCCATGATGTTCATAAGCTTAAGCAGGAAGAGAGGGCTGCAACACTTGTTTTAGGAACTTTTCAGCAGCAAACGGACTCTAAATTTCAGCAAGTCTACGCTGACCTAAGTAGTTTAACTACTACTGTCACTAGACTTCAAACCTTTGCTGAGAATGCGGTTGCAGAAGCAGTTTCTCATATTGGCCAGGCGCGTCTTCAGATCAATCAGAACAATGAATCTCTTCATACTGCCACCTCAATGGCTCTTGGAGAAAAGATTGACGACGCCAAAAAGATTTTGACTGATCAATTGGCCACCATGCAAGCAGCGTTTGCATCTCAAATTCAAGATATCTGCAACAGTCTGCCTGCTGCTCCTAAAATTATCCGCAGGCTGCCTGAACCCAGTCGAACTGCTCCCTCTTCTCAGAGAGCGTCAAGTTCAGCTGCTCATTCATCCCCTGCAACTGGAGCACTCCCTCAGTCCAGACCCACTGCTCAACAAAGATCTCGAAGTCCGCGCCAACCGCCTACCGAAAAACGCGACTATACCAAACATTGGTTAGGGCGCAAATAGTATCACTTTCTGACTCACTCTTACTTACTCCTATTTACTTACTGTGTTAAATTGACTGTCTCTCTGTATTCACTATTTAACTTAAATGCATTCACATTTATTGCTACCTTGTTTTTCCTATAAATAGAGGTTCTTGTTTGATCACATAACACACATTCACTCATCATGCTTACTTTTAAGTTATTTCTCATTCCCTGGTTTTCTGTTAGATCCTTTCCTGCTTCATGGGTTTATTACTTATCTAAATCAACCCCTCATGGGTTGATTACTTATCTAACCCAGCTCTGATAAGCTTCAGCGCTTTGATCCTGTTCTGGTGCTCCTCATCAGTCAGGAACTACTAACAGCAGATGCCTGGGTGCTGATGACAAAAAGGGGGAAGATAGAGATAGAGTATTCTCAACAGAGATAGAATATTTTTATTAGGTGATTCCATAAAAACTAAAGGAGCTGCCTGATGAATATTCATATGACTCTTCCTCTTCCCGACATTCTCTCTGAAACAAGGTGGATCGAGCTCTTCCTCTCCGCAACTAAGTGAATCGAAGCCCTCCGGTCTACTTTGTTTAATTAAAGAGAAATTTGTCATGTATCATCTATTTTATGTAAAACTAGACTTGTCTTAGACCCTATTCAAAGTGTAAGAATTCATCTTATATAAAGATGAATTTCTCTCAATTGTCCAGTTTGATTACAACTTGTAATCTGCTTATATTTAATGAAAATTTCTTTTTCATGATGTCTTCAAGCATTTTCAGGACTTTTATCTTATTTACTCTAGTAGGAAATCGATTACTGCTTAGTTTTGTCATCACCAAAAAGGGGGAAATTGTTGGGAAAACGATTTCTAAGTTTTGGTGATTACAAACACCTACTGGATATTAAAGATCAACCGGATGCTAAAGACCTACTGGATATTAAAGATCAACCGGATGCTAAAGACCTACCGGATATTATAGTCTAACCGGATAAAGTCATCAACCGGATAAAGTCATCAACCGGCTGAAGTCATCAACCGGATGAAGTCATCAACTGGATGAAGACATCAACCGGATGAAGTCATCAACTGGATAAAGACATCAACTGGATAGAGACATCAACCGGATAAAGTCATCAACCGGATGAAGGCATCAACTGGATAGATACCAACCGGACAAGCTATCAACTGAATAAAGTCATCAACCGGATAAAGTCATCAACCGGATGAAGACATCAACTGGATAAAGACATCAACTGGATAGACACCAACCGGACAAGTTATCAACTGGTAAAGACATCAACCGGATGAAGACATCAACCGGGTGAAGATATAAACTGGATAACTATCAACTGCAAAGTCTCTCACTGAACAAGGACATCAACTGGTCTTAAGAGGATGAACGACCAGTTGAACAAAGAAACCAGCAGAAGTCTAAGCAACAAGACAAAGTAAGTACAACATTCTCTGACAAAGGTACAACAGAGCGGCGCACCCTGCTATATCTCCGCCACCATTACCGTCAGAGTGAAAAGAGCCGTTGTTTTCCAAAATAGGAAAGAAGACAACAGGTATTTGGAAAGCCAATCCATTCCATATACAAAAAGGCTACCGTTGGACAACAAAAACCTATAAATACGTCCAAACAGAGAATGAAGAAGTGCTGAGCAACTTTCAAACTAAGAGAAATACTTCAAAGCAAGAAAGCTATACGACTGATATTTCAAACGTTCAGCAAAGAGCAGACAAACCGCAAAACTGAATCTGTGAAAGATTATTTTCAATTGAAGTCTGCTGCTCAGAAACTCTCAAAGCTAGAAAGTTTTATTCTGTAGAGAGTGTTGTAAAATCACTTGTATCCAAAAGATAAGAAGAGTGTGATTGCTAGGAGTTTAGGCCAAGTGTGTTAGTGCCTAAGGAGGTTGTATACTGTAAAGTGTAAACCAAGTCTTCTAGTGAATCCTTCCTGCAAAGGAAGAAGGGGAGACGTAGAAGCGTTGTGCTTCGAACTTCCAGAAACAATTCTCGTGTTATTCGTTTACTGCTTTATTACTTCAGTTTTATTCCTCACAAGTTTTGTAGACGTCTTCCGCACTATAATAAGTGTCTACTGACTTGCCTGTTATTGAGAAGCAACTGTAACACTTAACAGTTTACAGTTAACCAGAAAAGAAATCGAAATTATATCTAGTGTTTATTCAACCCCCCCCTTCTAAACACTACCCCGATCCTAACATATATATATATATATATATATATATATATATATATATATATCCGACGGCATGAACCATCGCCATAGAATTAACGGAATGAACCATCGCTATACATATATCCGGCGGCATGAACCATCGCCATAGAATCAGTGGAATGAACCATCATTATAATATATCCGGCGGCATGAACCATCGCCATAGAATTATCGGAATGAACCATCGCTATAATATATCCGGCGGCATGAACCATCGCAATAGAATCAAGGGAATGAACCATCGCTATAATATATCAGGCGGCATGAACCATCGCCATAGAATCAGCGGAATGAACCATCGCTATAATATATCCGGCGGCATGAACCATCGCCATAGAATCAGCAGAATGAACCATCACTATAATATATCTGGCGGCATTAACCATCGCCATAGAACAGCGGCATAATATCCCTCGCTATAATATGACAGCGACGTGTTCTTCGCTTCTACGTATTAGCGGCAAATATTCTTCATCTCTATATAGTATCCCTCGCTTCGATATACCAACGGCATAATATCCCTCGCTATAATATGACAGCGGCCTGTTCTTCGCTTCTACATATTAGTGGCAAATATTCTTCATCGCAACGGTATGACAGTGGCATTAATACCCCTCGCTATAATATGACAGCGGCGTGTTCTTCGCTTCATATTAGCGGCAAGTATGCTATCATGTAATACCCCTCGCTATGACATGACAGTGGCATCAATACCCCTCGCTTCGACATATCAGCGGCATAATATCCCTCGCTATAATATGACAGCGGTGTGTTCTTCGCTTCTACATATTAGCGGCAAATATTCTTCATCGCTATGATTTGACAGCGGCAAGTATTCTATCATCGCTTCGACATGAAAGCAGCAAGTATTCTCCTTGATATCTCATTATACTCGTATCAATACAAAGATATCAATATGCGCAGTTAATACCACAGTTCACAAATCCTACTACGTTATATCGGCGGCTCAATGATATCCCTCGCTTCGACATATCAGCGACCCTCGTACGATATAACAGCGGCAAATATCCTGATACATCGATAGTCGATATACCCGCAGCAGTACCAAATTTGCAATACCTTTGCAAGCACAATAACTCATGTATAAACTGCACATACCTGTATCCATAATCATAGGGTAACCATACCAGATTGTGACATTATCTGTTCCATTATCCACCATTTCCTGTCCCAGACAGCATATCCAGTTTCTCATTCCCTGATTTTTCTACAAAATCAGATTCCTCAGCACTTATTACATCAAGTGCCAAACATTACCATTAATGTCATCCCATCATATCCCATACGATCCCTGCAACCACCATGGTTAGCAATAACACATTCCATTTACAATCACATATCATAAACGCACATAAGCAAATAGTTGTGTCATACAACACTAACTACCATCATGCATAAATATGTGCTACCCGTTTCCATCAACATATTCCTAGGCCCTCAACAGCCCCAAAGAGCAAACCACTGCTCTGATACCACTAATGTAAGGGCTCCGTGCCCTTAACCCGTTATTAGTGTATTAACCCATGTATTTAGTGCATACAATCATGTAATAAGGGGGAAACCACATGCCATCATAGCATAATATACCAACAATAAAATTCCTTACATTATTCCATATAATGTTCAAATCCCCCATACCACTCAACCCTTAAGTATGCATCTTATAATACACTAACATGTTCTCAATTCATTTAGCAATTCATTAATTAATTGCATGCAACCCATAAATGAAAAGAGAAAGGCCCATGCCCTTTATACCAACCATATACACATATAGTAGTGCTCACATGCGAGCATCGAATGAACGTATGTGTATCTAATGCATAAAATACCCTACTCAATACCGGCACTGGTACCTCGATCCTGGAAGTACCTCCAATCCATAGCTCGATCTCAACTTCGGAGCTACAACTGTACCTGTTCCACCTGCCCCAACAGAGACAGCCCCCACACGGGGTGAGAATATCAATACCACCAATCCAATAATCACAGTACATAATTTACAGAATATAAAACTGTAATGTAAAATATACTCCCTGTATAGTATCGTTACCACGTGGGGATCCCCGTGCTGTTCCTGTTCTCAAAATAACCGAAACCATCAAATTCCCACAATCAGTTAATCACCACATTGATTAATTAAAACCATTCCTGCCATGCCAGTTTCATAATCAAATATGATTAAACCATTAAACGAATGACCACAGATATCACATATATCTAACCAATGATTCCATAGTTCTATTCCATCGCTCGCTCCACAATAACGGCATTTTAACCTCACGCATGCTCAACAGCGCGACGTCATAACCGATGTTCGCTCAACAGCGACAACATCCCAATCATTGCTCGCTCAAAAGCGTCACCATATAATTCCCAATGCTTATCCATTTATTGCAACTACAATATACCATGCATTCAACAATTGCAATAAGATATAAGATTATGCTCGTACATTATACGTACCTTAGAATTCCGTAGTCCGAATCAAACATTGCCTTAGTCCCGTGACTCGATAAATCATGTGCTAATTATCTTCGAGAGATCCGGCTCCCAAGTCGAGCCTCCAGCGATTTTGCACCAAGGGGAAAAGGGAAAAAGGGTTGGGGATTGGAGGAGGGAAACGTGAGAGAGGGAGAGAGAAATGCAAAGCCAAAATGATTGAACACCAAGTCCACTTGGTATATATAGTACCAAGGCTCAAAAATCCTGAGTCCTCCACAAATACATCATGACTCAATAAATATCATCTGTATTCAATAAATACCTCTCAAACTCAAATTCCATTACCAGCCCCAACACAAAGCGTCCCAGACCCCAGATACTACCAAAAACCCAATTCCAAGGTTTAACACCACAATGAGAATACAATCTCAACCTTTGGATCCAACGACCCCAAATACCGGATTTAAAATCCTCGGGAGTCCCAATACCGCAATTCATTTATAATTCCACGATTAAAAATCAATTAAGGATCATTAGCACACCGGGATTTACACCATTAATTCACGGGCATCACATCAGTCATGTTAAACTTTTTCTGGTTCATGATATAGTTTGTTCTGAGCTGAAGGAATGCATGAGAAAAAGTCTCCAAGATCATGCCCACTTGAGTCTTGTCATCAATGGTCGCACCATTAATTTCAGCCTCATTATGAAGGTTAATCATCTTTAGCACTTGTAATGCCCGGAATAAATTATAAATATTTATTTGTTGATAATTGCGATATTTTTAAGATAATTTCGGAATTCAACTATTGGGAATTTTATTCGGAGCGGAATTGGGATAAATGATTCCGGGATTGAATTTATAAGGTGAATTAAATTCAAGGAGATTATAAATTATTGGGAATGTCATTTTAGTCTGGATGAGAATAAATAATTCCGGGGTAACTTTGCGATGCAAGAAAAATATGCATGATTTAAATTGAGGAATAATTTGTCTTTTATTTTAATAAAGAAAGGAAGAAAAGGGATGAATAAAAGTTAGAGTATTGGGTTTAATTTTTTAAAAGGGGAGATTAAATCCTACACACACTACACCCTCTACACACACTACATACATCGGTTCTCTCCTCCCCCAAACCCCAAAACCAGTCGCCCCTTCTCCCTGCACGTAGGGTTCGGATTTTGCCAATGGAATTCGATTTTTATTGCCATGAAATTGTTGGGTATGAAGTTTCTTAACATCCTACACCTTTTACCTCTCTTGTATTCGAATTTTGGTTGAGTTTTGTGGGTGTTTTGTGTTCGAAAATTGAGATGTAAATGTTTGAAATTTGTGGTTGTGTTGGGGGCGAAATTATTGCTTGTTTTGGGGCTAATGGTTTTCGAAATTATTGTTTGTTTTGTGGCTGCCTATATTTCAAAAATATGGGCTATTTTGAGGCTTGTAAAAGATGCTTTTATGATGTTTGATAAAATGCTTGACTGTTGTTCTTGTGTTGGTTAAAAGCCTTATTAATGGTGTGGTGAATAGCTAACATTTATGGCTCATAATTTGAGAGTATTCTAATTGGATTTAAACATTTGTTTTGAAGGATAAAGATTGTTTTATTGTTGTATGTGGGTATATGTTGTGATTTGTGGTTAGATGAAGTATTGTCAATGAAAAATGATAACTTGAATTGGTATAGCGGGTTAAGGCGGTTATATGACTCACTTTATTGAATGATTACTTGTTAGAAGGAAATTGTTGATTTGTGCATTGGCTAGTATTATTGTTGGTTAAAATAAATGAAGATTAAAATCATGCATGGAATGTGTTTGTTAATAGGCTTAAATGAGATTCAATTGTGGGTCTAAGTCTTGTTAGTGGGTGGAAAGGACTAACTTCTATGGATTGTAGCCATTGTGATATTTGGTGGGTGTAGGGCTATGGTGTGAGGTGTGTTACAATTGGAAGCATGTGTAGTGTGTAAATAAATGGGTTAGATGCATGCTAGTATGTGTTATAACATGGAATAGAGTTATGGTGATATTTATGCTCAAATGGATAGCATAGCATGTATTATTGATTTATGTCACTTTATTAAGTTACTAATCTTAATAGTGAGTTCTAAATCAAGAATTTTGGAATCCAATGCATCTTTAATTTGTTAAAGTTGAATTTAATCAAATAAATGACTTTATGTTGGGATTAAGGGAATTGGATTTAAATGGTAGATTATCTTATCTACATGGATCCTTTATTTCATGTCTTGGTTTGAATAACTTCGGTGTTTGTTTGGGATGTTGGAACATGTTAATTGGCTAAATTTAGTTTTGTTTTTTTGGGTGGTTGGATTATATGATATTATGGGCATAACTTTATGAATAAATTAATATGAGATTTTGTGCATCAAATATTGGTTATGAGATAACCCTTATATCCTTAAGTTCATGTAGAGCCTTCTTGAGCTCTCGGACAACAAGGAGGGTGACTTGACGGTAAAAACAGATTATAAGGTATGTGGTGACGTACGAGCAGGTATACCCAGTATTTACATATTCATGTATACATGTATTTTGAATGAGATGTTTAAGGCTAAGTGTTTGAGTTTGGTAATTGAGTTTAATATACGTGGAATGGTGGATAAGTAGATGTACGTGATCCGGGTATACGAGTTGAATATTGATGCATTTGGCATGATCGATATGAGAAATGGTTGATAATGAGATTAATTGATAGGCATAGTTGCCTTGGATATGAGATTCGTTGTGATTGAGCATAAAATGTTGAATTGTGAATATATTGAATTTATTGCATTGATGAATACCATATTCTGAATAATGATATTGAACTTGATGTTTATGAAAGTGTATAAGATTGAACAGGAACAGTTCGTGATGGCTATGCCGATTTGGAATTGTATAGGGAGTATATTTTATAGATTTTCAATAACCTTAATTGTTGCTTTACAATTTCGTATATTGATGTGTGTGATTATTGAGTTGGAGTATGCTCACCCTGCATGGGGGCTGTTTCTGTTGAAACAGGTATAACAGGTACTAAACTACTTTGGGATATTGGTTCGAGCTTGGTTGGATCATGCCGCTTCCAGAAGCGTATATGAGTGTGGGTAAATAGGATATGCTATTTATTCAGTTAGATCGGTATTCATTTATTTGTTGCTCGTATGTGAACAACTGGAAGCATGTATATGGACTGTATAAGGGTGTTGAAGCCCACTTTTGATGTCTTCTTAGTATGGTGTTTTTCCCTGGCTGGGAACTTATTTAGGGTTTTGTTTTCTTTTATGTATTGTGTTTATCCCTGTAAGGACCCCAAGCCCTTAACCCTTGATTAATGTATTAATCATTATGTGTGGCACATGCTTTCAATAAAAATCAATCGGGAACTCAGATGATACTTTACCATTGAATGGCAATTACAAAATTTCTTTAATATTCAACGTTATAAGATTATCTCTACCAACAAATAGACTCATAGATTTCGCCCATTACCATCCCCATTACACCACTTTTTACATTGTGGACTTTTATAAAAATTTGGGCAGAGTCTCCCCATAAATTGAGCTACTCCGAAATGAAAGCACATCGCATAACATAATTCCCGGCCAGGGAAAACACAATACTCAACAGAATACAGAACACTAAGTAAATTCCCAGCCAGGGAAGACACCACACAATAAGACAACAAAAAGTGGGTTTCAACACCCCCATAATACACCAATGACTCCCATATCATTTAGCAATTCTACCCTTAATTGCATGCAACATAGAATGAAAGAGAGAAAGGCTAATACATTTATATACAACCCATATACAAGTATAACCGTGCTCACATGCGAGCATCATGAATGTGTATATAACCCTCGGGTGTATATAAGTACTCTATACGATACCGTGCTCCATCAAGCCCTGGTACCACGATCCTGGGAGTACACCCAATCAACAGCTCGAGCTCAGCTCCAAAGCCATCGATGTACCTGTTCACCTGCCCCAACAGAGACAGCCCCCAACGGGGTGAGCATACCAATACACAAAATCCCATAATCACAATAATGAAATTCATAATTTACAACAAAAGTAAATACTAATGAATTTAAATGATACTCCTTGGATGGCAACGTCCTCATCCGGGATTCCGTGTACTGTACCTGTTCTCACAATCATCAAACTCATAAATCAACACATTGATTAACTCATCGCATGCCTGATTCTCAAATATCAATAATTAATGATTCCAAGTTCATTATACATACAAATATAGATATCTCAATATCTAATACTGATTCTCAACTTCGCTACCAATCACAGGTAGCTCAAATGCCTTGCATTTATTTTACCAATTCTCCATTATACTCAGACATCTCAATGTCTTATAATGATTACATGATTCCATAGTCATTCTCAGGCATCTCAATGCCCTACAAAGGTCGTATAAATCCAGTACCCCATATATCTTATAAGAGTTATACTACTCTAGTGTCACGCACGCTTGTGGCGGCGATATCAAGATTTGGTCGTTCCTTAACTATATCAACACATTGATATAACCATACGCACAATTATTCAATGCAATCAAAATACATTATGCATTTCACAAATGCTCTCATATAAAGAAATGCTCGTACGTCGCACGTACCTTAAATCTCCGTAGTTCGAGCCAAACTTTGTTCGAGTTCCAATCCCCGAGGAATGATGTGCTAATACGATAAATAATTTACAATTATTTACGAACATGCAAACCCATGCTCAAGCACACCCATAACCCTTATACAAAAATATTGTCAACACACGACAATTTAACCATTTAAAGACCCGGGGCAGGGCACATGCAGGGAGGGAAAACGAATGAGACATCAACGAAAATTATTCAAGAATCCCCCTTCAATTTTCGAACCCTAACATCACAATTCGAACCCAATTAAGCACCATAATTCAACTAAAACATGAAATAATCGAACAACATCAAGAATAATCGCCCCTCCTGCCAAAACCCTAAAATCGAACCCAAACCCCTCACGAATACAGGGCAAAAATTCGAACCATTAAGCATCACCAAAGAGACTCAAAAGCTGAACCATGTGAAGCAGAACAATAAGAATTTATCTAAAAAAAATCAGCAAGATTTTCGAAAAAAGAACACCACAATTTTCGAACCAATTGGCAACAAATTTTTGAACCATAAAGTATGAAATTTCGACCCAAATAACAGCACCAAACGCCCCAAAAACGCCTGAAGAAAAGCCCCAAAAACGCACCAAAAATCGAGCCCCAAATCGGAAAGATTCGAAATTTCGAACCCCTGCGCTTTTCTGATAAATCCGAACGCGATTCGCGACGAAACTTCGAATTCCTGGTGTGGAAAGCTGCGCCTGGAAGAGACGAAGCTAACGGCGGTCCGGACGCGCCGGATGGTGGCCGGACGGCGGCGGGCGCACGGTTTGAAGCGGCGAGGGTCGAGGAAGACGGGAAGCAGCGGGGAGAGAGAGAGGTCAAGGCAAAATAATGGCTTCCATATTAAAATCTCTGGTTCAACTGGTATATATAGCAAAATTACCCCAAAATACCAATAGCCCCACAAATACATCATGATTCATTAAAAATCATTTGTTTTCAAAAATTCTCTCTCTAACTTCAAAACCCCCTACCGGTGCCCACACAAAGCACCCCAGATCCCGAGTCACACTAAAAACTCAACTCATAGGTTTTTCACCGAAATGATAATACAATCTCAACCTCGGGACCCAACGATCCCAACTACCCAAATAGACGAGCTCGGGAGGCCCAACACCGCGATTAAACTCCAAATCGCCACGTAAAACAACTTTAGGGGTCATTAATACTCCGGGATTAACATCTATAATCCCAGGTCATCACAATCCCTGGCTAGGAGTTATTTTGGTGATGTGTTTTGTTTTGGGATAGCTCAATTTATGGGGAGACTCTGCCCAAATTTTTATTAAAAAAAAACCCACAATGTAAAAGTGGTGCAATATTGATGATAATGGGGGAACCTTGTGTTTTATTGTTGGTAGAAGTGACCATTCCATGCTGAGTATTAATTATGTCATGGAGAATATGTGAAGTATGTAATGATTCTTTTAAAGATTGAAATTTTTCACATACACAAATGACGTCATAATTGCATGATTGACGTTTTGGGTCATTGGGGTCTTACATTAGTGGTATCAGAGCAGTGGTTGCTCATTGGGGCTGTTAAGGGCCTAGGAACTTGTTGATAGGAATTGGTAGCACATATTTACACATGATGGTATTAGTGTTGTGTGACACAACTAATTGCTTATGTGCTTTTACGATATGGAAAGTGGTATTACTGATCATTGTGGTTACAGGAATCGTGTAGAATACGATGGGATGGCATTAATGTCAATGTCTGGCACTCCATATGTTATGTGCTAAGGAATCTGATTTTGTAGGCAAATCAGGAAATGGGAAACGTGATGTGCTGTCTAAGGACATGGATGGTTGATAGCAGACAGTGGAATATTGTGGTATGATTTCAATTGTTATTGAATATGCAATGTGTTACATTATCGTCCTACTACGGGTATATCATCAGCGATGGATCATAATATTTGCCGCTGTCATGTCGAAGCGATGTACATGCCGCTGTCATTGTCAAAGCGAGAGATATTATTGAGCCGCCGATATGACGTAGTAGGATTTGTGAACTGTTGTGTTAACCTTGATGCAGGTATATTGAGCTAGTGGAAGATTCCGGTGGTTGTTATATTCAAGCGAGGGAGGTACTTGCCGCTGTCATATGAAGCGATGATAATATGATATTTGCCGCTGTCATGTCGAAGCGATGTACATGCCGCTTTCATTGTCGAAGCGAGGGATATCATATGATGCCGCTATATGTCGAAGCGAGGGGTCCTTAAATTCCGCTGTTATAACAAGACCGGAACAGCCACAATATCGATATTTGAGCGACGCGATCGAGAACAAAGTGCTGCATGTAATGTGAGCCACCTCTTGGGTCCGAAAGGAACAAAGTGCTACATGCATGTGAGTACCTCTTGAGTCCTTGATCTGTTCCGCTGATTCAGTTGGCGATGGTCCATGCCGCCAGGTATATTGATAGCGATGTCTCATTCCGCTATATTGGTTGGCGATGGTTCATGCCGCCAGGTATATTGATAGCGATGTCTCATTCCGCTATATTGGTTGTCGATGGTTCATGCCGCCAGGTATATTGATAGCGATGTCTCATTCCGCTATATTGGTTGGCGATGGTGTGATGTCCCCGAAATGATTAATTGCAATTAAAGCATTAATTATGTTTATGTGATTAATTATGTGGATAATTGATTTACGTGTTGAAATTAATTACCACGATGAAATGCTTAGTCACATGATAGGCATGACCCGGGGGTTACGTTTCAAGGTGCATGTTATGCATGATAGAAAATGAGGTGTTAACATGATTTAATTGTGTTGATTGTTAATTATGAGGAAAGTATGGATTTAATGAAGTTCGGTGCATTTTTGTAAAATGCTCTTAAAATACCATGTTGGGGTAATTTATACATCATGTTAATTATTGGGTATAATTTAATTAACCCATACCCCACTATACCCAACCCACTTCATTCATTTTAACTCATCACTCTTAAAATCCCCAAAATCCCTTCCCAACCCAAAACCCTTCCATTTTCGTTTTTGGGCTTAAAGAAGAAGAGGAATCCTTCCAAAACTTGATTTGTGGAAATTGTTGGGAGATTTGGAGTCCCCAAGAGGTATGGATACCTCCTTGTTGTTTTTGTAAAGTTTTATTTGAGTTTGATATGGTTTTGGAGGGTTTTGAAATGGGTTTGTTTTGGGTATGTGTTGTATGTTGTTGGGGTATGATTTTTGAAGTGTTTATATGGGTTTTAGTGAGTTATGATGATGTTGGTGTTGTTGGAAAGTTTGGGTTTGTATGGTATGAGATTGAGCTTTGAAAATGCACAAAAATTGCGAGAAATCGCGCACCAGCAGGTGGCGATCGATCGCCAGTAGCCATTTCACGTAGCAGGCGATCGATCGCCTAAAATTAAGCGATCGATCGCCGCAAGGCAAAAGAGCGAGGCGATCGATCGCCTCAAGTAGCGATCGATCGCCACTGTGTAAAACATGGAAAATGATGATTTTTGTTGAATTTTTGGTATTTCGCTATTGTTTAGCTTCTAATATCGATTTGTATGGTTGTGTGGAACCATCCCAGGTGCCAACAACATCGAGAAGATAGAGTTCTTCAATTTCTCCACTTTTGGAATTAAGGTACGTAAGAAGCGTACGGGCATCGGACGGTAACACACTCCTAACTATGACTATGCATTGATTGCATAAGTATTTATGATGACTATGATGATGATTGTGATAAGTAAGTTTATGATGATGATGTTTATGATGATGATCGTGATAAGTAAGTTTATGATGATGATGTTTATGATGATGATTGTGATAAGTAAGTTTATGATGATGATGTTTATGATGATGATTGTGATAAATAAGTTTAAGATGATGATGTTTATGAAGATGATATGATAAGTAAGTTTATAATAATGTTATACGATGTTTATAAAAGGGTAAGATGCCCATACGGTAATATGCCATACAATGTTATCATGTGGTAAGATGCCACGGGGTAAGATGCCCATATGGTAAGAGGCCATACGATGTTATTATGTGGTAAGATGCCACGGGGTAAGATGCCCATATGGTAAGATGCCATACAATGTTATTATGTGGTAAGATGCCACGGGGTAAGATGCCCATATGGTAAGATGCCATAGAATGTTATTATGTGGTAAGATGCCACGGGGTAAGATGCCCATATGGTAAGAGGCCATACAATGTTATTATGTGGTAAGATGCCATGGGGTAAGATGCCCATATGGTAAGAGGCCATACGATGTTATTGTGTGGTAAGATGCCACGGGGTAAGATGCCCATATGCATGAAGGTAAATCAGGGTCAACAAAAAGAAGTCAACGAATAACCAGCAAGTTACTTAACCAAGACTTCGTACATTTACTGTTATATTTTGTTATGATGCTTATATGATGATGATGTTATAAGATGATGATGCTATAAGATGATGAAGTTATAAGATGATGATACTATAAGATGATGATACTATAAGATGATGATGCTTATATGATGATGATATCATGAGATGATGATATTATAAGATGATGATGCTATAAGATGATGATGCTATAAGACGATGATGCTTATATGATGATGATGTTATAAGATGATGATATTTATAAGATGATAATGCTTATATGATGATGATATTGTAAGATGATGATATTTATAAGACGATGATTTTAATCATTCATGTCAAGAATTAATGATTATAGGCATGGCTATGAAACAGGGACAACCAAAGAGGGTTAATGCAATTAACCAGGAAGTATATGTTACTAATTATTTTTCATGCATTTATTTATATGCCATTGCCTTATGATGTTAAGTAACGATGTACATGCTCATGATGGGTTGTTCCTGTAGGTACACTTTTACCGAAGGGCTAAGGGTCGGGTTGAGGCAGTGAGCTAAAAGGAGCATGAAAGAAGATATGATACAGGACTTTTGGATAGTCTCTACTCTAGGAGTAGTATAATTCTATCGCTTTAACATTCATTATTGAGAATGTAATTAGTTAAGTTTTGAAATTTCATTGTTGGCCTGAAATCTTATTAGCTCAAAACTACAACCGGGACCCCAAGACGTTATTAATGCATGTTTAGTCCATTATATGTGTTTAAGATGATGTTAAGGTAGGAAGACCCTACAGATGGTTCATGCCGCCAGGTATATTGATAGCGATGTCTCATTCCGCTATATTGGTTGGCGATGGTCGATCGAGAAAGCATGATAAACAGCGCCCAAATTTCTGCCTCGATCGATCGATCGAAATGTTTTTACCGATCGATTGAGGAACTTTACCGATCGATCGGAAATTCCTTCGATCGATCGGCCCCTGAATTTCAAACCATGCTTTAAATCTTCTGCCTCGCTCGATCGATCGGGACCAAAATCTCGATCGATCGAGCACTCTGAAAAATCGGGACTTCCCCACATTTTCGAGTACCCTTCTTCATAGCAAGCAACCTACTTCATAACACATAAAACTTGCCCAAACAAACATGCTAGGAACTTCATAAAACTTCTATGTAAGCACTTAAATCAAAGGTTTCACAAAACCTAAGCTAGCATGCATCATAACATCCTCATAAACTTTGATCTCATCCAAATTTACAGAAAACAAGGCAATTATAATCTTACCCAGATTTTCGAGCACTCCTTTTCATAACAAGTAATCTAACACATAAAACATGTAACATGCTCGAACAAACATGCTAGGGGCTACAAAATACTTCCATGCAAGTACTCATACCAAGGTTTCGACCAAACCTATACTAGCATGCATGAAATCATCACCACCAACACCAAACCCAAACAAAAACTCCGAAAAAACAGAGTATTAAAACCTTACCCCTCTTTTGCTCCTCTTTTGGTAAGATTTTTGAACACTTTTACCAAGCTTTTCCTTGCCTACAAGCTGCTTATCTGGGACAAAAAATGGAGGAGAGAAGGAGGAGAAGGAAGGTGGGAGGTGGAATGATTGGATGGGGAGAGTGGGAGCATGGGTTGAACCAAGTGGGGAGGAGGGGTTGCCAAGTGGGGGAGGTGGCCGATTGATGGGGGTGGGGTGGTGTGGTTGGGGTGTCATGTGGTGTTTAATTGTGCCCCGATATTTAGCACGATGTATTAAAATATCCTCACTCGATATTTCATAACATTACTTAATTAATACATCCCTTAAAACACCCAACATGCCCCCTAACCATATTATCATAACATACATCACACCCCATTAAATAAGACATGAACATAACCTTCAAATTAAATGTACCACAACCCTTAAAACACAACATAATAGTTTATGATAACACATAAACACATAGACATTTCGGGGGTATTACATTACTCCCCTACTTATAAGATTTCGTCCTCGAAATCCACATGCATCACTATAACGAAACTAAACATAAAAACATACCAGAGAATAGTTCCGGATAGTGCTGCACCATATGCCGTTCCGTCTCCCACGTAGCCTCCTCGACACCCCTTCGATCCCACTGAACTTTGACCATCGGTATAATCTTGCTTCGTAATCTGCAATCCTCTCGATCCAGAATTCTGATGGGTCGTTCCACGTAGGATACGTCTGAGTCCAACTGTACTTCAGTAGGCTGTAAGACATGAGACGGGTCTGGCTCATACTTCCGTAACATAGAGACGTGAAAAACATCATGTATGCCAGATAAGGATGGCGGTAGAGCCAAACGGTAGGCCAATGTACCGATACGCTGCAAAACTTCATATGGCCCAACATACCTCGGAGATAACTTCCCCCGCATACCAAACCGAACCACACCCCTGAAGGGCGAGATCTTTAAGAAGACCTTGTCTCCTAATTGGAATTCCAGCGGTTGTCGTTGCTTATTGGCATAGGCTGCTTGCCTATCCTGGGCCGCTTTCATCTTCTGACGTATCAACTTGACCTTCTCTTCCATACCCCTGATCATATCTGGTCCTCCGACCGCTTTACTAGTCAAGTCCTCCCAATACAGCGGTGACCTACAGCGTCGTCCGTAAAGAGCTTCAAAAGGGGCCATTTGAATGCTCACCTGATAGCTGTTATTATAGGAGAACTCCACCAGTGCCACTGAATCCTGCCATGGAGTATCAAACTCCAATACACATGCCCTCAACATATCTTCGAGCGTCTGAATGGTACGCTCTGTCTGGCCGTCTGTCTGAGGGTGATAAGTTGTACTCAGTCTCACTTCCGTGCCCAAAGCTGCCTGGAGACCCTCCCAGAAATGTGAAGTAAACCTTGGGTCCCTGTCTGACACAATCGAGACTGGAATACCATGCAATCTCACCACATCCCGTACATATAATTGGGCCATCTTTAGGTATGTGAAGGACATACAGTAAAGGATGAAATGAGCCATCTTCATCAGTATATCCACGATCACCAAGATCGCATCAAATCCTGAGGCCGTCCTTGGCAAGTGGGTCACGAAATCCATAGGTATATGCTCCCACTTCCACTTAGGTACTTCCAAGCTCTTCAGCTCGCCACCAGGCCTCTGCCTTTCTGCCTTTACCTGCTGGCAGATCAAACATCTTTTGACAAAAGCTATAACATCACGCTTCATTCGTCTCCACCAGAATTGACCACTTCGGTCCTTATACATTTTTCTTCCTCCTGGGTGGATACTGAACCGGCTACTGTGAGCTCGCTCCAATATTCCTATACGCAACTCCGGTTTATCTGGGACTACCCAACGGTTGCCCAGTCTCAAGGAATCATCCTCAGCCACTCTGAACTTTGATGGCTGACCCTGAAGTACTATTGACGACCATCTCTGAACCTCATCATCCAACCTCTGGGTCTTCCTGATAGCCTCAAATATGTCTGGCTCGGCCAATAAGGTCGACACTCGCACCGGCGATGTGTCCACATCGAAATCATAGCCCAGATGGCAATAAGAAGTCATCATAGCTGATTGGCATCCTCAGCAGTACTCTTCACCTTCCGACTTAAGGCGTCTGCTATAAAATTTGCTTTACCAGGATGTTACTCAATCTCACAGTCATAATCCTTGAGTAAATCCATCCACCTCCTTTGGCGCATATTCAATTCAGCCTGTGTGAACAAAAACTTCAGGCTCTTATGGTCTGAATAGATGGTAAACGCCGTACCATACAGGTAATGCCTCCAAATCTTCAAGGCAAATATAATGGCCGCCAGCTCCAAATCATGGACTGGATACCTAGCCTCATGCGGCTTTAACTGCCTCGATGCATAAGCTACCACATGTTTATCTTGCATCAGCACACAGCCCAAACCCTACAGTGACGCATCCGTGTACAAGGCAAACCTCTTATTCTCAGAAGGAATCACCAATACAGGTGCCGTAGTCAAACGACGCTTCAATTCTTCGAAGCTTTCCTCACAAGCTTCAGACCAATTGAATGGTACTCCTTTCTGAGTCAGCTGTGACAGGGGTCTGACAATCTTTGAGAAACCCTTGACGAAACGTCGGTAATATCATGCCAAACCGAGAAAGCTCCGTATCTCAGGTACAGAAGTGGGTGCAGCCCACTCCATCATAGCTTCAATCTTCCTGGATCCACAGATATCCCACTGCTAGATATAACATGGCCCAAGAACACCACACTGCTCAACCAGAACTCGCACTTGCTCAGCTTTGCATATAACTGATGATCCCTAAGGATCTGGAGTACTGTCCTCAAGTACCTTACATGCTCTTCTTCAGTCCGAGAGTAAATGAGTATATCGTCAATGAAAACAATGACGAACTGATCCAAATACGGTTGGAACACCCTGTTCATCAGGCTCATAAAAACAGCTGGGGCATTCGTCACCTCAAAAGGCATGACTAAGAATTCATAGTGCCCATACCTAGTCCTGAAAGCTGTCTTCTGAACGTCATCTTCCCTTACCCGAATCTGATGATACCCCGACCTCAGATTGATCTTACTGTAGAGCCTCGTACCCTGCAACTGGTCAATCATCGATCCTCGGAAGTGGATACTTATTCTTCACTGTGGCTTTGTTCAGTTGCCTGTAATCGATGCACAGACTCATCGAACCATCTTTCTTTTTGACAAATAGGACTGGTACACCCCAGGGCGATACACTAGGGCGTATGTAACCCTTATCAAGGAGCTCTTGCAACTGAACCTTCAACTCCCTTAACTCCGATGGTGCCATCCTATACGGGGCACGAGAAATGGCAGACGTCCCCGGTAGTAACTCAATCCCAAACTCGACCTCTCTCGTCGGTGGGAATCCGGGAATCTCCTCCGGAAAAACATCAGCAAATTCCGCCACTACGGGCACATCTTCGACCTTTAAGTCTTCTTTCTTTTCCGTAACATCGATAGCATAGATGAGATATCCTGTATGGCCTCGTTCCAATAACTGTGCCATCTTGACAGCAGATATCAACGGGATCTTTGAACGGGAACCATCCCCATAGAATGTCCACTGGACTCCCAAATCAGATCTGAACCGGACAGTCCTCTGTCTGCAGTCCATAACTGCCTGATACTTGTTCAGCACATCGATGCCCACAATGCAATCGAAGTGCAAAATTCCCAGAACAATCAAGTCTGATCTTAGCTCATTGCCCTCAAAATAAATGAGGCCTTCATAGACAATCTGATCAGCAATCAAACTTCTTCCAGCGGGTGTCGAGACCATAAGGGGCGTGGGCGAGGAGAAGTGCATATGTGGTGCCTTTCCACAAAACTTGTCAACACAAAAGAGTGTGACGCACCTGTGTCTATCAATATAAAAGCAGGATGAGTAAATAAAAGACACGTACCCGCTATCACTTCCTCCGGAGCCGCTGTAGCCTGCTCCCTTGCCAATGCATAAACTTGCCCCTGAGGTGGCCATATAGGCTAACCTCCATACTGCCTCGGTACAAACGGTGGCCTGTGCTGCACTGTTCTGTCTACAGGCCTCCCCGTAGAGTTCCGTTGTCCCTCCCTATTGGGACATTCTCGAGCAAAGTGGCCCTTATTGCCACATACATAACAGCCTACGCAGTCTTTCGTCGAGTGTGGTTGCCCACAAAGAGAGCACCGGACCTTCCCAAATCTGTCTCCCTGAGACTGTCCTCTTCCCGACGGGGCGTCATTCCTACGGGTTCCTTTCCAACGATTCCCGGGCCTCTTACCACTGTATCTCGACGATGGTGTGTTCCCCCTTGGCTTAAACTGATCACCCATCGGCTTCAAATTATCAGAAGTGGATTTCTGAGGGGGTGCTGGAGGTGGCGCGGCATCAGGATATGCACCAACTCCCAGTTCGGCTAGCTCGGCCCCTGAAAGGGCGTCATCAAAGCAAGCAGGGCCATAAGTGAAGACCCTGTCATACAGTTCAGGCCTCAAGCCTTTCATGAAATGCCTCATCTTTGCCTGGGTATTCGCAGCAACATGGGGCACAGAGCAGTAATGGAGAGCATAATCTGACACAGGCATGGTACCTTGCCTAAGGTTAGTGAACTCATCTTCTTTAGCCTGTCGTGCAGCAGCTGAAAAATACCGGGTCAGAAACCGAGTTCTGAACAGCTTCCAATTAATTTTCTGTCCCTGAGCCTCTTGCTCTACCACTGTGGTCTTCCACCACATCAATGCCTTCTTGGCCAGTTGGAATTTCGTTAACCTTATCCATGCTGACTTCGCACATGGAGCTGCCACAAATATCTGTTCCATCCTCTCTAACCACTCCTCGGCCAGTTCCCCTGTCTCAGTTCCTTCGAACATCGGGGGTCGGTATGCCAGAAACTGAGCCAAACTTAACTCCCCAGGTAGTAACTATTGCTCAGAAGGTTCTTCGCCCAAGGCTGGCGGTGGTAAGGGATTTGTACGCCCAGCACTTGCATTAACACTAATTGCATCACCCACTTCCACATTTGCTGCCATGCTGCAACACAAGGGTTAACAACAATACCCAAAAGCAGTTCATATAATACATCGTTAGAGAAACAAAACATGTTAGTATAACATCATATACTTCATATGCAACACATGCACAAAACATGTTTAAAAGTGAGCACCTAGCGAACTTATTGCTAAGGCTACCCTTCACTAATTCCCGGGTTCTCTAACCACTGCTCTGATACCACTAATGTAGGGTCTTCCTACCTTAACAGTGTTTTAATAACAAAATATGGACTAAACATGCAGTAATGGCATCTTAGAGTTCCGGTTGTTACGTGAGCTAACAGGATTACAGGCCCAAAAATAAAACTTCAAAACTTATTGGTTGCATTCCCATAAACAAATGCTAACATTTTAGATTTATACTACTCCTAGAGTAGATACTAATCATATCCTGAATCCTTATCCATCCTTGTGCTCCTTTTAGCTCACTGCCTCAACCCGACCCTTAGCCCTTCAGTCCAAAAGCGTACCTACAGGGACAACCCATCATGAGCATGTACATCATTACTTAACGTCATAAGAAAATGGCATATGAATAAATGCATGAAATAACCGTTAACATGTACTTCCTGGTTAATCGTTAACCCCTTTTTGTTGTCCCTGATTCACATTCATGCATGTAATCATTAGTACTTGACATAAATGATTAACATCATACTTCTCTTATATGCCCATAATCAACAATGTTAATTAGAAATGGGGATGTGTCTGGCCTTGTTATGTCAGCGGAACAATTGGCCCCCTCGCTTCGACATATAGCGGTACTGTGATACCCCTCGCTACACCTTGATAGCGGATGTATCTCCTCGCTAGCTATGTCAGTGGTAAGTACCTTCCTCGCTTTCCCATAACAACTACCAGAACACTCTACCATTCCCAATAACATAGTTAAACATACATCATCATCATCATATCATAAACATCATCATCTTGTAAACATCATCATCTTATAAATATCATCATCTTATCATAAATACTTATGCAATCATTGCATAGTCATAGTATAGAAGTGTGTTTTACCGTCCGATGCCCGTACGTCTCTTACGTACCTTTTCAAAAGGTGGAGGAGTCAATAGACTTTATCTCATTGATTGTGCTGGTACCTGGGATGGTTCTACATAACCACATAATACAATATTAGATACCATTTCAAGAATCATTGACAAAATTCTTCAAAATAAATCAATTAAAAATATTTGCCAAGATTCTGCCTCTCTCGATTGATCGGTACCCAAGTCTCGATCGATCGAGAAAGCATGATAAACAGCGCCCAACTTTCTGCCTCGATCGATCGATCGAAATGTTTTTACCGATCGATCGAGGAACTTTACCGATCGATCAAAAATTCCTTCGATCGATCGGCCCCTGAATTTCAAACCATGCTTTAAATCTTCTGCCTCGCTCGATCGATCGGGACCAAAATCTCGATCGATCGAGCACTCTGAAAAATCGGGACTTCCCCAGATTTTCGAGTACCCTTCTTCATAGCAAGCAACCTACTTCATAACACATAAAACTTGCCCAAACAAACATGCTAGGAACTTCATAAAACTTCTATGTAAGCACTTAAATCAAAGGTTTCACAAAACCTAAGCTAGCATGCATCATAACATCCTCATAAACTTTGATCTCATCCAAATTTACAGAAATCAGGGCAATTATAATCTTACCCAGATTTTTGAGCACTCCTTTTCATAACAAGTAATCTAACACATAAAACATGTAACATGCTCGAACAAACATGCTAGGGGCTACAAAATACTTCCATGCAAGTACTCATACCAAGGTTTCGACCAAACATATACTAGCATGCATGAAATCATCACCACCAACACCAAACCCAAACAAAAACTCCGAAAAAAACAGAGTATTAAAACCTTACCCCTCTTTTGCTCCTCTTTTGGTAAGATTTTTGAACACTTTTACCAAGCTTTTCCTTGCCTACAAGCTGCTTATCTGGGATGAAAAATGGAGGAGAGAAGGAAGGTGGGAGGTGGGAGGTGGAATGATTGGATGAGGAGAGTGGGAGCATGGGTTGAACCAAGTGGGGAGGATGGGTTGCCAAGTGGGGGAGGTGGCCGATTGATGGGGGTGGGGTGGGGTGGGGTGGTGTGGTTGGGGTGCCATGTGGTGTTTAATTGTGCCCCGATATTTAGCACAATGTATTAAAATATCCTCACTCGATATTTCATAACATTACTTAATTAATACATCCCTTAAAACACCCAACATGCCCCCTAACCATATTATCATAACATACATCACACCCCATTAAATAAGACATGAACATAACCCCCAAATTAAATGTACCACAACCCTTAAAACACAACATAATCGTTTATGATAACACATAAACACATAGACATTTCGGGGGTATTACAATGTTAGCATGAGTATTAGCGTACTGTTATTGTGCTAGCGATGTATATTGATGATGTGTTCATTTCAGATAGCTGTGGACATTGTGCTATTGTTTTTCCTTGGGTACATGAGATGTAGGCCCAAGAGGATAGCGAAACCAGAGGAACAAGGAGTTGAGGTAAACTATTACATTTGGTTTGACAGGTGAATATATGTTAATATATGTTGATAGATTCTGATTGCATTATCTCAGTTGAGTCATAATAATTTTGAGAATCAATTGTACAGATGGAATAACAGAAAATGATAATCGCTTGAGATTGAATTTATTACTGTGAAAAGCATGCTAAATTGGTATATTGTAGGATTAGTAGGTGAACGTGATCATGTTGACATGAGATTAACGGGTACGTCACGGGATGACGTGGGATTACTATGAATGTCATGTGTGGACATATGATCTTTGTGAACATTCATGATTAATAAATTATTGTGTTTCGAGGATGAGTTAAAGATTGAAATGAATTGCGCCATTGAGGCATGTAATTGATTCTTATGTTGAATTTCAATCACACAGATATGTGATAGTATACTGTAGCATGATGTGTATAGGATTGCGTGAAACTTTTGACGCGGGGAATTGATGTTTGATGATGGAAACATTATGAATATCAAAATGCATAAATGACAAGATACATGGTTATGTTATGAGTATTTGAGAAATACTAATGAGTTTATTTTGTACTTGTCCCATGGCAAATGATAGTTGGGTGATGAAATGTGGAAGTTGATGCTTAAGAGCATGTGAGTACTGTGATGAGCATGATACTATGATGCTATTGTGTATTGTAGATGATTCCATCTACAAAGGTATGATACGAATTATTCGATATTGATGTTGACGCCTTAGATGGAGTGTAACCGTGACATAGGAATACTGATGTTAGGCCATTCATCATGATTCGATATTGATGATCTGTGGCTGTTGGTGCGTATAATGTGGATATATGTATGTGAGAATTACTAATGGGTTTTCTAGTAATTACTTTGCACCAGATAATAGCCAGGAGATGATATATGAGAGGTTGATGTTTAAGGACTCTAGAGTACCGCTACTTCATACGGACAATGGTGGTGATGTTGGTATAACTTGCATACAATTGCAGCCACAGGTATGAGGTTATTTATATGATACAAAAGTTGGTGTATTGTCATACATTCTGATATACGCATGATATGCTTGGATTGATGATTTAGTGATTATATGATGTGTACTATGATGAAAGTGAACTGTGACGGATTTAGACCTTGTGCAAGGAATACCGATGAGAGTACACAGGTACTGAAGTATGACAAGAAGTGCTTGATTTCTAAACACTGTAAGTGTTGGTTTTTATGAAGTATTAGCAATTCTCTTGATAAGTTAATTATAGGAATGAACTTTTAAAATGTAAATAAAGTTGAACATGTCTAGTATGTTGTTATTGCGATATTGAATGCTAATGTTGGAATATGGTGAAGTGGTGTGATTTGCAGTCTTATCATTGTTGGTGTAATGGGGACGCCTGTGCGAGCCATGATAATTCGAATGACTGTCTTCCTACAGATGGTCAAATCACTATCTTGATCTGTATAATGGTACGTAAATTTTACAGTTGGATTTTATGGTAAGCATGTATTTAAATTTCGAGGTCGAAATTTTATTAGTTGGGGAGAATTGTAATGCCCGGAATAAATTATAAATATTTATTTGTTGATAATTGCGATATTTTTTTAAGATAATTTCGGAATTCAACTATTGGGAATTTTATTCGGAGCGGAAAATGATTCCGGGATTGAATTTATAAGGTGAATTAAATTCAAGGAGATTATAAATTATTGGGAAAGTCATTTTAGTCTGGATGAGAATAAATAATTCCGGGGTAACTTTGTTATGCAAGAAAAATATGCATGATTTAAATTGAGGAATAATTTGTCTTTTATTTTAACAAAGAAATGAAGAAAGGGGATGAATAAAAGTTAGAGTATTGGGTTTAATTTTTTGAAAGGGGAGATTAAATCCTACACACACTACACCCTCTACACACACTACACACATCGGTTCTCTCCTCCCCCAAATCCCAAAACCCGTCGCCCCTTCTCCCTGCACGTAGGGTTCGGATTTTGCCAATCGAATTCGATTTTTATTGCCATTAAATTGTTGGGTATGAAGTTTCTTAACATCCTACACCTTTTACCTCTCTTATATTCGAATTTTGGTTGAGTTTTGTGGGTGTTTTGTGTTCGAAAATTGAGATGTAAATGTTTGAAATTTGTGGTTGTGTTGGGGGCGAAATTATTGCTTGTTTTGGGGCTAATGGTTTTCGAAATTATTGTTTGTTTTGTGGCTGCCTATATTTCGAAAATATGGGCTATTTTGAGGCTTGTAAAAGATGCTTTTATGATGTTTGATAAAATGCTTGAATGGTGTTCTTGTGTTGGTTAAAAGCCTTATTAATGGTGTGGTGAATAGCTAACATTTATGGCTCATAATTTGAGAGTATTCTAATTGGATTTAAACATTTGTTTTGAAGGATAAAGATTGTTTTATTGTTGTATGTGGGTATATGTTGTGATTTGTGGTTAGATGAAGTATTGTCAATGAAGAATGATAACTTGAATTGGTATAGCGGGTTAAGGCGGTTATGTGACTCACTTTATTGAATGATTACTTGTTAGAAGGAAATTGTTGATTTGTGCATTGGCTAGTATTATTGTTGGTTAAAATAAATGAAAATTAAAATCATGCATGGAATGTGTTTGTTAATAGGCTTAAATGAGATTCAAGTGTGGGTCTGTTAGGATCGGAGGCGTGTTTAGAAGGGGGGATTGAATAAACACTGCCCTCAAATTCTGATCTTCGACTGATTACTGCAAACTGTTAAGTGATGCAGTAGCTTCTCAATCAAATAAGCAAGTTAGCAGACACTAAGTGAAGTGCGGAATACGTCTGCTGCACTTGTGAGTTAACGAAAGTAAATAAGAAAAAGCAAGTATATCACACAGAGATTGTTTCTGGAAGTTCGAAGCACAACGCTTCTACGTTTCCCATTCTTCCTTTGCAGGAAGGATACACTAGAAGACTTTGGTTTACACTTTACAGTATACAACCTCCTTAGGCTTTCACACAGCTTAGCCTAAACTCGTAGCAACACAATGTATATGATTTGTTTACAATGTAAACTATCTAACACTCCTTGAATGACTATTACACTTGTACGCTTTGAGTGTTCTTGAACGATCTTTGAGCAGTACACCAGTTTTAACTTGATCTTTGATATACCAGTAGGTGTTCCTTGCTCTAGCTGAATCTTCAGTTAATTATGACTTGATAAATTTATCTGTTTGAATGTATAGAATATTCGATTGTCAGTGGATTCAACTCTCTCTTTCTTCATTCATTCAGCATCTGTATTTATAGATTTCTTTTCCAACGGTAAACTTTCTTGGTAAGGAAGGTTTAGCGTAGAATCTGTTTTCTTCTTCTTTTTATCTTCCTTCCATTTTTGTTCAGCAACGGCTCTTACAATCTGACTGAATTGGTGGCGATGATTTCGTAGTGCTCGTCGCTCTGTTGTACTTATGTCAGACGGAATTGTATTTACTTTGTCTTATTTCTTCAATCCGCTGCTGGATTTACTTCTACTGGTCTTGTAACTTCAATATCCAGTCGTACTCTTTAACTCAGTAGGTGTTGGTAAGACTTGATGAAAAACTTCAATGCAGTAGATGTCTTTATCCGGTGGAAGTCTTTATCCGGTGGATGTCTTTATCCGGTGGATTAATAATACAGTAGATGTCTATTCTAGTAGATGTTTTTTTATCCAGTGCTTATCTCAGTCCGGTATATGTCTTCACCCGGTAGATGTCTTTATCCAGTGCTTATCTCAGTCCGGTAGATGTCTTCACCCGGTGGGTGTCTTCATCCGGTAGAGTTCTTCACCCGGTAGATGTTTTTATCCAGTGCTTATCTCAGTCCGGTAGATGTCTTCACCCGGTGGGTGTCTTCATCCGGTAGAGTTCTTCACCCGGTAGATATTTTTATCCAGTAGGTGTTTGACACCCGGTTGATTTTTATCGCCCGGTAATTCTTCATCATCCGGTAGATGTTCATCCAGTAGGTATTTGTAATCACCAAACTTAGAAATCGTTTCCCAACAATTTCCCCCTTTTTGTTGTTGACAAAACTAAGCATTAACGATCTCATACTCGAATAGTTTAAACGGTGAATCCTGAAAAGACTTGAAGACATAATAGAAAGAAAATTTTCATTAAATATAAGGAGATTACAAGTTGTAATCAAACTGGACAATTTAGAGCGATTCATCTTCGTTTAAGATGAATTCTTATAACTGGATACAACTTAACGACAAATCTATTTTACAGATTAGTTGATACATGACAAAATTCTTTAAACAAAAACAGTAGACCGGAGAGCTTCGATCCACCTAGTTGCGGAGAGGAAGAGCTCGATCCACCTTGTTTCAGAGGGGAAGAACTTCGATCGGGAAGTTCAAATGTATATTCATCAGGCCTCCATGGTTTATGGATTCACCTAATGAGAATATTCTATCTCTGTCTTCCCCCTTTTTGTCATCATCACCCAGAAGACTCCTGATAGCAGTTCCTGACTGATGAGGAGCATCAGAGCAGGATCCAAACGCTGAAGCTTAATGGAGCTGGGTTAGATAAGTAATCAACCCATGAGGGGTTGATTTAGATAAGTAATAAACCCATGAAACTGACTAATTGCAACAGGTAAACCAAGGAATTTTCAAAGAATAGAAAAGAATCATGATGAGTGAATGTGTGTTATGAAAACAAACATGAGTCTCTATTTATAGAAGAAATTCAGTTAGTGTGAACACATTAATGTCGTTACGATAACTATGAAGAAAAAGTCAACTGAAAACAATAAATAGATAAGAGTAATTAATAAGGGATCAGAAAACGATACTATTTACGCCCTAACCAATGTCGGGAATAGTCGCGCTTTTCGGTAGACGGTTGGTGTGGACTTCGAGACCTTGGCTCGGAAGCAGATCTGTAGTGATGTCCACCTTCAGAGGCAGCAGGTGCGCGCTGAGCTGGACCGGATTCTCTTCACGGTAGAGGAGCAGATGCAGTGGACTTGGACTGGTATTGGATAGGCTTCGGAATTCCAGCACTCAAATCCTGAAGTTGTGAGGCAATGATCTCTTGCATAGTAGCTAGCTGCTCAGACAAGAGCTTCTTAGTGTCGTCAATTTTCTCCTCCAAGGCCAGTGTAGATGCAGCATGGAGAGAGTCATTCTGCTGCTTCAACTTGAGATTAGTTTGCGAGATCCTCGAAAATACATCGGCAAAGGCATCAAGAACAAATTGATGATTTCTGTTAACAGCTGTTTGAAGTCTGTCTAGTTCTCGATTTATATGCCCAAACTGATGATCTGTATGAAGCTGATGACTATCAATAGCATTGTTGGCATTGCGTTCTACAGACTTGAGTTTATTGTTCTCACTAGCCAGCCCGGAGATCAACGTAGTCATATGGCCAAGCTGTATTGTTAGAGCATAAGGGCCTTCGATGGACAGAGGATCAGGAAAATCAAAAAAATCAGCAGACGGTTCAGTTCCTACTGATTGCTCCAATGCCTCAGGCGGAGTGGCAGCAGGTGCAGGAGGTGAGCCAAGAAGAGCAAGTGGAGAGCTGGTAAGTGCATCAGTGGCAGTGAAGGACACGCAGCGTCCAGGTGAGGTAGTAGCTGGATGAATTTGTGAGGGTGAGGGGTTAAGTTCGGAGGGTGTTGGGTGAGCAGGGGGTTCAACTTGTGGTGAGAGTGGGGTTTCAGGGTGAGTCGGAGGTACAAGGGGTTCAACTTGTTGTGTGAGTTGGGTTGCAGTATGAGGTGAAGAAGGTATTGGTATAGATGGGGTAACCTGGGTAATTACCTTGTGAATGACGCTGTCAACTTCTATGGAATCAATGTTCATATCCGGTTGAGGTGAAGTATCATCCAAAGTGGGTTCACCTGTGGAAACCATTTCCACAACACTTGGAATAGGAGGGATGGTTGGAGCTGAGCATGAGATGGTCAGAGCAGAGTCATCAGCCACCATTGGTTCAACTTGTGGAATCAGCACTGCAGCACTAGGAACATCAGGGATGGTTAGGACTAAGCTCAAGTCAGTAGGAGTGGAGTCAGCATCATCTGGTACAGTTGAGCATGAGTGCAGACCAGTACTGATTCTTAAGTCATGTAGAGCAGTCTCTGCCAGTTCAAGCTTGGGACCAAGAGCATTTAGCACAGCTCGGTCATGATTGGCAGTCCCAGCTGTAGCATTGAATTCATTCTGCCGGGATATGACCAGGGTCTGGAGTTCACCCACATAGATCATTAGGCGGAACACATCCCGGAGCTGGAGAGCTTTCTGTACGTCTTGTGCTTGGAGGAAAGCCATCACTTGATTCTCATCTTGCCTCGCCTGTTCCAGAACTGGAAGAAAATCATCAAAGCGAATTTTCAAGCGTGCTTTCACCCATCTATCAAAAACTTCAAGTTGAGGCTGCATGTTTGCCTCAACTGTGCTCATGACTAATTCAATCTCATATGCCACTAGAGTGGATGATGGGGTCATTGATTCTTTCCCTTTTCCAGTGACGGTGGTCTTGGGATGGCAATATGGGCAAAGAGATTTGGGTGATCTGAAGGAAATTGAGCCTGGTGGTTGAACAGTATTGGGGTTGGTTGATGGGTTGGCTGCAGCAGAGGTTGGGTTAAATGCGATCATGGCCAGTGGAGCAACTGAGCTCACTGGCTCTACTGCCAACGTAGGGATCATAGCCTCAGACATGGCTGCTGATACTTTCAGCTTGGCTGCAGCTGGTCCTCCTCTTTTTGTTCTCGGCCTTTTCGCAGGCAGAATAGGTGAAGTTTCATCAGATTCGGAGACTGTATGCTCAGAGTCACTGACTACCAGAGGTTGTCTCCTCTTGACTACTGCTGGTTGGCTGGTCTTAGTTTCTCCACCGATTCTTTTCTTGTTGATCTCTAGATATCTGGCATTTATGAGTCGTCCTGGGTGGAGAGAAGAAGAACCTCTGGTCTGAATATTCTTGCTCTCAAAAATATGACTTAGAGGGAGAGCAAATCCAGATTGACCTTTTCCGGAGAGCACTAAGTTTGAAAGCACTTGAAACAAAATTACTGACCAGTTAACTTCAACGTTATTTACGATTGCACACATCAGTGCGAATTTCTTCGGTGTGATGACGTCGAAAGATCCAGCTTTGCATAGCAACCCTTTTGATATTACATCTGCCAGTTGGCGAAAGTGGCTCTTAATCAATATCTTCTTGAAGGGCGGTTTGTGAAGACGCTCACGAGAGTCAGAAAAGCCCATTCTCATTGCCTCTAGGATTGGCACAGATACAGAGAGGGCATTTGTTATCACAGGCATTGGAAGACACATCTGAGTCGCAAAGTCTTCCAGGGTAATAGTGATATGTTGTCCAGTGATAGAGGACACAACAGCTTCGCCAACTATCCTGGCATTGGCGAAGAATTCCCGAATAGCCGCCGGGTAGAAAGTGGGCGATTGGTTTAAAAATACCAGTAAGCCAGAGGTGTCCAACTTTTGGAACGCTTTCATGGCTTCGTCGTTTGACGAATAGATAGAGTGAAAATCCACATGAATAGCGTTGGTGAGAAAACTCGGCTGCGTTGTCTTTGACATGTTGAATGACTTCTGAAAGTTTGAAAATCCTGTGAGATAGAGAGATAAATTCTTTTAGGGTTTTGAGATTTTCAGAAGTGTTTAAGGAAGTAAACTGATTCTACGGAGAAGAAGGCGGTTAGAAGATAGTGGGTAGATGTAACGTCGTACTGTAGATGAACGGACACATGTGTACGTGGCGTTCATCTAAACCATTTTAAAAAAATATCAGAAGCAGTGGTTCTGAAAAGGGCGGGATTTGAATGAGTTAAAAAAAAAATTTGAAATCCGACGTCCCAGCTGGTCGCTAAAAAGAGAAGGTATAAGACATCAAGGCTTATATAGTAACATCCACTGGTATGTAGACATCTACTGGTATAGTAGCATCCACTGCAGTGGACTATTGTGTTACCAGCCAGGCATCAGTAAATGATTTTTTTACCAAAATTCCCCCTGAAAATATACAGTTACATACAAACGATTCCCTCTGAGTTTAATAACAGTAAATAAATACGAATTAAGAGAAAATATCAATTAATCCAAGGATATTCCGGAAGTAAGAGAATTTTGCATCCGGTAGGGGCTTGGTAAAAATATCTGCTGCTTGCTGCTCAGTAGATATGCACTCCAGTCGAATCTCCTTCTTCATTACGTGGTCTCTGATGAAGTGATGACGTATGTCGATATGCTTTGTTCGAGAGTGAAGCACTGGATTGTAAGTAATGGCTATGGCAGATGTATTGTCACAGAAGATTAGAGCTTCAGTTGACTCAATGCCATAGTCTCTCAATTGTTGTTGAATCCAGAGCAGCTGAGCGCAGCAACTTCCAGCAGCAAGGTATTATGCTTCAGCTGTAGAGGTAGCAATGGAAGTTTGCTTCTTGCATCCCCATGAAATAAGTCTATCTCTTAAAAGCTGACAGTACCCACTGGTACTCTTCCTATCAATTTTGCATCCAGCATAGTCTGCATCTGAGTATCCGATAAGATTGAAAGTGGAGTCCTTTGGATACCATAGACCGACATTCTCAGTCCCTTTTAAGTACTTCAGAATGCGTTTAGTTGCTGTGAAATGAGATTGCTTGGGATTGGCTTGAAATCTAGCACAGATGCAAACTGCAAACATGATGTCAGGTCTACTGGCTGTTAAGTAGAGTAATGAACCAATGATACCGCGATACATTTTTTCATCTACTGGTATTCCAGATTCATCCAAATCAAGCTTTGCAGATGAGCTCATAGGTGTAGCAGCAGCTGAGCTGGTATTCATCCCATACTTCTTCAGAAGCTCTTTGGTATACTTGGATTGATTTATCAGAATTCCCTCACTGGATTGTTTGACTTTTTATCCTAGGAAAAACGATAGTTCTCCCATCATGCTCATTTCAAATTGGTCATGCATTATCTTTGAAAATCTTTTACATAATTTTGGGTTAGTACTGCCAAAAATGATGTCATCAACATATATCTGAACTAGCAGAGTATGGTCATCCTTTGTAAATTTGAATAAAGTTTTATCCACAGTGCCAATGGTGAAGTCGTGTTCAATCAAGTATTTTGACAGCGTTTCATACCATGCACGAGGAGC
Organism: Haberlea rhodopensis; assembly: GCA_907163345.1. Taxonomy (NCBI): domain Eukaryota; kingdom Viridiplantae; phylum Streptophyta; class Magnoliopsida; order Lamiales; family Gesneriaceae; genus Haberlea; species Haberlea rhodopensis. The sequence goes on along the minus strand of CAJQUN010000236.1, from coordinate 303,385 downwards.
TTGCTTCAGACCATACAAAGCTTTGTTCAGATGATAAACATAAGAGGGTTGCAGATGACTTTCAAATCCAGGGGGTTGTTCAACATAAACTTCTTCATTGAGATTACCGTTAAGAAAAGCACTCTTAACGTCCATCTGATAGACTTTGAAGTCCATAAATGCAGCAAAGGCAAGAAATATGTGAATAGCTTCTAATCGGGCTACAGGGGCAAAGGTTTCATCGAAATCAATGCCTTCTTCCTGCCTGTATCCCTATGCAACTAATCTTGCTTTATTCCTGATTACTGCACCATTCTCATCTAACTTGTTTCTAAAAACCCATTTAGTGCCAATTACTGTGTGATGCGATGGACGTGGAACTAAATGCCAGACATTATTCCTCTGAAATTGATTCAGCTCTTCCTGCATTGCTTCTACCCAGCTAGGATCTAGAATAGCTTCATCAATCTTCTTAGGTTCTATGTGAGAAATGAATGTTGTATGAAGGAATTCATTGATCATCTGTCCTCTGGTACGCAGAGGAGCAAGAGGGTTACCGATGACCTGCCCGGGTGGATGATCCTTCTGCCACCGGAGCGGAGGTCCAAGGGGATTGACTTCTTCAGTTGTAGTGATTTTGGATGGTTGCTCAGGAGAATCGGCTGGTTCATTGTGTGCATTGTCTCCATCCACTACAGTAGGAATCAGCCTGGTTCCAGTGTCAGTAGGTTCTAGTTCCTGTTGATCAGCAGGTTCGTCTGCATGTGCTTCTGGAACTTCTGGCTCTAAGCTGCAGTCAATCCTTCTATTTGGCTTTTCTTCTTCATCACTTGGATCATCAATGACTGTGTTTTCCAGTCGATTGCTCAAATTGTTGATTCGCAAGTCGTTTCCAGTGTTATCTGCAGACTCATCAAATTTAACATGAATGGATTATTCTACAGTAAGAGTCCTGTTGTTGAATACTCTGAAAGCTTTACTAACAGTAGAATAGCCAAGAAATATTCCAGCATCAGATTTAGCATCAAAAGCGGTGAGATGAGTTTTAACATTGTTGTGTATAAAGCATTTGCAACCAAACACATGGAAATAAGAAATATTTGGCTTACTGTCATTCCAGATCTCATATGGAGTTTTGTCTGCTCGTTTATTAATCATTGATCTGTTTTGCGTATAACAAGCTGTGTTGACTGCTTCTGCCCAAAACCTCTGCGATATATTGGACTCTGCTAGCATAGTTCGCGCAGCTTCTTTCAAAGTGCGGTTCCTACGTTCAGCAACTCCGTTTTGCTGTGGTGTTCTTGCAGCAGAGTATTCATGTTTGATACCTAGGTCATCTAGATATGATTCGAGTGATTGATTAGTAAATTCTGTACCCTTGTCACTGTGAATTCTATCTATCCCATATGATTTCTCATTTTGTAGTCTCTTGAGTAGCTTGATCAGCTTTGGAGTAGCCTGATCTTTACCACTCAGAAATAAGACCCACGTAAAACGAGAGTAATCATCTATCAACACTAGAGTGTACTTCATTCCCCCTAGACTTGTTACTGGTATAGGACCAAAAAGATCCATGTGCAGCAACTCTAGGCACCGAGAAGAAGATTTACTCCCTTTGTTCTTAAAGGTGGATCTGATTTGCTTACCCAATTGGCAGGCGGAACAGATCTTATCTTTTGAGAACTCGATTTGGGGCAGTCCAACAACCAGGTCAAGTTTACGAAGACTGGCAATAGTTTTAAAGTTTAAGTGACTCAACCGCTTGTGCCAAAGCCAATTTTTGGAGTAATTCAAAGCAGCAAAGCAAGTAGGGGAGGCAGGTTGATTAAAGTTCCAATCAATCAAATAGGTGTTCTCATGCCTTTTTCCTACGATTAGAGTATTACCATCATCAGTCTTAATTGTGCAGGTGTGTTGGTTGAATTCTACTGACTAGCCATTGTCACATAATTGACTGATACTAATTAAATTGTAGCATAAGTTTTCTACCAGCAAAATGTCTTTGATGATAACGTTACCATGGATAATCTTACCCTTACCCACGGTTCTACCTTTCGCGTTGTCCCCAAATGTTATTTTTGGTCCTGAGATGTCGATCAGTTCGGACAGCAGGGTAGCATTCCCTGTCATATGTCTAGAGCATCCACTGTCCAGAAACCACTCTGAGCTTCGAACTTGGTGGACTCTAGATATCTGCAATTAAAGCGAAAGAATGATTGGTACCCAATCCTACTTGGGTCCGGGCAGGATTAGTCCTTTCGGAACCCACACTTGTATGACCCTGAGTGGCTTAGGTCGGTGTGTGTTCTGAAATGTGTGTGCATTCATAAATGATGGTGATGATCTTGACTGTGTAGTGTGATAATGAGTGTATGCATGTGCTTTTGGTTTGTAGTTCCTGTTATAGAGCATATACCTCTTCTGGACAGGCTTACAGTTGTAGTACCAGTTGGGTTTAACCTCTCTAGCTTCTCGACCAGTGGGTTTAAGTTCATTTCTGAACTTTTGCCTCGGTTTAGCCTCTTTGAGTGGTTCTACATAACCGATACCCCTGTGATGTCCCTGTTCCTTGATGAGTGTTGCTTTAACAGGTTCTTTAACCAGTTCATAAGGGTCATATACTGTGCTAGATCTTACAAAGTTCATTGGTTGAACCTTACTTTTTGTTAGACACAGTTGAGGTTCGTTTCCAGATGAACTGTCGTCATTGCTATTATAGCCTATGCCGGTTAAATCACCAGCAAGCCTTATAGACTCAAGCATTTCATCCTTTCTAGTAGTAGACGCATTCCAAGTGCTAACCAGTTTGCTAAGTTTCTGGTAAGCACACTTGGCTTCATCTCTTTCTTTCACTAGGAGACTGTATGTTTCTCTTAAGCAGTTCAACTCCCTCGATTGTTCACAATCAAGTTTGTTTTTATGCGTTTCAGTTGGGATTGAGTGATCAGTCTTATAGCTTTCAAAGGATTCATATAACATCCGATACTCATTGATCATGTCCTATAATGCATTGGTAAGTTCACTATGTGTAAATTCAGATAGGTTAGACTCGTGTACCTCAATCTCATCATTTGCCATTAAGCAGTGGACTTCTTCATCTTCACTCTCGCTTGATGAGCTCGTTGGGTTTAGGACAGTCTGCAATGAAGTGCCCCGGTTTGAGGCAGTTGAAGCACACTCGCTCTTCTTCTTCTGGCTTTCCCTTGGAACTCTGCCTTCGAGGATACGATTGATAAGATTTCTGGTTCTTCTTCATAAATTTCCCAAACTTCTTCACGAACATTGCCATAGCATCATTACACATCTTTTCTGGAGTCATCTCTGTAGAAGTAGACAGGGACTCCGATGCAGTGAGAGCTTTGGTTGGTTGACTGGTACTGGGTTCATCTTCCACCCGGATACCTAGTTCAAATTCATAAGCTTTTAAGTCAGCAAATAGATCATGTAGATCTATCTTGTTTATGTCCTTCGACTCTCTCATTGCAATTGTCTTGACATCCCATTCTCTTGGGAGACCTCTCATCACCTTGAGAATGACTTCTCTGTTGGGTAACTCCTTTCCCAAACTGCTCAGTTCATTAATTATTCCAGTCACTCTCTCATCATATTCGTTGAGATTCTCTCCATTTGTCATCTTGATGTGCTCAAACTTCTGTAATGCCATAGTGAGCTTGTTCTCTTTTGTTTGATCATTTCCTTCGCAAAGTTGAGCAATCTTCTCCCAGATGTCTTTTGCTGTGGGACACATTTTGATCTTGTTGAACATATTTTTGTCCAAGGTTTTGAACAAAATGTCCTTTGCAACATTGTCCAGATTGGCCTTCTTTCTTTCTTCATTTGACCACTGAAATCTTTCCTTCTCTACCATTTGTGGTTCACCAGTTGTGATAGAGGCAGCTGTATTGATTTTCATAACCTTCATGGGTCCATTAGTAATCATGTACCACATATCATCATCTTGAGCACTTAGATGTGCTTGCATACGGATTCTCCAGTCATCATACTCATCCTTCTTGAACATAGGGATCTTGCTGAATGATGCCATTTGAACTTTAATATATCTCAAGATTGAGAAGAACCCGCTCTGATACCACTTGTTAGGATCGGAGGCGTGTTTAGAAGGGGGGTTGAATAAACACTGCCCTCAAATTCTGATCTTCGATAGTTACTGCAAACTGTTAAGTGATGCAGTAGCTTCTCAATCAAATAAGCAAGTCAGCAGACACTAAGTGAAGTGCGGAATACGTCTGCTGCACTTGTGAGTTAACTAAAGTAAATAATAAAAAGCAAGTATATCACACAGAGATTATTTTGGAAGTTCGAAGCACAACGCTTCTACGTTTCCCCTTCTTCCTTTGCAGGAAGGATACACTAGAAGACTTTGGTTTACACTTTACAGTATACAACCTCCTTAGGCTTTCACACAGCTTAGCCTAAACTCCTAGCAACACAATGTATATGATTTGTTTACAATGTAAACTATCTAACACTCCTTTGAATGACTATTACACTTGTACGCTTTGAGTGTTCTTGAATAATCTTTGAGCAGTACACCAGTTTTAACTTGATCTTTGATATACCATTAGGTGTTCCTTGCTCTAGCTGAATCTTCAGTGAATTATGACTTGATAAATTTATCTGTTTGAATGTATAGAATATTCGATTGTCAGTGGATTCAACTCTCTCTTTCTTCATTCATTCAGCATCTGTATTTATAGATTTCTTTTCCAAAGGTAAACTTTCTTGGTAAGGAAGGTTTAGCGTAGAATCTATTTTCTTCTTCTTTTTATCTTCCTTCCATTTTTGTTCAGCAACGACTCTTACAATCTGACGGAATTGGTGGCGATGATTTCGTAGTGCTCGTCGCTCTGTTGTACTTATGTCAGACGGAATTGTATTTACTTTGTCTTATTTCTTCAATCCGCTGCTGGATTTACTTCTACTGGTCTTGTAACTTCAATATCCAGTCGTACTCTTTAACTCAGTAGGTGTTGATAAGACTTGATGAAAAACTTCATGCAGTAGATGTCTTTATCCAGTGGAAGTCTTTACCCGGTGGATGTCTTTATCCGGTGGATTAATAATACAGTAGATGTCTATTCCAGTAGATGTTTTTTATCCAGTGCTTATCTCAGTCTGGTAGATGTCTTCACCCGGTAGATGTCTTTATCCAGTGCTTATCTCAGTCCGGTAGATGTCTTCACCCGGTGGGTGTCTTCATCCGGTAGAGTTCTTCACCCGGTAGATGTTTTTATCCAGTGCTTATCTCAGTCCAGTAGATGTCTTCACCCGGTGGGTGTCTTCATCCGGTAGAGTTCTTCACCTGGTAGATGTTTTTATCCAGTAGGTGTTTGACACCCGGTTGATTTTTATCACCCGGTAATTCTTCATCATCCGGTAGATGTTCATCTAGTAGGTGTTTGTAATCACCAAAACTTAGAAATCGTTTCCCAGCAGGGTCTAAGTCTTGTTAGTGGGGGGAAAGGACTAACTTCTATGGCTTGTAGCCATTGTGATATTTGGTGGGTGTAGGGCTATGGTGTGAGGTGTGTTACAATTGGAAGCATGTGTAGTGTGTAAATAAATGGGTTAGATGCATGCTAGTATGTGTTATAACATGGAATAGAGTTATGGTGATATTTATGCTCAAATGGATAGCATAGCATGTATTATTGATTTATGTCACTTTATTAAGTTACTAATCTTAATAGTGAGTTCTAAATCAAGAATTTTGGAATCCAATGTATCTTTAATTTGTTAAAGTTGAATTTAATCAAATAAATGACTTTATGTTGGGATTAAGGGAATTGGATTTAAATGGTAGAATATCTTATCTACATGGATCCTTTATTTCATGTCTTGGTTTGAATAACTTTGGTGTTTGTTTGGGATGTTGGAACATGTTAATTGGCTAAATTTAGTTTTGTTTTTTTGGGTGGTTGGATTATATGATATTATGGGCATAACTTTATGAATAAATTAATATGAGATTTTGTGCATCAAATATTGGTTATGAGATAACCCTTATATCCTTAAGTTCATGTAGAGCCTTCTTGAGCTCTCGGACAACAAGGAGGGTGACTTGACGGTAAAAACAGATTATAAGGTACGTGGTGACGTACGAGCAGGTATACCCAGTATTTACATATTCATGTATACATGTATTTTGAATGAGATGTTTAAGGCTAAGTGTTTGAGTTTGGTAATTGAGTTTAATATACGTGGAATGGTGGATAAGTAGATGTACGTGATCCGGGTATACGAGTTGAATATTGATGCATTTGGCATGATCGATATGAGAAATGGTTGATAATGAGATTAATTGATAGGCATAGTTGCCTTGGATATGAGATTCGTTGTGATTGAGCATAAAATGTTGAATTGTGAATATATTGAATTTATTGCATTGATGAGTACCATATTCTGAATAATGATATTGAACTTGATGTTTATTAAAGTGTATAAGATTGAACAGGAACAGTTCGTGATGGCTATGCCGATTTGGAATTGTATAGGGAGTATATTTTATAGATTTTCAATAACCTTAATTGTTGCTTTACAATTTCGTATATTGATGTGTGTGATTATTGAGTTGGAGTATGCTCACCCTGCGTGGGGACTGTTTCTGTTGAAACAGGTATAACAGGTAGTAAACTACTTTGGGATATTGGTTCGAGCTTGGTTGGATCATGCCGCTTCCCGAAGCGTATATGAGTGTGGGTAAATAGGATATGCTATTTATTCAGTTAGATCGGTATTCATTTATTTGTTGCTCGTATGTGAGCAACTGGAAGCATGTATATGGACTGTATAAGGGTGTTGAAGCCCACTTTTGATGTCTTCTTAGTATGGTGTTTTTCCCTGGTTGGGAACTTATTTAGGGTTTTGTTTTCTTTTAAGTATTGTGTTTTTCCCTGGGTGGGAGTTATTTTGGTGATGTGTTTTGTTTTGGGATAGCTCAATTTATGGGGAGACTCTGCCCAAATGTTTATAAAAAAAAAACCCCACAATGTAAAAGTGGTGCAATAGTGATGATAATGGGGGAACCTTGTGTTTTATTGTTGGTAGAAGTGATCATTCGATGCTGAGTATTAATTATGTCATGGAGAATATGTGAAGTATGCAATGATTCTTTTAAAGATTGAAATTTTTCACATACACAAATGACTTCATAATTGCATGATTGACGTGTTGGGTCATTGGGGTCTTACATTAGATGCTCACGTACAGAAGAACCATTCTTCATTTTACCGTTCATAACAACTTTTACTGCAACATGTCTGGCCTGATCTGAGGGCTTTTCGAACATCTTTTGGAGAGAATCCATGATTTCTCTTGTAGTTTCAAAGGCCAAGTCCTTGGTCCTAAGCACTTCATTAATAGTCGCCAACGGGCTTTGTTGTTCACATTTACCCAGCGGTTGTATTCTTCAGTTATAACCTTTGACGCATTCGCCGCAGGGACGGGAGGACAATCCTCCTTTAGGACATAATGGAAGTTCTCATTTATGATTAAGATGTTCATATTGCTTTTCCACTTCGCAAAGTTATCACCATTCAAAATTCCGGATGCGAGAAGACAATAAATTGGGTTCAACATTTTCTGAATATGAGGGATTTAAAATTCAGTAAATTGCATAAATATCATAAAATATTCAAGGCTAATCACATTTGATGCATGGATGCACATGATACAAAAAATCATGTATGCGAAAAGCCAAAGGAATTTTTAATCACCACGACTAAGTGCCGCTGTATGGTAGGTCAAATAATTGCTAACTAAAAATGAGACATTCTCAATTAATAAATGTTTCCCAAAATATCTCATATTTCTAACATTTATTAGTTTCCTTCTAATCAGGCCAAGAATATAATCAACACATTAATTATATCTTTTGAGTTCTTTCCTTCAGATTTTCAGACTTAACTTAGAATTTCCGCCGTAGGGTGGGTCAATCCTAAAATAACATTTGATGTTATTAAAGTCTTGAGGAATTTATTTTTCAATTATTTTTGCATGCATGTTTTTGATGCTTTATACTCCCTTGATTATTTAGAAGTCTTTAAATATTGTGCATACGTTGTTATGTACATGAGGATAATCTTTAAAGTTTAAATAATCTAAATATTAAGTCCGTGATGTTAAATTAAAGTTGTGATCTTTAATTTCATCACTAACATGGTTCATTACATTCTGAATGATGCAGTCTTATCCGGATTGTAAATAATGAGATTATTGAAATGAAAGTGTTTATGTATAATATGATTATATAGGACTGGAACACAATTATTATGAATCTCTAATAAATCCGTTATTGAACTAGAGTATTCATTATTAATCAATGATGGTCATATATGGAACAATCTTAATTCTGAGTAATTATTAAACTCGTATTTGTTAAGTTGCATTTTTTGATATACCGGGTAGTGGTGAGTGGTGCATGTTATAACATATAATTCTTGGTACTTTGGAAATGTAATAAGATGAATATCCGGGAATATTAATTTACAAGATGAAATCCATTCCTTTGTAAAAAGTAGAAAAACGGTTTACGTAAGTATTGATTTGGTACTTGAATAGTAAGAGCGCTCAATTTTATGATTCGATCATAAAATATACTATTCATTAGATAATCAATAGTACTTATGGAAAATATGTAATTATGATGATTGACGGAATTTCTATCATTAATTATGAACCATTTATGGAGGATTAATCTATATGTAGTGACTATCATGTACAATTCATATTTGTTGAATTAAAATCATTGTTATAATTTTAAGAGTGCAATTCCAAATTTTTAGTGGAATAATTTGGAATTAATAATTTTGATGAATTAATTAAAGTGTTAATTAATTTTCATTATTATTGGAGCTTAAAATTTTAATGTCCAAAGTTCCTCTTGTTGGCTTTGATAAATAAAAAGAACAAAGATACGATAATTTGAATTATTTATTGGATATTCAAAAGAGATATCTCATCTACTTTTCATTTCTTATTGAACTAATAATAATGGATTAGTTACATATGATTTAAAAAGAAAAGTAGATATAAGATATTTTGAATTGTTTATTGGATAGCATCTTCTTGTATGAATACTAGTGGCCTATGTCATGAAAAGGATGAAACATACATAACTAAAAGAATTTCTTTTAAAATGCTCTCTCATGTGTTGAGAAAAAATGACCAAATATATATCTTATAATACCCACACATTAGTTCTTGTAATCCAAAGATACAACAAGAAAGATTTTTGGAACTTAAATAAAGATTGAGGTAAAGGAAGAAATTCGAGATTAGCGTCATAATCCATACTTATTGTAAGTATTTAATTATCTCTATTTTGATATACATTGTTCAAATCAATATGAATATTATTATTCCGCACAAATTTTTTGAAATCTGGTTTATTTCCAACATCCCAACAATTGGTATCATAGCTACCCAGGTTTATTCATATTGTTTTGAAACATAATTATTTGATAATTATTTATAGTTAATATTTATTATAAATTTTTAATGAGCCATGATCTATGAAAGTCTTTTGCAAACGTACTTGAATGTTTTCAAGTGACAAAAACTGAGAGATTCTCATTTTTTCGTGGTTTGATCTGTAAATATCTAGCATCATGTGTATTTAATTAATTATCAAAATTGTTTTAATTAATTTTTGTTTACACATGATGATTTAGTTAATATGATTAAATGGTACAAGATCATTTAATATAATTTTGTTAAGTCTCGAAGTTAACTAAAAGTAATATTTTAAATTAATGTGATTAATTTTGATATTTTTGTATACCAACATACTTTAACTAATTGGATTAATAAATTAACTGTTAATTATATTAATCCTATTAAATTAATTAATGAGATAAATTAATGTGATTAATTTAGTTAATGGATATAAGTAGTCAAAGTAGGCCTTACAAAATTACGAGTTAATTTTTAATCCAAATTTGAGATAAATGTTATCTTAAATTAAATTAAGAATAAGATTCTTATAATTATTGATTTTAAGAAACATGCTTATAGAATTAAATGTTAATTTTATAATACCTGATATTAAAATAAAAGTTATTTTATAAGGATAAGGCCTACATAAGGCTTATGAAATTAAATGTTGATTTTCAACTTAGAATATGAACATTAGATGTTTCATGTAAACATTAAATACACATAAGGTGTTGTGAAGGGTAATATAAGATATGTACCCTAGGTCGTCACTGTTAGTACAACACCGTGAATTTTTTATGGTGCCTTGAGACGCTTTGATTTCGTCCTCCCTACGGAGGGTGTCTACCAATTGTAATACCAATGTTGAATTCCAAGAGATAGGATTAGTATGATGTATTTTAGGATTGACCCACCCTACGACGTCAATTCTAAGTTAGTTTGAAAATCTTAAATGGTGGAAAGAACTCAAAAAATATAATTAATGTGTTGATTATATTCTTGACCTGATTAAAAGAAAACTAAAAAATGTTAGAAATATGAGATATTTTGGGAAACATTTATTAATTGAGAGTCTCATTTTTAGTTAGCAATTATTTGACCTACCCTACGGCGGCACTTAATCGTGGGGATTAAAAATTCCTTTGGCTTTTAGCATACATGATTTTTTGTATCATGTGCATCCCTGCATCAAATGTGATTAGCCTTGAATATTTTATGATATTCATGCATTATTGAATTTTAAATCCCTCGTATTCAAAAAATGTCGAACCCAATTTATTGTCTTCTCGCATCCGAAATTTGAATGGGAGAACTTTGCGAAGTGGAAATGCAATATGAACATCCTACTCATAAATGAGAACTTCCATTATGTCCTATAGGAGGATTGTCCTCCCGTCCATGTGGCAAATGCATCAAAGGTTCTAACTGAAGAATACAACCGTTGGGTAAATGCGAACAACAAAGCCTGTTGCTATCTGTTAGCGGCTATGAATGAAGTGCTTAGGACCAAATCACTTGGCCTTTGAAACTGCGAGAGAATCATGGATTTTCTCCAAAAGATGTTCGGAAAGCCCTCAGATCAAACCAGACATGCTGCAGTAAAAGCTCTTATGAACGGTAAAATGAAGAATGGTTCTTCTGTACACTAGCATGTGCTAAAGATGATTAACCTTCTGAATGAGGCTGAAATTAATGGTGCGACCATTGATGACAAGACTCAAGTGGGCATGATCTTGGAGACTCTTTCTCCTTCATTCCTTCAGTTCAGAACAAACTATATCATGAACCAGAACAAGTTTAACATGATTGAACTGCTGAATGAGCTACAAACATATGAAACCCTTATAGAGGATATGGAAGGCAAAACAGATGTGGTTGAAGCCAATGTAACTCAAAGCAAGCCATTTTTTTAAAGAACATGAAAAAAAGTATATGGGCAAAAGAAAGTAAACAAGAAGATCCAAAAGAAGAAGAAAGCTTCAGCTCAGACCAAACCTAAAGGAAAATGTTTCCACTGCAACCAGGATGGCCACTGGAAGAGGAACTGCAAAAAGTACCTCGAAGAGCTGAAAATGAAAAAAAGGCAAATTAGATTTACTAGTCATGGAAATATGCTCAGTTGAGGATGATTTCTCAAACTAGATAATTGATTCAGGGGCATCTAACAATGTTTGTACGTCTTTACAGATGCTGGAGTCATGAAGATGGAGTTTTTCAGATGAGAGTTGGGAATGGGGAGAAAGTCGATGCGACAACAGTGGGGAAAGTGCGACTTTATTTTTCACAGAATAAATATTTATTGTTAGACAATGTTTATTTCATTCCGTGTTTCAAACGGAATTTGATTTCTGTTTCCAAGTTGCAAGAACAATATATTTCTGTTTCGTTTAATCTTGAAACTGTTTCAATTTATAGGAATTGTATTTTGATTTGTTCTTGTTATGTTGATGATGGTTATATTTTATTAAGCCTTTATCATACAATCTATTGCAAAAAGAAATGTTCAAAGTTGCTAAACCTAACCCAAATAAGAGAAAGATTTCTGAAACAGATGATACATATTTGTGGCATCTCAGACTTGGTCATATTAATATAGAATGATTAAAAGATTAACAAAGGATGATCCTTTGAGAGAGCTAATAGTTGGCATTCTACCTGTCTGTGAATCTTGCCTAGAAGGAAAAATGTCCAAGAGACATTTTTCAGCAAAAGGTGAAAGAGCAAAAGAACCTCTACAACTCATACATACAGATGTGTGTGGACCTTTGAATGTCAAGGCTAGAGGAGGTTATGAATACTTTCGTCACTTTAATTTGACGATTATTCGAGATATGGATATGCATAGTTGATGCAAAGAAAATCTGAAACATTTGAAAAGTTCAAACAATTCCGTGCTGAAGCTGAAAAGCAACTCATCAAATCAATTAAAACTATTAGATCTGATCGAGGAGGAGAATTGTTTGAACTTTTCAAATGTTTCAGATTAAACTGAAGATATGTGAGATGAATTAAACTGTAGATATTTCACATTCTTGCACATGCCAAAAATACTTACTCCAATTGTATTCTTAAAAAATAGATGTCGACATAAATATTATTTAGTAATTGTCAAGTGTACTTATTATAATTTGTATATTGTCATGTTGAACATGTCTAAAAATCATTGGATTTATCAAAAAATTGGTTATGAGAACTAAAGTTGGCTTGAATTCGTAAAATTGAACGGATTGTAATTGGGTTCATACAAATCAAGGATGCATTTGCACTTTTTTTTATCAGAGGATAAACTGGGAATGCTCTAGTTTTGAGTCTTGTGTACACTTGAATAGACACGAATGAACATGTGCATATATGTTTGAAACTTATTTGATCTATTTGCTCTTACATGATTTGGAGAGAAATAGTTGATGTCGATATGTGATTTATATTTGAGTATGCTGAGTCGTGTCGTATTGATATTGACCACAATTTCGATACATTATTGTTTATGTTTGATAAAACCTAGTAGGGAAAGAGTTACGCTCGAACACCTACAAAACCTGTTATTATTGAACGAATAATGCATTAGATCGAATAAATGAAGAATATGCATATCACATTAAACATTTCAACTTGTTGATACAATTTTAATGAGTATGAGGTCATTGATCAATGAAGTTGCTTTGGAACCTGTTGAGAATAACATTATCGATTGAATTATGAGATAATTAAAATGAGAGTCCTTGGATGTGATTGAGATATCTCCAGGACATAGAGCCATTTAGATTTTGGCAATGAGATGCTGGAAGAGAATGAAATATGGCTATATCGAAATGCGATTTGAGTATGATTTATTTTACAAAAAATAAAACGAATGAACTGATGAATATGTTGAATGAAAACATAGATAGATACTAGCTTTGATAACTCGTCTTATAGGTGTGATATTGTCACCAAGAATTCATTTGAAGACCGTCAACAAATTCGAAAGGAAAATTTGTCAAAAGTTCGGAAGTTTTATCCTTCGGATAAAGTCCCATGTATCTCAAATTTTGAAATGACATTTAATGATGAGATGATTATTTTGATGTATGATCGAACCTACAGAAGATTATTGGTCATTAAGTAGTTCGATGTTAATTGAGTAATGAATTAGCTTGTAAGTTATTCGAACTTTTAATTCTAAGAAAATGATTGAGCTTTTAAGTTGTTATTTGTTAATATCATAGATGACGCACAAAAGTTGTGACTCATCAGCATACATAATAAGAGAATGACAGATGTACATCGAAACATTAATTGAACGATGCGCAATGAAATGATTATATACGAACTTTGTGTAAATGTACCATAAAATCTGTTTCTAGCAAAGTTGAATTTTTTGAAAATTTAGAATTTTTATGCAGACCTGGAAGTCAAGCGGATGCACTGTTGGACACGAAACCGTGCTCGGAGCTATTATAGATCTCAGGTTAACTGGAGTGATAAGTTTTTTGAAATACTAAAGAATAGAATTTGCATAGACCTGAGTATTAACTCGGTATAGACTCCGTACAATTTGTGGTAAAATTTTGAGAAATTTTTTTAAGACTGGTAGAACTTTCGAAGATATTTTCAATGCGAATTGTAAGCACATCGCTATAGAGATCATGACTCGGTATTGGATTTAGACAAATTGAATAATGATTGCCTCAACACAAGATATTATTTAGTGCTCAATAATCAGGGGTGGACTCAGAAAAAAATTCTTGGGGGGTGAAAATTTCTTTGATAATACTTAAGGGTTAAAAAAAAATTGGGGGTGCAAAAAAATTTTTATTTTTAAAAAATAAGGGTAATTTTTATTTTATTTTCTATTTTTTTTTTTTTGGGTGGTCCTGTCAATTGTGATGGGAATGATTCAAAGTTAGAGCCTTGGTTGGTAGGTTCAAAATGATGTGGAAATCCCAGATTTTATCTAGAGAATAAAATCAATAATCATCATTATTGAGTTTATTAACGTGGGAGTGGGGCAATAAATGCCAAATAGTAAAGGAGCGGACAATTGAAAAATTCGATCATGCTCTCCGATCAGATCGGGCAGCTCTAAATGCATTTTGGGTCATGAGGTCTGATACCCCGATATTTGGTGCGGTTTGGACCCGAACTCTATGGGCTCAACCCGATCTCAAGAGGAGCTGAGGGCCCATTTTGTTATTTCCTTCATGATTGATTGACCCATCTAGTAAACCATTAAGGGCTCAATGCCCTTACCCATTAACCTTAGTTTTAGTTAGCCCATTAACATTAAATAAAAAGCCCACTAACATCAAATAAAGGGGGAACAGTAGGTTATGGGCAAAAAGAGAAAAATTTTGATCGCCTCCTTCTCTTCCGGACAACAGACTTGGATGTGCTCTTCTCCATAGCCATCATTTTAAGTTTCATTAAAAAATTCATTGTTACAAAATCGAACCAAAAAATGACGTAACAAGGTCAAAGTCTGAAACTGTGGATACGGCTCCAAATGCATTGTAGACTGTCGTCCGCTCTGACCTGAAGTAGGGATCAAACTAACACAGGAAATGATTACCTTTAAAGTTTGCACCAATCAATTGAAGTCTTTTAAATTGCAATTCAAACACAGTGAACTCCTTGCTATTTCTAAATTTTTTTCCAATTTCGTGTAATCTTCCTCTGGTTTCACTGACAATGTTTGTTATTCTAAGCTTCAAGTGATAACATTAAAGCATAATTGTAGTTCACCAAAATGGTAATTTATGCTCAATTACTACTGTCATATCTTAAAAAACAAACATCGAGTTAATCCTCAAACCATTTATGTAAGGAGGCGAATATGATGTTAGATGACCATGTGTTTGGTTTGAAAATTTGTGCTAACGTGTTGATCACTAATACGTGTCAGAATTGAAAATCCAACTTCTAATTCCAAACAATGTGAATCTCGATTTGACCGTTAGTTATGATATAATCGATAAAACTCGAAAAACTAAGAAAAATAACTTGAAGGATATACTGGAAATAAAAAAAATTCACTAATAAGCATGAACTCATGGTTATGCGATTGTGAATTGAGATATACAGAATTTATAAGCTAAGTGTGAAAAATAAGGTTGATGAACCGTAAATTTAAGCTAGGAAAACAGGATTTACAAACTA
The DNA here is from genome assembly GCA_907163345.1 of Haberlea rhodopensis. Taxonomy (NCBI): domain Eukaryota; kingdom Viridiplantae; phylum Streptophyta; class Magnoliopsida; order Lamiales; family Gesneriaceae; genus Haberlea; species Haberlea rhodopensis. Next base: position 287,812 of record CAJQUN010000236.1, on the reverse strand, counting down.
AAAATTGCATGAATTAAGTAAAGTTTGAATCTAAAATTTCTTGATAAAGTTGCGGAAATTTGCTTGTTTGTCGATTTTGAGAGTGAGCCTTCTTGCCACATTATTTTCATTTTGTTCCCTGATCGTCACTTAATAATAGTAATGATCATTTACCGATTTACCGCAAGTGCACGGTTGTCAAGTTTTCGTATAGTTTTAAGAAGTAGGGATGTCGTACCCACAAGGACTAGTAGTAAGTACCAGACTTAATCAGTGTAATTATATTTTGCCAAAAATAATTGGTTGATAATTATGCAATAGTAAAATTAACGAAAAGAAATCAAGATTCTCAATCAACAAGCACGCTGAAACAAAGAATTCAATAGAGAAAAATTGTCAAGGCGTTGGTTCACTTATGCAATCCTCTACAATTATCTCATTAGCATCCATTAATTTTCCATATGATTCTAAGGTGTCGAGTTCTCCTAGATTATCTAATATACTCTCTCAAGTTATATTAAATCTAATACCAAATTACAGTAAGTTGTCATGCACTTATTTTTTGCAAGTCCATGGAATTGTAGATTTTATGGTCTATGGAGAAAGGGAGTGCTGTAAACATAGAAATACAAGAAAATACAGTATATTTGATAATCGCTGTAGGCAGTATAAACCAAGCAAAATGATAAAAAAAAAATATACAATGTATAACAACAATAAAGTACAATACATACAAGAAATACTCCTAACACAACGATAGAGTAAATAATGACAGCAATGATGAATGCAAAAACCATAAAGCGGACATGAATCAATCACCCCCGACAGAAATTTGACAAAAATACTAGGTCCAATCCATGAACTCAAGGTGCTTTCGGCACTTCTGGCAATGTTGGTTTGGGCAGTTCTGGGAGTTTAGGAACTTCTGGCACAGCTGGGAGTTTTGGTAATGTTGGCAGCTCAGGTTTTGGCAGTGTTGGCAGCTCTGGCTTGGGAACTGTTGGGAGTTCTAGCTTGGGCAGTGTGGGAAGCTCAGGTTTTGGCAATGCGGGCAGCTCTGGTTTCGGAACTGCTGGAAGCTCAGGTTTTGGAAGCGTTGGCAGCACAGGTTTTGGCAATGCGGGCAGCTCTAGTTTCGGAACTGTTGGGAGCTCTGGCCTGGGCAGTGTGGGAAGCTCGGGTTTTGGCACTGCTGGCAGCTCGGGTTTCGGAACTATTTGAAGCTCAGGCTTAGGCAATGTGGGAAGCTCGGGTTTTGGCAATGGTAGAAGCTCAGGTTTAGGAATCTCAGGCAATGTTGGATCAAGTAGCTGGCGTGCTTCTGCTTGCATTCTATCGCCCATTGTTGATAATAAAGCAATTAGCAACAAAAAGAAAACAGCCGCATGGTCGCTACAAGCCATTGTTTGATGAGAAGACGAATGAGTTAGTATAGTTTTGAGCAAAGAGCTATAAATTTAACCAAGTGATGCATTAAAAACTATCTGCTAAAGTTTATATAGACAAGGGAATGTGAAGAAGAGGAGATATTTCTAAACTGGTTGGTTAGAAAAAGTGTATGTTAGTTCAACTTCTAATAACTACTGTGATCTTAAAGTCTCCTGATTCAGACCAGAGCTCTCTAATCGGACACGTAAGATTTGGCATTTACAGAGTCAAATTTACAAGTTCTAGCAGGATAAATAACAATTCAATATTGCATAAAACTTGGTGAAACTTCTAGCTTTCAATTACTAGATATCTATGGCCATCACACGCGTATATGATCTCATCTCTCAATCTCAATCTCAATCTGAAATCTACGGCATTATTTACTAGGTCATATTATAACATCATCTCTCGATCTCAATATAACACCCAATTAAATTCAATGGTGATCAATCCATGAAAGCATTAAAATTATAAACTATGCACAAAGATCATATGATTGTAATAAAAAAGCAACAAATAAATCTTAGGTTCAAACATATGATCCCCAAGTCTTGATAAAGTAAACCTAGCATATAATGATCTTCACAGAAAGATGATTATATAATTTTTATAAGCAAAACAACATCAAAACTATGATTTAAATAAGCAAAAGGTTCAGAAAAACTAATAGAGGCGAGGAATTGACTCTGGGCGTTGTTCTTCTCCCGTCTCTTCGTTGAATCTTGTTAGTGGCTTGGAATATGATGAAGAGTTGAGTTCTAGGGTGGACTAAAAACTTGATCGCTTTTATTTTTGTGATGCCCCGAAATCAATTATATGCAATTTGAGCATTAATGATGGTCATGTGATTATTTATGTTGGTAATTAATTTATATGATGGGTAATGAAGTGTTAGCATGATTTAATTATATTGATTACCAATTATGAGGAAAGCATGAATTTAAGGGAAGTTTGTAGCATGTTGTAAAATGCTTTTAAAATACAAAGGGGAGTATTTTATACATCATGTTAAGTTTGGGGTACAATTTTTAATTAAATTAAACAACCCCTTTTTAATCCTTTACCCATCACTTTAACCCCACTTTACCATTCACCTTTTAAAAATCCCCAAAACCACTTCCCAACCCCAAACCCTTCCCATTTTCGAGATCCACCAAAGAAGGAGAAGGAAAGCTTCACAAAAACTTTGTTTGTGTGATCTTTGTTAGGATTTGGAGCCTACAAGAGGTATGTAACCATTCCTAAAAGTTTTATGATGTTTGGTGTTGAAATGGGTTAGTTTTTGATGCTTTATGTGGGTTTGTTTTGGGTATATGTTGTTTATGGTTGGGGTATGATTTTTGAAGTGTTTTATGTGGGTTTTAGTGGGTTATGATGTTATTGATGTTGTAGGGAAGTTTGGATTTGTAAGGCATGAAGAAAGGTTTGAAAAATGCTCATTAATGGCGATTTTTCGATGTACAGCGACTGGCGATCGATCGCCCATTTTTGGCGATCGATCGCGAGCCGGCAGTGGGCGCCAGTAGCGTTTGGCGATCGATCGCCACCTTTGGGCGATCGATCGGCGAGGCTGGCGATCGATCGCGCCAAAAGTGGCGATCGATCGCCAAGATGCAAAATTTTGAGCCTCGTCCAGTATGATCTCGCGATCGATCGGGCCTGGGCGGCGATCGATCGCGAGGTGTAAAAATGTGCATTTTTGATATTTTGTGGGATTTTTGGATATTGGACCATGATTAGCTTCTAATATCAATTTGTATGGTTATGTAGAACCATCCCAAGTACCCACAACCTCAAGGAGATAAAGCTCTCCGATTTCTCCACTTTTGGGATTAAGGTATGTAAGAAACGTACGGGCATCGGACGGTAAACTATACTCCTACATATGATGTTTGTAATGATAATGTTTATGATGATGATGATGTTTATGATGATGTTTACGACGATGAGTATGATAAGTAAATTATGATAATGATGTTTATGATGAGCGATGAGGATACGATATCCATGAAGATGATTATGACAAGTAATGATGATGTTTATATGATGTTTATATCATGATACGATGTCATGATACGGTAAGATGCCATACGATGTTATGATTGGGTAAGACGCCCACATGGCAAGATGTCATACGATGTTTATGATATGGTAAGACGCCATATAACAGGGTAAGACGTCCATATGTATGAATGTAAATCAGGGTCAACAAGAAGAAGTTAACGAATAACTAGCAAGTTTACTTAACTAAGATTTCATACATTTACTGTTATGTTTCTTTTATGACGATTAAGTAAAGATGTGCATGCTCACGATATGTTGTCCCTGTAGGTACACTTTTGGACAAAAAGGCTCAGGGTCGGGTTGAGACAGTGAGCTATGAGGAGCGTGAAAGAAATTAGGATGCAGGATTTTTGGGATAGTCTCTACTCTAGGAGTAGTATAATTCTATCGCTTCAACATTCATTTTGAGAATGTAATCAATTAAGTTTGAAGTTTCATATTTTTGGCCTGTAATCTTATAGCTCAAACTACAACCTTAACCTTGAGACGTTATTATATGCAATGTTTAGTCCATTATCTGTGTTAAAGATGATGTTAAGGTAGGAGGACCCTACATTAGTGGTATCAGAGCAGTGGTTAGATAACCCGGGAATGAGTGAAGGGTAGCCTTAGCAATAGTTAGCTAGGTGCTTACTTTTAAACATGTTTTGTGCATAAGTGGCATATGAAGTATATGATGTTGTGCTAACATGTTTTGTTTATCTAACGAGGTATTATATAAACTGCTGTTGGGTATTGTTATTAACCCTTGTCTTGCAGTATGGCAGCAAACGCGGAAGTGGGTGACGCTATGAGCGTCAATGCAAGTGCCGGACGCACGAATCCTCTACCCCCGCCAGCCTTGGGCGAAGAACCGTCTGAACAGCAATTACTGCCTGGGGAACTGAGCTTGACTCAATTTCTTGCATACCGACCCCCGACCTTTGAAGGAACGGAAACAGGGGAACAAGCTGAAGAGTGGTTAGAAAGAATAGAGCAAATTTTCGTGGCAGCTCCTTGTGCTAAGACGGCCTGGATAAGACTAGCGGAGTTCCAGTTGGCCAAGAAGGCGCTGATGTGGTGGAAGACCACCGTGGTAGAGCAAGAGGCTCAAGGTTATGAAGTGAATTGGAAGATGTTTCGAACTCGGTTTCTAAACCGCTATTTTTCGGCTGCTGCACGACAAGCCAAGGAAGACGAATTTACTCACCTCAAGCAAGGTAGCATGCAGTATCAGATTATGCTCTTCAATACTGTTCCTTACTCAGATATGTGCCTCATATCGCCACAAGTACGCAAGCAAAGATGAGGAACTTCATGAAGGGCTTGAGGCCGGAACTGTATGATAGGGTGATCACTTATGGCCCTACTTGCTTTGATGATGCACTGTCACGGGCTGAGTTAGCCGAGCTAGGAGTTGGTGCATACCCTGATGTCGTACCACCTCCAGCACCCCCTCAGAATCCACTCCTGATAATTTGAAGCCAAGGGGTGAGCAGTTCAAATCAAGAGGAAACACATCGGCCTCAAGGTTCAGTGGTAAGAGGCCCGACAACCGTTGGAAAGGAAACCGTAGGGATGACGCCCAGTCAGGAAGAGGACAGCCTCAGGGAGGCAGACTTGGGAAGGTCCTGTGTTCTAATTGTGGGCAACCACATCTGACAAAAGACTGCATGGGATGCTATGTTTGTGGCAGCAAGGGCCACTTTGCTCGGCAATGTCCCAACCGGGAAGGACAATCGAACTCTGCAGGGAGGCCTGCAGAAAGAGCAGTACAGCACAGGCCGCCGTTTGTACCTAGGCAGTATGGAGGTCAGCCCATGGGGCCACCTCAGGGACAAGTTTATGCCTTGACAAGGGAGCAGGCTACAGCGGATCCGGAGGAGGTTATAGCGGGTACGTGTCTTTTATTTACGCACCCTGCTTTTATATTGATCGACACAGGTGCGTCACACTCTTTCGTGTCGACAAGTTTTGTGGAAAGACACCACATATGCACTTCTCCGTTGCCCACGCCTCTTATAGTCTCGACCCCCGCTGGAAGAAGTATGATTACTAATCAAATTGTCTATGATGGCCTCATTTATTTTGAGGATAACGAGCTAAGGTCAGATTTGATTGTTTTGGGAATGTCAGACTTTGACTGTATAGTAGGTATTGATGTTCTGAACAGGTATCAGGCAGTGGTGAACTGCAGGCAGAGGACTGTCCGATTCGGATCTGATATGGGAGCCCAGTGGACATTCTTTGGGGGGCTCTCGTTCTAAGATTCCATTAATATCTGCTGTCAAGATGGCACAGTTGTTGGAACGAGGCCATACCGGATATCTCATTTATGCTGTCGATGTTTCTGAAAAGAAAGAAGAAGTAAAAGTTGAGGATGTGCCCGTAGTGGCGGAGTTCCCTGATGTCTTTCCGGAGGAGATTCCCGGATTCCCACCGACAAGAGAGGTCGAGTTTGGGATTGAATTATTACCGGGGACGTCTGCCATTTCTCGTGCCCCATATAGGATGGCACCAGCGGAACTAAGGGAGTTAAAGATTCAATTGCAAGAGCTCCTTGACAAGGGCTATATACGCCCTAGCGTATCGCCCTGGGGTGCACCAGTCTTATTTGTGAAGAAGAAAGATGGTTCGATGCGTTTGTGCATCGATTATAGACAACTGAACAAAGCCACAGTAAAGAATAAATATCCACTCCCTAGGATCGATGATTTGTTTGACCAGTTGCAGGGTACGAGGCTCTACAGTAAGATCGATCTGAGGTCGGGATACCATCAGATTCGAGTAAGGGAAGATGATGTTCAGAAGACAGCTTTCAGGACTAGATATGGGCACTATGAATTCCTAGTCATGCCTTTTGGGGTGACGAATGCCCCAGCTGTTTTCATGAGTTTGATGAGCAGGGTGTTCCAGCCATATTTGGATCAGTTCGTCATAGTTTTCATTGACGACATACTCATCTACTCCCGGACTGAAGAGGAACACGTGAAGCACTTGAGGACAGTACTCCAGATCCTTAGGGATCATCAGTTATATGCAAAGCTCAGCAAGTGCGAGTTCTGGTTGAACAGTGTGGTATTCTTGGGCCATGTTATATCTAGCAGTGGGATATCTGTGGATCCCAGGAAGATTGAAGCTGTTATGGAGTGGGCTGCACCCACTTCTGTGCCCGAGATACGGAGCTTCCTTGGCCTAGCAGGTTATTACCGACGTTTTGTAGAGGGATTTTCTAAGATCGCTAAGCCATTGACACAGCTGACTCAGAAAGGAGTCCCATTCTTTTGGTCCGAAGCCTGTGAGGAAAGCTTCCAAGAATTGAAGCGTCGTTTGACGACAGCGCTAGTGTTGGTGATTCCTTCTGAGAATAAGAAGTTTGCCTTGTACACGCATCATTGCAGGGTTTGGGCTGTGTATTGATGCAGGAGAAGCACGTGGTGGCTTATGCTTCGAGGCAGTTGAAGCCTCATGAGACCAGATACCCAGTCCATGATCTGGAACTGGCGGCCATCATTTTTCGCCTTGAAGATTTGGCGTCATTATCTTTATGGTATGACGTTCACCATCTATACAGACCATAAGAGCCTGAAATTTCTATTCACTCAGGCTGAACTGAATATGCGTCAAAGAAGATGGATGGATTTGCTCAAGGATTATGACTGTGAGATTGAGTACCATCCTGGTAAAGCAAATTTGATAGCAGACGCCTTAAGTCGGAAGGTGAAGAGTACTGCTGAAGACGCTATGTGTTTATCAGCGATGATGACTTCTTATTGCCATCTGGGCTATGATTTTGATGTGGACAAGTCGCCGGTGCGAGTGTCGACCTTATTGGGCGAGCCAGACGTATTTGAGGCTATCAGGAAAGCCCAGAGGTTAGATGATGAAGTTCAGAGATGGTCATCGATAGTACTTCGAGGGCAACCATCAAAGTTCAGAATGGCAGAAGATGATTCCTTAAGGCTGGGCAACCGATGGGTAGTCCCAGATACACCAGAGTTGCGTAGAGGAATATTGGAGCGAGCCCACAGTAGTCGGTTCAGTATCCACCCAGGAGGAAGAAAGATGTACAAGGACCTATGCGGTCAATTCTGGTGGAGACGCATGAAGCGTGATGTTATGACTTTCGTCAAAAGATGTTTGATCTGCCAACAAGTGAAGGCAGAAAGACAGAGGTCTGGTGGCGAGCTGAAGAGCTTGGAAGTACCTAAGTGGAAGTGGGAGCACATATCTATGGACTTCGTGACCCACCTACCAAGAACGGCCTCAGGATTTGATGCGATCTGGGTAATCGTGGATAGGCTGACGAAGGTAGCTCATTTCATCCCCTACTGTATGACTTTCACATACCTAAAGATGGCCCAATTATATGTACGGGATGTGGTGAGGTTGCATGGTATTCCAGTCTCGATTGTGTCTGACAGAGACCCAAGGTTTACTTCACATTTCTGGGAGGGTCTCCAGACGGCTCTGGGCACCGAAGTGAGACTGAGTACAGCTTATCACCCTCAGACAGACGGCCAAACAAAGCGTACCATACAGACGCTCGAAGATATACTGAGGGCATGTGTTTTGGAGTTTGATACTCCGTGGCAAGATTCTATACCACTGGTAGAGTTCTCCTAAAATAACAGCTATCAGGCGAGCATTCAAATGGCCCCTTTTGAAGCTCTTTATGGTCGACGCTGTAGGTCACCGCTGTATTGGTAGGACTTGACAAGTAAAGCGGTCGGAGGACCGGATATGATTAAGGACATGGAAGAAAAGATTAAGATGATACGTTTAAAGATGAAAGCGGCCCAAGATAGGCAAGCAGCCTATGCCAATAAGCGGCGACGGCCGCTAGAATTCCAAGTAGGAGACAAGGTTTTCTTGAAAATCTCACCCTTCAGGGGTGTGGTCCGTTTTGGTATGCGGGGTAAGTTATCTCCAAGATATGTTGGACCGTATGAGGTGTTACAGCGTATTGGTACATTAGCTTACCGTTTGGCTCTACCGCCGTCTTTATCCGGGATTCATGATGTTTTCCACGTTTCTATGCTACGGAAGTATGAGCCAGACCCGTCTCATGTTTTACAGCCTACTGAAGTGCAGTTGGATTCAGATGTATCTTACGTTGAACGACTGGTCAGAATTCTGGATCGTGAGGATCGCAGATTACGAAGTAAAGTTATACCGATGGTCAAAGTTCAGTGGGATCGTCGGGGTGTCGAAGAGGCTACGTGGGAGACGGAACGGCATATGGTGCAGCATTACCCGGAAATATTTTCTGGTACGATTTATGTTTAGTTTCTCTATGAGTAAAGGCATGCGATTTCGAGGACGAAATCTTATAAGTAGGGGAGTGATGTGATGCCCCGAAATCAATTATATGCAATTTGAGCATTAATGATGGTCATGTGATTATTTATGTTGGTAATTAATTTATATGATGGGTAATGAAGTGTTAGCATGATTTAATTATATTGATTACCAATTATGAGGAAAGCATGAATTTAAGGGAAGTTTGTAGCATGTTGTAAAATGCTTTTAAAATACCAAGGGGAGTATTTTATACATCATGTTAAGTTTGGGGTACAATTTTTAATTAAATTAAACAACCCCTTTTTAATCCTTTACCCATCACTTTAACCCCACTTTACCATTCACTTTTTAAAAATCCCCAAAACCACTTCCCAACCCCAAACCCTTCCCATTTTCGAGATCCACCAAAGAAGGAGAAGGAAAGCTTCACAAAAACTTTGTTTGTGTGATCTTTGTTAGGATTTGGAGCCTACAAGAGGTATGAAACCATTCCTAAAAGTTTTATGATGTTTGGTGTTGAAATGGGTTAGTTTTTTATGCTTTATGTGGGTTTGTTTTGGGTATATGTTGTTTATGGATGGGGTATGATTTTTGAAGTGTTTTATGTGGGTTTTAGTGGGTTATGATGTTATTGATGTTGTAGGGAAGTTTGGATTTGTAAGGCATGAAGAAAGGTTTGAAAAATGCTCATTAATGGCGATTTTTCGATGTACAGCGACTGGCGATCGATCGCCCATTTTTGGCGATCGATCGCGAGCCGGCAGTGGGCGCCAGTAGCGTTTGGCGATCGATCACCACCTTTGGGCGATCGATCGGCAAGGGTGGCGATCGATCGCGCCAAAAGTGGCGATCGATCGCCAAGATGCAAAATTTTGAGCCTCGTCCAGTATGATCTCGCGATCGATCGGGCCTGGGCGGTTATGGCGGTTCATTGAAATATTGGTCCATGGTATTCTATTTATAGATGAGGGGAAGGAAAATGAAGTGTCATTGTATAACTTTTAAAAGAGTCATTGTTGGAGTTGTCAAATGTCTTCTTTTATAACTCTTAAAGGAATCCTTATTGAATTATAATTCCTAATTGGAAAATTATTTTCCACATTTTCATCAGTAATTGGGTTCTTTTTGATAAATTTTCGCACTTCTACATAAATTCCTGAAACATGCAAAATCATACCAAAAAGTGTAATATCGTTCAAGAATCATAGTAAAATATAACGAGAAAACATATAAATATAAGTGCAAAAATGTCACTTATCAACTCTCCCAAACTTATCACTTGATCGTCTTCGATTAATCATTAAAATCAAAAGGTAGAGTTCATTCTTGATACTTGAAACAAATTAGCTCATGACTAGCATTTATCTTAGAAATATCACTTACACACATACAAAAGTTGAACGAGACATGTTTTCTCATAAATCAAGCAACACATCTCAAAATCGGAACACATGTGTGTGTTTTTGTCAATCTCAAGCATCATGCATATCTTCAAGATCAAATAATGCTAATCAACTCAAAGTCAAGATTATCGTTGAGTACCCCTTAGGCCTACTTTTCAAACGATTCTCCACTAATGTAGTCACTCCCTAGACTTGGATCAAATGTCTTTTTTAAGCTTGTAATGTAAGACCTTTGGTGTCGGTTATAAAGAAAATGTAGGATAAGCACAAAGAAGATAGCATAATCATGTAAAGTTCACTTTTTAGCACATTTTGAGCTCCTCTTCTTTTTTCTTTTCTATCCTTGGCCACTTTGGGTCTTATTTATATAATCTTTTTTTTTCTCAAGGCTCTTTTTTTTCTTTTCTTTTTTTTTTTCTTTTTCTCATTCATAATAATTTTCAATAAGCTCCTCAAAATATAATAGTTCACGTGCATCGAATGGATTCATCATACTCCCTTTGGGTGAGGTTAAAATTTTTCATTTAGGCTCATATTAAGGTATGTATAATGAGTTTGCCAATAATCTCAAATGGGGGTCTATTTGTATGCAAAGCATACACCATTCTTTTTCAATTAGGCTCAAATTTGGACACTAGGGGATGATATAGACAAGGTAGGCTTGAAAGGCTCAAACGTGTCAAAGATCGCCTAGATAATTTCCAAGTCAAGTTTGTAACTATAAAAGTTCGCCTCAAAGTGTCATCATCAAATAGGTTTTAGGATAACTCTAAGATGCTCAAGATAAATCATGAAGTTCACAACAATTGTCACTATTCAATATGCAATCCACAAGATCATGACTCAATGTGCTCAATATATTCCTCATTATTGACATGCTAACTCAACAAATGATATTCATGTACAAGTCTAACAATCATTAAATTCACTCAATTGCATAGTGAGATCAAAATTCCACATTGAATAAAAACCACTACTATAATTCATTATTTTCTCAAGTTTGAACTCATAAAAAAAATTTGGCTCATAATAATCGAACAATTCAAGTGTCTATTAAGCACACAACATGGAGATTAAACAGGTAAAACATGCAACTCACTCCCCCAAACTTAAATCAAACATTGTCCTCAATGTTTAAAAGAATCAAAAAGGGAAACGGTAAACTCTCATGATCAAGACGCTTGTATGAGGCTTGAGAAAGATTAGCTTTTGAAAGCTCCACTGCTGCAGGGGTTTATCGCTCTAACTGAGTACCTAGCAAGAGAAGAATGCAAATAAAATAGTCGACCCGAGAGACAAAAAAACTAAAAACAAAAATGAAAATAAAACAAATCTAAATATCAAAAGGATATGCTTGGGTTGCCTACTTGCCTCCCAAGAAGTGCTGATTTCTAGTCGTCGACTTGACCATCAGAAGCAACTATCAAAGAGCGGCTGCCGCCCATAGTAAGTATCATATGATACCACAAATGGGTATTCATTCAGTATGCCCTCAAACTTGGCAAGGTATGAACAGTGTAAGCCTCACCGATCTCAAAAAAGCCCAGATCGGTCGCGAGAACCTACTGCCACAATATTCAAAAACTGACAATCAGCGATCGATCGTGAGCCTCACCGATCGATCGCTCAAACTCAGCGATCAATCGCCACATCTTTCTGCCCGCGCCCTATAGCTCGCGATCGATTGGTGCAACGCACCGATCGATCGCGAATGTCTGTAAACGCGATTTTGGCCATTTTCATACATTTCATCCCTTCCAACTCATAAAACTCAAACAACCTCAAACCCCAACCATCCAACATAACCAAAACTTCAATAAACATCATAAAACACATCAATATCAACAAAACTAAAACATCAACACATAAAACACCATATATCAAAATCAACCCCCTTTTCCCCCAAATAATCAAACCCAAAACTCTTCAAACATGATTAAACATTAAAGGGGAGGGTTCATTACCACTAAAGCTTCAAATCCTTAGCAATACACAAGCAAAACCAACTTTGGAACTCTTCTCCTCTCCTTCTCCTTGCAAAATTGATTTTGGGGGTTTTTGGGGAGGGTTTGAGTGATAAAGGAGAGTGGTGGGGAAATGAGAGTGAATAAAGGGTGGGGTGTAGGATTTTATTAAAAAAGGGGATTAATAAAATGATACCCATGTATTTAGCATTATGTATTAAAATACCCAAACTTAATATTTTAAAGCATTTACTCATAAAATGCACCATAACCACAAATTACATGCTTTTTCTATAACACTAGAATAAAGCCCAATATACCATGCCAAATTACACCATTCCCCACAATGCACCACATGCACCCTGAAATGTATAACCAGTTCATGCCCACCGCATAACTATACATTTCCCAACCATAATAATCATAACACCATAATTATTATTAAAATTCCATAAAACACTGGATTAATTTCAGGGATATCACAATACTCCCCTACTTAAAAAATTTCATCCTCGAAATTCACATGCACTTACCAATGCCTAATAGAATATAATTTCACATACCAGAAAACAGTTCCGGGTAGTGCTGCATCATATGTCACTCCGTCTCCCACGTGGCCTCCTGGACACCCTGTGATCCCACTGAACTTTGACCATCGGTATTACCTTGCTCCGAAGTCCACGATCCGCTCGATCCAGAATTCTAACCGGCCGTTCAACATAGGACACATCAGAATCCAATTGAACTTCTGAAGGCTGCAACACATAAGACGGATCTGGCTCATACTTCCTCAACATAGATACATGAAACACATCATGAATCCCAGACAAGGCAAAGCCAAGCGGTAAGCCAAAGTAGCAATGCGCTGCAAGATCTCATACTGTCCAACATACATCGGAGATAGTTTCCCGCGCATTCCAAACCGCACAACACCTCTGAAAGGTGAGATCTTCAAAAAGACCTTATCTCCCAATTGAAATTCCAACAATCGTCGCCGTTTATTAATAAAGGCTACATGCCTATTCTGAGCTGCTTTCATTTTCTGACGGATCACCTTCACCTTTTCTTCCATCTCACGGATCAATTCCGGTCCTCAGACCGATTTACGATCCAAATCGTCCCAGTACAACGGTGATCGACAACACCGACCGTACAAGGCCTCAAATGGAGCCATCTGAATGCTCGCTGATAGCTATTGTTGTACGAGAATCCCACCAAGGCCACTGAATCCTGCCATGTAGAGTCAAACTCTAGCACACAAGCCTGCAACATATCTTCGAGCGTCTGTCTAGTACGCTCGGTCTGGCCATCTGTTTGAGGATGATATGCCGTGCTCAACCTCACCTCAGTTCCCAAAGCCGACTGAAGACCTTCCCAAAAGTGAGACGTAAAACGTGGATCTCAGTCAGACACAATAGAAAACGGGACTCTGTGCAATCTTACCACATCCCGAATGTATAACTGAGCCATCCTCAAGTACGTGAAGGTCATACTGTAAGGAATAAAGTGAGCCACCTTAGTCAGCCTGTCCACAATTACCCAAATGGCATCAAATTCAGAAGCCGTCCTCGGCAAATGAGTCACAAATTCCATGGATATGTGCTCCCACTTCCATTTAGGTATCTCCAAGCTCTTCAATTCACCACCAGGCCTCTGCCTCTCTGCTTTCACCTGCTGACAGATCAAACACCTCTTAACGAATGCAATAACATCTTGTTTCATTCGTTTCCAACAGAACTTGTCACAGAGATCCTTAGACTAATAATATATAATATTAATGTTGGGCTTTTCCCCCTTTCCATCCCTTTATCCAATTCCCTACAACTTATTTCTATTTATACTCCTATAATACAACTATTCAAACATGATGGATATTGAAACCAGCAACTTCTTAGGAGAGTAGCTAGACTGAGTTTCCACTTCTATACTCCAGTTTACAGAGGGCTAATCCTCCCGCCTAGGTGGATACTAAATCTGCTGCTATGAGCTAGCTGCAAGATTCCTTGGCATAAATACGGCGCACTTGGAACCACCCAACAGTTACCAAGCCTCAAAGTATCATCCTCTGCAATCCTGAATCTCGATCGTTGTCCTTGAAGGACCAATGCTATCCATCTCTGTATCTCATCATATGACTTCTGAGCCTTTCTGATATTCTCAAAAAATGTTCGGCTCAGCTAATAATGTTGATACACGTACCGGTGATGCATATACATCAAAATCATAGCCCAACTGACAGTAGAAAGCCAACAAAGCTGACAAATGGATGACGTCATCCGCTGTGCACTTCACCTTACGACTCAAGGCATCAGCTGTCAAGTTAGCCTTGCCCGTATAGTACTCTATCTCACAATCATAGTCTTTCAGCAAGTCCATCCATCTCATCTACCTCATATTCAATTCCGCCTGAGTAAATAAGAACTTCAGGCTCTTGTGGTCCGTGTAGATGGTAAATGAAGTACCTTACAAGTAGTGCCGCCAAATCTTCAAGGCAAACACAATGGTTGCCAATTCCAAGTCATGAACTGGAGAAAAAAAAAGTTCAAAAACTTGATCGCTTATTTTTTAAACAGAAAATTTCTCAGTGTAGCGATTTTAGACCGCAAGTGCACGGTGTCAAGTTTTAGTATAGATAGGAAGAATATGGATTGTCGAACCCACAGGGACTAATGTATAAGTACCAAATAAAATTAGTTAAATTATATTTAGCCTATGAAAAAAATGATTAATTAACGAATTAAACTAAAGAATTAAAAACTCAAAACTAACACAATTCCTTTGAAGATGCGAAGGAATTCCACTGGAGAAATCTATCAAGATGGTTGTTCAATTATGCATCGTCAATGATTGGTTTGTTAAAACAACTTCTTAACAATCAATTCTTAAGGTGACGAGTTTCTGAATATAAACAATACACTCTCTCGAGCTATGTTGAAACTAGCAGTAAATTGACACTAGTAACTCTCGTTCACTAATACCAATTCAATACCGAATAAATCTCTATGAAAACCGTTATTCTTTAAATCGTTCAATTTAAAGTGACCACGTATGTGATTTAATCTCTCGATCTAAATCTTAAACATACAACATGAATTATTTGAGTGTATTACAATTTTATCTCTCGATCTCAATTGCAATTCACAAGTTCAATCAAAGGTAGCTAGGCTTTGATAACATGGAGCATATAATTCATGAACAAAAGATATTGATTCACTTAAACACAACCAAATCAAAGATTTAAACACAAAATAACTTAAAATTGATAGAATAAACCAGATTAAATTCAAATCAAATTCAAATAGATGTTTAATCGTTTCTCAACCTCAAAAACATCAACTAAACATGAAAATCAAATTAATCTAGAGTTTAGAAATACGATAAACGTAGGAGGACTCCGTGCGTTGAACGATCTTTCTTCTCTCGCTTCCTTCCTTGAACTTCAAAGGATTCTTCGACCTTCTCTTGTTCCGGGAGGATGAAAGGCGGCTAAGAATAATTTAGGTCTGATTATTCTTCAGAATATGGGGTGCAATTTTCGCGCATTTTTTCTTATTTATAGAGGAGGGGAGATATGGAATTGTTTCCATAAAATCAGACCAAATCAAGAGTTTTATTTTCAGAAAAATCTGCGTCTCGATCGATCGAGCCTTACGTCCCGATCGATCGAGCGCCTTCAGCGTCCGAGTCTTAACTTCTCTGCCTCTCTCGATCGATCGAGATGAATCTTCCGATCGATCGAGATTTCTTCTTAATTTCTGTTCAACTTTCTGCCTGTGTCGATCGATCGAGAAGGATGTTCCAATCGATCGAAAGTTCACATTCTTTGTTGGCCAAATATCTTGCCTCTCTCGATCGATCGAGATGCTTGTTCCGATCGATCGAGAATTCCAGAACTCAAATTCCTCATTTATTGGCTTAATTTGATCCGTTTTCTTCCTTGTATCTCAATTCTTCCATATTCCACCTAGATTCCTGAAACAAGCAAATAAATACCAAAAAGCATAACATCTTCACGGAATCTACACGAATATATATACAAATCATGACCTAAATACGCGTAATAATCAACCCTATCACCTAGTCTCATGTGGCTTCAGCTGTCTCGAAGCATAAGTGTGATGTCCGGAAATTAATGGTGATAATCCCGGTGTGGTAATGATCCTTAATGGATTTTAATTGTGACAATTAGGAATTAATTACGGTGTTGGGACTCCCGAGGATTTTTAAATTTGGTATTTGGGGTCGTTGGATCCGAGGGTTGACATTGTATTCCCCTCGTGGTGTTAAACCTTGGTATGGGGTGTTTGGTGGATCTGATTTCTGGGGTGCTTTATGTTGGGGCTGGTAATGGAAATTGAGAATTGAGAGGTAATTATTGAACACATATGATTTTTAATGAGTCATGAAGTATTTGTGGAAGACTCGGGATTTTGGAGTTTTGGTAATATATATACCAAGTGGACTCGGTGTTCAGACCATTCTCTCCTCTCTCTTCTCTCTCTCGCCCCAAACCCCCACCCATTTCCCCTCTCTTTCTCCCATGGAAGGAAATCGATGGAGGCTCGACGTGGGAGCTGAATTTCTCGAAGAAAAGTTGGTAATACTCTTTCCCTCGCATTTATCTTCTTTTTGATTGTAATATTGCTAAGTTTGGGCATTATAATAGTTGGGTTTGGATTTTTGGGAGATTTTGAAGAATCTTGGATTTTGGTTATTCTTGATTTAAAATGTGTTTTAACCCTTATTGGATATCCTATGGTGTTTTAATTGTTGTTGGTTTGAGTTGAAAGGAGTTGGTTGTGGTTTGTTGAGGTTTTTAAGCTTTTAAAAATGGTGGTTTTTGGGTTGTTGCAGTGACCGATCGATCGGTAGCATCTTACCGGTCGACGGTGCAAATGCGTAGCGATGGGTTTAATTCCGATGTTTTACCGATTCGGTGGCATCTTAGCGATCGATCGGTAGATGTGAGAAATCGATCGGTAGAGGTTACCGATCGATCGGTGCAATGCCATAGCCAAAATGTAAATTTTTGGGTTTTACCGATTGATCGGTAGGTTGACCGATCGATCGGTAGGTCGGAGACTTTGAAAAATTATTTTGTGTTGTGATTTCAACGTAAGCTTTGGCCGAGTCTTTTAAATGGTTAATCGTCATGGATTGACGATATATTTGGAGGTCATGAACGTGCTTGGGCACGTGGTTGTATACTTGTAATTAATTATGAGTTATTAATTGTGTTTAGCACGTAATTCACTGGGTCTCGGGCCTAAGGCAAGGACTTGTTCGGACTACGGAATTATAAGGTACGTATAACGTACGAGCATAGCCTTTTATATGATTGTAACTGTGAAACGCATTGTAGATTGTAATTGCAACAAATGGATATGTATGGTGGAATATATGGTGCCGCTATGGAGCGAGCAACAATTGGGATGTTGTCGCTATGGAGCGAACATTGATTATGATGACGCCACTATTGGGCGTGCGAGGTAATGAAACTGTGGAATTAGTGGTTAGATATATGAAATATCTGTAATCATTATTTAATGATTTGGTACATTGATTATGGTATTGACAATTAGGGAACGGATTTAGTTAATCAATGAAATGATTAACTGACTTTTGGGAATTTGATGGTTTCAGTTATTTTGAGAACAGGAACAGCACAGAGATCCCATTTGGTAACGATACTATACAGAGAGTATCTTTTACATTACAGTTTTATGTTCTGTAAATTATGTATTGTAATTATTGGATCGGTGGTATTGGTATGCTCAGCCCGTGTGGGGGCTGTCTCTGTTGGGACAAGTGGAACGGGTACAGCGGTAGCTCCGGAGTTGATATTGAGCTATGGATTGGAGGTGCTTCTAGGACTGAAGTACCAGTGCAGGTATTGAGTCGGGTACCTTATACATTAAATATATATTCATTCGTTGGGTGCTCGCATGTGAGCACTGTTACATGTGTATATGGGTTGTATAAAGGGTATGGGCCATTCTCTTTTCATTTATTGGTTGCAAGCAATTAAATAAGGGATTGCTAAATGAATTTAGAACCTATTAGTGTATTATAAGATGCATACTTAAGGGTTGAGTGATATGGGGGATATGGACATTATATGGAATAATGTAAGAAATTTTATTATTGGTATTTTATGCTATGGAAGCATGTGGTTCTCCCCCTGATTTACATGATTGTATGCACTAAGTACATGGGTTAATACACTAATAGAGGATTAAGGGCACGTGGTCCTTACATTAGTAGTATCAGAGAAGTGGTTAGCTCTTTGGGCTATCTAAGGGCTTAGATGTGTCGAGGGAATTGACTAGCACATGATTACGTATGATTGTGATTTGTGTCAGAGTAATTTGACATTTATACGCTTATGTGCATGACATGAGATAATGAAAATTTGCATTATTATTGTTAACCATGGCGGTTACAGGTTCATGAATAGAATACAAAGTGTACGGTATTGAGGAATAAACCGTTGATGAATATTTATGCACTGATGGTGGTGCTTATTAAGAAGTACAATGACAAAAATGGAGGACGATATTGTGCTGCCAATATGTGATAATGCACAATGTGACAATCGGGTATGTGTACGTCATGTACATGATGACACATGTATGTGGCACTGTATTAGCGCTGATTCAATCATCCATGTTTATTGTATAATGTATTGATGATCCATGTGATAGGGTAACCGCGATGAGCGAGTGATGTGATATGGTCACCGCCGATGAGCGAGTGATGTGATAGGGTCACCGCGATGAGCGAGTGATGTGATATGATCACCACCGATGAGCGAGTGATGTGATAGGGTCACCGCCTATGAGCGAGTGATGTGATATGATCACCGCCGATGAGCGAGTGATGTGATAGGGTCACCGCCTATGAGCGAGTGATGTGATATGGTCACCACCGATGAGCGACGTGTTCTTATTAAGTTTGGGTCGCCTTTCTTGAGCGACATGTTATTATTAAGTTTCGGTCGCCATTATTGAGCGATGTGTTCTTATTAAGTTTGGGTCGCCATTGTTGAGTGATGTGTTATCAGTAAGTTTGGGTCGACATTGTTGAGCGACGTGATATTATTAAATTTGGGTCGCATTTGTTGAGCGACATGTTATTAGTATGTGTGGGTCGCCTTCGAGTTGAGCGATGAGTTCTAATTATTATGGGGTCGCAAGGAATATGCGCGACGTGGGAATATCTTAATGAGGTCGCCTCTTAAAAGAGCAATGTGATAATTAATATGGGTCGCCACTGAAGCATGCGATGTGTTAATATGATATATGGGTCGCCGCTGGAGATTGCGATGTGTTAATATGATATATGGGTCGCCGCTAGAGCGTGCGATGTGTTAATATGATATGTGGGTCGCCGCTGAAGCGTGCGATGTGTTAATATGATATTTGGGTCGCCACTGAAGAGTGTGCAATGGGATTGGGTCGCCACTGACGAGTGTGCAATGTGATAGGGTCGCCACAGACGAACATGCGACGTGTATATTGTTATTGGGTCGATGCTAGAGAGAGAGCATGCGACATGTATATTGTTATTGGGTCGATGCTAGAGAGAGCATGCGACGTGTATATTGTTATTGGGTCAATGCTAGAGAGAGCATGCGACGTGTATATTTTTATTGGGTCGATGCTAGGGAGAGCATGTGGCGTAGTTATTGCCTGAGTCGACGCTAAAGATAGCGGGCAACATATTTGCTATCAGGGTCGACTATAGAGAGAGCGCGACGTGATTATTGTCAGGATCGACGCTAATGAGAGCGTGCAATGTATTATATGTGCCTCCGCTGTAGAGGGAAAGTGATGAATATATGTCAATTTAAATTGTCTTTGTTGATTTAGCATATTGTGAAATGGAATACTTGGCGCTGTTACATGAAGCAAGGGGTATTGTGACATAGAATATATGCCGCAGTATACTTAGCGATGATGTGATACTATTGTATAGGTAGCGATAGTTATACCGCTGTATACATAGCGATGGATAGATGGTTCATGCCGCCCGGTATATGTATAGCGATGGTTCATTCCGCTAGTTCTATAGCGATGGTTTATGCCGTCACCTTCGAGCGATGGGTGTTGATTACGTACCGCTGTTGGGCAATGAATACAGGTATGCCGCTATCTTGTTAGCGATGAGTTATGGTATATTGCTATTTTGTTAGGATATCGTGGATGTCATGCATTGACATGTGCCGTCACAGGTTGACGATGAGATTGTGGATGTCATGTATTGACATGTCTCGTCACAGGTTGACGATGATATTGTGGATGTCATGCATTAACATGTGCCATCACATGCTGACGATGAGATTATGGATGTCATGTATTTACATGTACCGTCCCAGGTTGACGATGATATTGTGGATGTCATGTATTGACATGTACTGTCACAGGTTGACAATGATACTCTGGATGTCATGTATTGACATGTGCCGTCACAAGTTGACGATGAGATTGGGGATGTCATGTATTGACATGTACCGTCACAGGTTGACGATGATATTGTGGATGTCATATATTGACATGTACCGTCACATGTTGATGATATTGTGGATGTCATATATTGACATGTACCGTCACAGGATGACGATGACATTGTGGATGTCATGTATTGACATGTACCGTCACAGGATGACGATGATATTGTGGATGTCATGTATTGACATGTACCGTCACATGATGACAATGACATAGTGGATGTTCTATGCGGACGTGTGCCGTCGTTACGATGAAAAATACATTTAGGTATATGTATTTAGTCGTATGGTGGAGTGCCAATGGTGGGCACATAGTAGTATTTGAGTCACCGGTTGACGAGACAATTATGCAGAGCAGGTTTGCTCGACGAATTATTGGATGCGCCGTACAGGTAAGTGTACCGCAACACGTATTGAAGTAATATTGTATGCTCGTTGGGATGGCTATGGCCAAGTGACTGGTGGTAGGAGTAGTTATTGAGGAAACTACTTGCATATACCGATGTGGCGTATGTTGGACATGGTCACACCCACACATGAAGGTGTGTAATATGTCATAATGGATTAGGATTGCATTGTGGTTGGGTAAGGACATCGGGATGTCCGTTGTGCTTTGGTATTAGACAAATATTGGGTGATGACCCACTACTCTAATGGATGGTACGGTATGGTATACCGGGGTGGAACGTATGATACGTCGGTAGGTTTGGTATAAACCTAATGAGGCAGCGATTTGCTAGCCAGGTATTGTTGCAGTGTTAGAGTGAGCTTGCTGTAGCCATTATACTGCTCGTTGGATCCGAGTTTGGTGAAGTGGTGAATCGTATGGTGATACAATGAGGGTTTATGGTTGACTCTTGTAGTCACTATGGGGCATGATGATTGAGGCAGGGAATACCTCACGAGAACGTTTATACGTTAAATGTTTTGAGGGACTTGTACTGGGACAACTAAATTTTGTTGGGAGTACCAACGTGAGTGTCGACAAGTCATTGTTAGCGCTGGTTGAGAATCCTTGATTATGGAATGCAATGGGGGACACAATCGGAATTGTGGGATATAGTTAGTGGGGTGACACTACTATATTAATTGTATCTCTTGGAGAAATTTGGAGCATACTGTCATGGAGACAGCTGGTATGGTAAGCATTACTGGTGTTGGACTGTGTAAGGGCTTTATATTTTCGGTGAGACGTACGAGGAGACGTCTCTAGGGAGATGCTCGAGATTGTGGAGTACTATGGTAATAGTACTTTAGCATCTTTAGAATGGGTATACATCGTGTATACGGGTTTTGGATTGGTAATAGTGGCGAGGAGGCACTATTCTGAACTAGTTGTGTATTTATTGGTTCCGGAATATATTTGTTGGGATATGCCCTAAGACAAGTCATTAGATGATTGTTTAAGACATACAATGTTTATGATTTTATGAATGGCAATTCATTATTATATATTATTCATTTAACTGTGCAATGTGAATTAATATATATGTTAATGTCCTTAGAATAATATTATATTATTCTTAAAGATGTCCCTAGTCAAGTATTATCATGAATAGGGATAATGATAATACGTAGAGACTAGTATGTGTTGATTGATGAATTGTTCATTGATATGAGATATCAAATCAACACATTGGTACATGTTAGAGAACGATGTACTGGACAGACCCACCATGAGAATGCTACATGGATAGTTATATAAGTGTCATAAGCAATTCTCATAGTGATAATAATGTATGTAATCCTTACGACTTGTGATCATCAGAGATCCCAACATAAGGAGTTATGTATCTTGATATTGTCAAACGTTACCTGTAACAGGGTAAACTATAAAGGCGACTATTGGATACACTACGAATTATGTAGAGGGATGTTGACTGATCGAGATAGGATTTGTCCCTCCTATATAACAGGAGATGTGTTTGGCCCTTGATCAAGTGAGAACTAAAATGGCCATGCTCGAATGAGTCGATATGAGATATCGAGCTTATTCGTTTATTCTAGTTCTACTTGGGGATCAAGAAATAAAGATTGAATATACGAGTATGACTATTCCATGACTCGTGTTCAATCTAAACACAAATGACAAAGGGATTAAGTTACATGGTTAATATTATCACAAGTTCTAAAGGTTATGTCGAGTCATTGACATTCTTGTAATTTGGGTAGCATTGATGTGTTGCTAGATACCGCTCAATGCTTGCGACATAAAATGAGATTTTATGTCACTGCCAACATTACAAGATCCTATCGGGTCGCACAAAAGATTAAATCGATAAGGGAAATTAAATTCATTGGATGAATTAATTAATTAAGAAGAGTCTTAATTAAAAGATTATAAAGATTTAATTAAATCATGGGTTTGGGCCCATGAGGCTTTAAGAAAGCCTTAAACCTTAATTAAATCTTATAATATGAATACAAGGTTATGATTAAATTGTTAGGAGACAATTCATATCATTCCAACCTAAACACTAACAAGCAAGACACTGCCGCCTCCTACAATCATCAAAGAGCTCTCGGTTTTTCTTTGTAGCCGTGAGAGACTTGGTGATTTTTGGCGATTATTCGATTGTGAATCGAGTGTGTTTCTTGTTCCGGTTTAAGAACTTGTCTAGCAACTTGTTCTTAAACTATCCCTTCCCGATTTGATCGTGTGGATACCGTAGAGGCAAAACTCACTAAGTTTTGCTAGTGGCTCGAAGGACTCGTTGGACGTGGTGCTGCTTCGTGGAATCTGATCAAACACGCTACAAGAGTGAGACCTTTGATTCCTTTATCCGATATGAATCCCTATGTATAGATCCGCGGTTATAGTAATCCAAAATTTTATTATTCCGCTGCGTTCCATGCTTGTTGGATTACTTATAGTGGTATCAGAGCCGTGTACAAGGCTCATATCGGATTTATGTGGTTAAATAGTTTAATCATATTTAGATTTGTATTGCATGCTTTAAAACTGTATAATTCATATATGATATGAATTAAATTGAATTTGTGAAATTGTCATGAAATTATATTTGATATAAATTGGCGAATTATTGTATATGATACAGAAGGCTAAAATCGAACCATATATCACGTGGGTTCAGCCATCACCATCACAAATGACACACGGCTAGCCACATGAGGGCTAGGGTTTTCGAACCCTTGGCTCGAGATGGTTTAGCCGTTGTGGCTAATAATTGTGCATGGAAGTGTCGAAACTTGATTAGGGTTTAGAACCCATTGGCTCGTGACGGCTAGCTCATGACCGCTAGGGTTTCGAACCCTAGTAGCCGTGCATGGGCTCGGCCATCGTCGCCCCTTTGCTAGGGTTTAGAACCCATTGGCTCGTGACGACTAGCTCATGACGGCTAGGTTTTCGAACCCTAGCAGCCGTGCATGGGCTCGGCCGTCGTCGCCTTTTAGCTAGGGTTTTCGAAAACCATCTTGATTCCTTTTATGTCGCATTAAGTTCGTGGCATGTGATGTCCCGAGCGTACGATAATTTTTCAAAATTCTATTTTACAGTTTTAATTTGAATTAAATTTAAAATGTTTAGAATTTAATTAATTAAATGTTAAAGCATGCTTTATATGTTGTTTGAGCATGGTGCATGGTTATAGCCCTTTTGACCTATTAGATAGGATTTGTGAATGTTTGTAATTTATAATACGACATGCATGTCGTGCCTTCTCTATTTTATTCTAAATGTTATCCCTCCCCTATGTTCCCCTTGAATGTGAATCGAGGTATTCTATATCTTGTAAATAGTATAGTTTAATTGTTGATGGTGATCAATGAAGATGGAGCATCGTGCCGGGATGAGGAGGCCATTCACAAATTGGAGCCAAAGGAAGGTGCTTGTGAAGTTACCTTAGGTTGACTCTTAGGATTTTCTCATTGGCTTGAGAAAATCGTTAGTAGGGGCTATAACCATGTCACGTTTAATTATATATGTTGATGCATGATTTATCTTATGTTTTAGATTGATAATTGTATTACACATATATGTAGATATGTATACAACTATATGTAGTGGACATATTTTAAATTATCAAACTAATCATGAGATCAATAAATCCCTCTAAAATATTAAGTTTTAGATGCCTTCCAAAATTAAAAGTACTCGTCAAAAACTTCGATTGTACATATGTGGGTTTGCCAAAGCAAAGCACTGTGGCAATCTTAGTAAGGCGCGAAAGGATAAAAGTGATATCCGTTATACTTTAAATTGGGTACGACTTAACTAGGTTATCTCAATAGGATTGGGAACCTAGAGGCATGGGATGGATAATAATTCATTTGATGAATTGAACAAAGTGTTGCTCGTCCGACTATCCAAGAATTATATGTGATGTAATTGACAAAGTGTTGTCTACCTAAATAACCGAGTCTTGGGCGATTAGCCAAAGCTAACTCAAGATTAGGCGAAATATGGATCTTGGCCCACTAAAGGTTTCGAGGGTTGATATTTTTTTAAAACAAAATAGTGGGAGTATCATTTAATATAAGACCATGTTAAATGATTAAATCATAAACTTATTTTGCATATTTATATTGTAGATATCCATGGCAACTAACAACGTAACAAGCACTTTATCACTACGATCGGTCCTTGAGAAGGACAAATTAAATGGGACAAATTTCCTAGACTGGCATAGGAACTTGAGGATAGTCCTCAAACAAGAAAAGAAACAATATGTCCTAGAGGAACCCTTACCTGCTGAGGAACCTCCCCTAACGGCTACAAGAGCCGATAAAGATGCTTACAAGAAGCATCAAAGTGACGCACTTGATGTTGGATGCCTTATGCTTGCCACCATGAACTCTGAGCTTCAGAAACAACATGAGGAAATGGAGGCGTTTGATATGATCGAGCACCTTAAGCAACTGTACCAACAACAAGCAAGACAAGAGAGGTATGACGTCTCTAAGGCTTTATTCCAGTGTAGAATGGTGGAAGGAAGTCTGGTTGGTACTCATGTACTCAAGATGATTGGGTATATTGAGAATCTGGAGAAGCTGGGTTTTCTTTGGACCAAGAGTTGGCCACTGACGTGATCTTGCAATCGTTGCCTGAAAGCTTCAGTCAATTTGTCTTAAATTACAATATGATTGAAATAGAAAAGACACTACCACAGTTGCTTGGCATGCTTAGTACTTTTGAAGCAAATAGCAAGAAGTCTAAACCTACAAATGTTCTTATTGTGAATAAGAGCAAAGGAAAGACTAAAGCTAAGAGCTTCAAGAAGAACAAGAAGGTCTTTGTTAAATCTAAGCCAAAGTCTTCTGCACTGAAACCAAAGGGAGGGATAGCGAAGGAAGGAAACTGTTTCCATTGCGGTGAGACCGGCCATTGGAAAAGAAACTGCAAAGTATATCTGGAGGATCTAAAGAAAGAAGTGTGACTTCCACTTCAGGTATTTTTGTTATAGAAGTCAATTTATCTACTTCTTCATCATGGGTATTAGATACTGGATGTGGATCTCACATTTGTGTAAATGTGCAGGACCTCAAAAAGAGTAGATTGTTGGCGAAAGGCGAAGTTGATCTCCGAGTTGGAAATGGAGCAAGAGTTGCTGCATTAGCTATATGAGATTATTATTTATCTTTGCCTTCTGGTTTATCGTTGATTTTAAAAGACTGTTATTTTATGCCATCCATTACCAAAAACATAATTTCTATTTCTTGTTTAGACAAGTGCGGGTTTTCATTTATAATAAAGGACAACTGTTGTTCTATTTATTTAAATGATATGTTTTATGCTAGTGCACAAATGGTAAATGGTCTTTATTTATTAAATCTTGATATGTGTCTATAACATAAATACTAAAAGGATTAAAAATAATGATTGTAATCCGACTTATCTCTGGCATTGTCGCTTGGGCCACATAAACGAGAACCGCATATCTAAACTTCATAAGGATGGAGTATTAGATTCATTTGATTTTGAATCATATGAAACATGCGAATCTTGTTTAACGGGCAAGATGACTAAAGCCCCTTTCAAGGGACATGTATAAAGGGCAAATGTTTTATTGGGACTAATACATAGTGATGTATGTGGACCAATAAGTACACAAGCTAGAGGTGGTTTTCAATACTTCGTTACATTTACTGATGGCCTCAGTAGATATGGGTATGTGTACCTAATGAAGCATAAGCATGAAACCTTTGAAAAGTTCAAAGATTTCAAGAATGAAGTACAAAACCAACTTGGCAAAAGTATCAAAATCCTTCGATCAGATCGAGGAGGTGAATACTTAAGCCAAGAGTTTCATGACTATCTAAAGGAGTGTGGGATAGTCCCACAACTAACTCCTCCGTATACTCCACAATGGAATGGTGTATCCGAGAGGAGAAATCAAACCTTGTTAGACATGGTTAGATCAATGATGAGTCATGCAGATCTTCCGATATCGTTTTGGGAACACGCTCTAGAAACATCAATTTTCTTACTGAACCGTGTTCCATCTAAATCAGTGGAAAAGACCCCATATGAGATATGGACTGGGAAGCGTCCTAGTATGTCTTTTATGAAGATTTGGGGTTGTGAGGCTTTCGTTAGATGTTACGCCACTAACAAACTTGGACCCAAATCTGATAAGTGTTTATTTGTGGGGTATCCCAAGGAAACGAAAGGATACTATTTCTATTATCCCACCGAGAACAAAGTAGTTGTTGCTCGGACTGGTGTATTTCTTGAAAGAGAATTTATTTCTAGAAAAACCAGTGGGAGAAAAATAGAACTTAGTGAAGTTCAGCCACAAGAAAACACTGAACCTGAGATTGAGATGGAAACAGAGCAGGCACCGCAAGCTGTTGTGGAAGAAGTACCTGCTCAAGAGACACAAGCCCAGCGTAGGTCTGTAAGAGAACACCGGGAGCCACAGAGATATGGATTTCTTGTGACTCAACAAGGTGACTTACTACTTATTGATGAGGATGAGCCGTCATCTTATCAACAAGCTATAATGGGCACTGATTCTGAGAAATGGCAAGAGGCCATGAAATCTGAGATAGAATCCATGTATGCAAACCAAGTATAGACTTTGGTTGATCCACCTGAAGGGGTACGACCCATAGGGTACAAATGGATTTTCAAGAAAAAGACCGATATGGATGGTAATGTACAAACCTATAAAGATCGGCTGGTTGCAAAAGGATTCAAACAAATTCATGGTATTGACTATGATGAAACCTTTTCACCAGTGGCCATGGTTAAATCCATAAGGATCTTACTTGCAATAGCTGCATTTCATGATTATGAAATCTGGCAGATGGATGTCAAAACAGCTTTCCTTAATGGAAATCTGCTCGAGGATGTGTACATGACACAACCCGAGTGTTTTGTCGATCCAAAGGATGCTGGAAAGATATGCAAGCTACAACGATCCATTTATGGATTGAAGCAAGCATCTCGGAGTTGGAATCTTCATTTTGATGATGCAATCAAAGAGTTTGGTTTTATCAAAAACGTAGATGAACCTTGTGTCTACAAGAAGGTCAGTGGGAGCGTAATCATTTCCTAGTGTTGTATGTAGATGACATACTTCTCATTGGGAATGATATCCCTGCCTTACAATCTGTAAAGATTTGGCTAGGGAACTGCTTTTCGATGAAAGACTTGGGAGAAGCCACCTATGTATTAGGAATCAAGATCTATAGAGATAGATCAAGAAGGCTTCTTGGCCTAAGTCAAAGTACATACATAGACAAAGTGCTTAAAAGGTTTAGCATGCAAGATCAAAGAAATGATTCGTGCCTATGACACATGGTATATATCTCTCGAAGGAACAGTGTCCTTCAACACCAGATGAGAGACAACGCATGAGTAAAATTTCATATGCGTCAGCTATTGGATCTATCATGTATGCCATGATATGTACTCGTCCCGATGTATCGTATGCTTTGAGCATGACGAGCAGATATCAAGTTGATCCAGGTGAAGGTCACTGGATTGCTGTCAAGAACATCCTGAAGTACTTGAGAAGGACTAAGGATACATTCTTGATTTATGGAGGTGAGGAAGAGCTCAATGTAATGGGTTACACTGATGCAAGCTTCCAAACAGACAAAGATGATTATCGATCGCAATCTGGATATGTGTATTGCCTAAATGGAGGTGCTGTGAGCTGGAAGAGTTCAAAGCAAGAAACAGTAGCCGATTCTACAACGGAAGCTGAGTATTTTGCTGCCTCGGATGCAGCAAAGGAAGCTGTTTGGATTAGGAAGTTCATTTCTGAACTTGGAGTGGTGCCTAGCATTAAAGATCCGATAGAACTCTATTGTGACAACAATGGAGCGATCGCATTGGCTAAGGAACCTAGATCTCACCAAAGATCCAAGCACATACTTTGGTGCTTTCATTTCATTCGAGAAATCGTTGAAAGGGGAGATGTTAAAATATGCAAAGTACCAACAGATGATAACGTATCTGACCCATTGACAAAGCCACTGTCACAGCAGAAGCATGATCGTCATACTAGATCTCTAGGCATTAGGTATATGTCTGAGTGGTCTTAGTGCAAGTGGGAGATTTGTTGGGATATGCCCTAAGACAAGTCATTAGATGATTGTTTAAGACATACAATGTTTATGATTTTATGAATGGCAATTCATTATTATATATTATTCATTTAACCGTGCAATGTGAATTAATATATATGTTAATGTCCTTAGAATAATATTGTATTATTATTAAAGATGTCCCTAGTCAAGTATTATCATGAATAGGGATAATGATAATACGTAGAGACTAGTATGTGTTGATTGATGAATTGTTCATTGATATGAGATATCAAATCAACACATGGGTACATGTTAGAGAACGATGTACTGGACAGACCCACCATGAGAATGCTACATGGATAGTTATATAAGTGTCATAAGCAATTCTCATAGTGATAATAATGTATGTAATCCTTACGACTTGTGATCATCATAGATCCCAACATAAGGAGTTATGTATCTTGATATTGTCAAACGTTACCCGTAACAGGGTAAACTATAAAGGCGACTATTGGATACACTACGAATTATGTAGAGGGATGTTGACTGATCGAGATAGGATTTGTCCCTCCTATATAACAGGAGATGTGTTTGGCCCTTGATCAAGTGAGAACTAAAATGCATGGCCATGCTCGAATGAGTCGATATGAGATATCGAGCTTATTCGTTTATTCTAGTTCTACTTGGGGATCAAGAAATAAAGATTGAATATACGAGTATGACTATTTCATGACTCGTGTTCAATCTAAACACAAAGGACAAAGGGATTAAGTTACATGGTTAATATTATCACAAGTTCTAAAGGTTATGTCGAGTCATTGACATTCTTGTAATTTGGGTAGCATTGATGTGTTGCTAGATACCGCTCAATGCTTGCGACATAAAATGAGATTTTATGTCACTGCCAACATTACAAGATCATATCGGGTCGCACAAAAGATTAAATCGATAAGGGAAATTAAATTCATTGGATGAATTTATTAATTAAGAAGAGTCTTAATTAAAAGATTATAAAGATTTAATTAAATCATGGGTTTGGGCCCATGAGGCTTTAAGAAAGCCTTAAACCTTAATTAAATCTTATAATATAAATACAAGGTTATGATTAAATTGTTAGGAGACAATTCATATCATTCCAACCTAAACACTAACAAGCAAGACACGCCGCCTCCTACAATCATCAAAGAGCTCTCGGTTTTTCTTTGTAGCCGTGAGAGACTTGGTGATTTTTGGCGATTATTCGATTGTGAATCGAGTGTGTTTCTTGTTCCGGTTTAAGAACTTGTCTAGCAACTTGTTCTTAAACTATCCCTTCCCGATTTGATCGTGTGGATACCGTAGAGGCAAAACTCGCTAAGTTTGCTAGTGGCTCGAAAGACTCGTTGGACGTGGTGCTGCTTCGTGGAATCTGCTCAAACACGCTACAAGGGTGATACCTTTGATTCCTTTATCCGATATGAATCCCTATGTATAGATCCGCGGTTATAGTAATCCAAAATTTTATTATTCCGTTGCGTTCCATGCTTGTTGGATTACTTACAATATTTTGGTATAAATATATTCAGGTTTTCCCGAACGGTGGTTCGAGGTTGGAGGGTCATGGGTTCATGACACTTTCCTTATGAGGAAGATGGTATTCATATACCTATTGGGAATCTTTGGAAGATTCGATGAGTCGGTTTGTGTGGTATTGATGTTGGAATCACACCATTGGTCATTGGTTCGTCAATCATCATTATCCGCTGGGTGAGAATAATTGAGGAGTGACAGTTGTATATTTATGGGGCTTGTGTGTATGATTGGAGACACCCGAATCGAGTGCATTGAGTATGCATGTGGTACTGATGCTTAGGCATGTATACCGGTGTGTATACGAATGACAGCATTTTGGTGCTCGTCGAGCATCGGATTAGTATGCTTGGATGGATGAATCTCTAGTGAGAGATTATGGCACCTTGAGATTGGTAATCTCAACGACACGATACATTCTGAGGAATGATCGCGAGGTCCGATTGACTCCCTTGAGGAGGGATTGTCGTGTATTAAGTTCATGGTAATTCATTACTGGGTAATTTGATAGCATCCCTGTGTTAGGATTGTTGAATCCTAGGGTAAACGAGGGATGGTCGGGATTTAATCAGTTGGGTGTCGTTGACACGTATGGTGGGAACGCAATCAATTTTCTTGCATGTTCTCTATGGAATTTGAGACCTTGTGGAGTCTCGATGGTGTATTTGGACCAAGATATGATTTCTTGGAACACACAGATGTTGATATCTGTGGAGATGTCTTTTGTGTTGATCGGTGGCCGTGAGTTGCCCGATCCGAATTGCAAAGTGGTACAATTACTCCTTTGATGGAGATGGATTTGGAGAGCGGCTGGTTTAGAGTGTGTACTGTTGTGTATTGGTGGTCTCCTTCGTAACGATGCATGTTTAACATCATAGGCTAAGTCGTAGAGATATCATAGAGACGATATCTGTGTTGGAATCATGAATTATTCGTTTGGATAGCAGTTACGGTTGACTGAATGCGTTTGGGTGATTAGCATCGAGGCATGCTGACGTCCTTGTGAGATTGTGATTGTTTGGGAGGTTTACTCCATTCAAGAGATTGGTACAAGGTCGGCGTCCTCGCGGTTGGATTTGTGGTCTTGGCAGTATGTGGGGTACGCCTGTGCAAATTTCAAGGATGAAATTTCATTAGTGGGGGATAATTGTGCTGTCCGGAAATTAATGGTGATAATCCCAGTGTGGTAATGATCCTTAATGGATTTTAATTATGGCAATTAGGAATTAATTGCGGTGTTGGGACTCCCGAGGATTTTTAAATACGGTATTTGGGATCGTTGGATCCGAGGGTTGAGATTGTATCCCCCTCGTGGTGTTAAACCTTGGTATGGGGTGTTTGGTGGGATCTGATTTTTGGGGTGCTTTGTGTTGGGGCTGGTAATGGAAATTGAGAAATGAGAGGTAACTATGAACACAGATGATTTTTAATGAGTCATGATGTATTTGTGGAAGACTCGGGATTTTGGAGTTTTGGTAATATATATACCAAGTGGACTCGGTGTTCAGACAGTTCTCTCCTATCTCTTCTCTCTCTCGCCCCAAACCCCCACCCATTTCCCTCTTTTTCTCCCATGGAAGGAAATCGATGGAGGCTCGACTTGGGAACGGAATTTCTCGAAGAAAAGTTGGTAATACTCTTTCCATCTCATTTATCTTCGATTTGATTGTAGTATTGCTAAGTTTGGGCATGATAATAGTTGGGTTTGGATTTTGGGTTTGAAGAATCTTGGATTTTGGTTATTCTTGATTTAAAATGTGTTTTAACCCTTCCTATGGTGTTTTAATTGTTGTTGGTTTGAGTTGGAAGGAGTTGGGTGTGGTTTGTTGAGGTTTTTAAGCTTTTAAAAATGGTAGTTTTCGGGTTCATGCAGTGACTGATCGATCGATAGCATCTTACCGATCGATCGGTGCAAATGAGTAGCGATGGGTTTAATTCCGACGTTTTATCGATCGATCGGTGGCATCTTAGCGATCGGTCGGTAGAGGCGAGCGATCGTTCGGTGCAATGCCGTAGCCAAAATGTAAATTTTTGGTTATTACCGATTGATCGGTAGGTTGACCGTCGGTAGGTCGTAGACTTTGAAAAATTATTTTGTGTTGTGATTTCAACGTACGCTTTGGCCGAGTCTTTTAAATGGTTAATCGTCATGGATTGACGATATATTTGGAGGTCGTGAGCGTGCTTGGGCACGTAGTTGCATACTTGTAATTAATTATGAGTTATTAATTGTGTTTAGCACGTAATTCACTGGGTCTCGGGCCTAAGGCAAGGACTGGTTCGGACTACGGAATTATAAGGTACGTGTAACGTACGAGCATAGCCATTTATATGATTGTAACTTTGAATTACATGGTAGATTGTAATTGCAACAAATGGATATGTATGGTGGAATATATGGTGCCGCTATGGAGCGAGCAACAGTTGGGATTATGATGCCGCCACTATTGGGCTTGCGAGGTAATGAAATTGTAGACTTAGTGGTTAGATATATGGAATATCCGTAATCATTATTTAATGATTTGGTACATTGATTATGGTATTGACAAATAGGGAACGAATTTTAGTTAATCAATGAAATGATTAACTGGCTTTTGGGAATTTGATGGTTTCAGTAATTTTGAGAACAGGAACAACACAGGGATCCCATGTGGTAACGATACTATTCTGTAAATAATGTATTGTGATTATTGGATCGGTGGTATTGATATGCTCACCCCGTGTGGGGGCTGTCTCTGTTGGTACAGGTGGAACAGGTACAACGGTAGCTCCGGAGTTGATGGTACCAAGATCTCAAATCAATTTTGTAGTAAATTGTTGTTCCCTTCACAAGCGCATCGAACCATCCTTATTCTTCACAAACAAGACTGGTGCACCCCAAGGTGACACACTTGGGCGTATGTATCCCTTGTCAAGAAGTTCTTGCAACTGAACATTCATTTCTCTCAACTCCGCCGGTGCCATTCTATAAGGGGCACAAGAAATAGCCAACGTCCCTGGTAATAACTCAATCCCAAACTCGACCTCCCTACTCGGCGGAAAACCTGTAATTTCTTCCGGAAATACATCGGCAAATTCCGCAACCACATGTATATCCTCAATCTTTACCTCTTCCTTCTTGTCTGCAACATTAATAGCGTAGATGAGATAACCCGCATGTCCACATTCCAATAATCGTGACATTTTGATAGCCGATATCAACGGAATCTTTGAACGAGAACCACTCCCATAAAACATCCACTGAAACCCCTGATCAGATCAGAAGCGGTCTGTTCTCTGCCGGCAATCAACCACTGCCTGATATCTGTTCAACAGATCAATGCCCACAATGCAATCAAAATCCATCATACACAATACAATCAAGTCTGCCTTTAGATCATTGCCCTCAAAATAAATGAGGCAGTTAGACAATACCCGATCAGCAATCACATTCTTCACAGTGGGTGTCGAGACCTGAAGATGCGTGGGCAACGGAGACGGGCACGTATGATATTTCTCCACAAAATCAACATACACAAAAGAATGGGAGGCACTTGTATCTATCAAAATAAAAGCGGGGTAGGTAAATAAATAACACTTACCCACAATCACCTCCTCTAGGCTGCCTAGGCCTGCTCCCTCGTCCGTGCATAAACTTGCCCATGAGGTGATCCCACTATCTGACCTCCCAACTGTCAAGGCGTAACTGGTTGCCTCTGTTGTACCGCCCTGTCAGTAAATCTTCCTCTATTCTCCCTGGGGTCTGGCTGTCCTCCACGGTTAGGACAATACCGAGCAATGTGGCCCATCTTGCCACAACTATAACAAGCTGAGCAATCACGCATCAAATGAGGTTCTCACAGTAGTAACATCTTGCCTCTCAAGTCCTACTCACTTGAGTTTGTCCCCTATTAGTCGGTGCATTGTTCCTCCGGTTCCCCATACGTCGTTTATCAGATCGCCTCCCACTAAAACGTGAAGATGAAGAATCTCCACGAGATTTAAATTGTTCCTCTCGTGGTTTCAGATTATCAGGCACTT
The DNA here is from genome assembly GCA_907163345.1 of Haberlea rhodopensis. Lineage (NCBI taxonomy): Eukaryota > Viridiplantae > Streptophyta > Magnoliopsida > Lamiales > Gesneriaceae > Haberlea > Haberlea rhodopensis. The sequence continues at coordinate 253,091 of CAJQUN010000236.1, read as the reverse complement.
GCCTCTGTGGTGGCACATGTGGGGGTACATCATCCTGGTAGGCACTTACTCCAATCTCCGATAGTTCCGCTTGTGTCAGAGCATCGTCAAAAGAGCTGGGGTTATTGGAAAGAACCCGATCAAACAGCTTTGGCCTCAGTCCCTTTAAGAAGTGCCTCATCTTGGCATGCTTGTTTGTAGCGATATGAGGAACATAACGTAAGAGTGATGAATACTGTAGAGCATAGTCCGAAACAATCATGTTGACTTGCTTTAAGTCAGGGAACTCATCCTCTTTCATTTGCCTAGCAGCCACTGAAAAATACCGGTTCAGAAACCGAGTCCTAAACAAGCTCCCATCCACCAGTATCCCTTGAGCTCTCAACTCCATAACAGTCGTCTTCCACCACATGGAAGATTTCTTAGCCAGTTGGAATTCGGCCAATCTCAGCCATGCATTCTTGGCACACGGTGGCGACACAAATATCTGCTCAATCCTCTCGAGCCACTCTTTTGCTCTTCCCCAGACTCAGTCCCCTCAAACCGAGGAGGATGGAAGGTTAGGAATTGCGTTAGACTCAGTTCCCCATGCAATAACTGTTGTACAATGGGTTATAGACCCACAACCGGTCGTGGTAGAGGGTTAGTCTGTGCAATACTCGCATTCACACTTATTGCATCACCCACCTCCTCATTGAGGTGTTCGGGATTTCTGGCTGCCATGCTGTAACACAGGGGTTAACAATAATAATCAAGAATCAATTCATGTAATACAGCGTTAGTTAACATGAGTAACAATATCTCAAGCATGTTAGTATAATGCACATCTACTCAATATGCACCACAAATGAGCACCTATCCAACTTGTTCACTAACTCTACTCTTCGCTCAATCCTGGTTCTCTAACCACTGCTCTGATACCACTAATGTAAGGCATCACTACCTTAATCATAATCTAAGAGCATATAGAGAGCTAAACATACATTCATCAGAGTATAAGAGTTCATGTTGATGCATTGAGCTTAAGGATTACAGTGCCAAAATAAAACTTCCAAAATGAATTAGTTAAATTCCCACAAAATGAATGTAAGGTTATAGATTTACTCTACCCTGTGTAGAAACTATACAAAAGAATTACTGTCCTGCTATACCAGTAGCACTCCTCACACAGCTCACCGCATCAACCCTGTCCTTGGTTCTCCATGCCAAAAGCTCCTACAAGAACAATCCCAAACCATGAGAATATAATAATCCATATTCACAACAATATGATTATAATGTGTAAATGCATAAACCGTAAATACAAAGCACTACCTGTATTAATGCATTTAAAACACTCCCTTTGGTTGTCTTTGTATCATAACTCATAATCATAATCAATAGATTAAATACGGTTCCACAAATGTCATGATATATATTCAACCCACCCACACTAATCACCAATTATAGTCTTGTTATAATAGTGTTTTTAATGCACCTCGCTTGTCATGACCACAGCACTAATACCCCTCGCTTCAACATATCAGCGGCATTAATATCCCTCGCTTTAATATGACAGCAGCATTTACCATCGCTTCACATATTAGCGGCAAATATTCTATCATCGCTACGATATGACAGCGGCAAGTATTCTATCATCGCTTCAAATGACAGCGACAAAGCATTAAAATCACCACTCAACTATAACAACGAATATCCATGATATGCACCAAGCATCCAATATACATATGCAACCACAATGCATAATCCAATATGTATATCAAATACATGTTTGCGTTTGGTGCCCGTACGTCTCACTACGTACCTTTCCAAAATATGGGATGTTGCAAGACTTTATCCCCTGCATTGTGTTGCCACCTGGGAAGGCTCCACACAATTACACAACTCAATATTAGAAGCCAAATCATAATCCAATACCAAAAATCCAACAAAATAACCAAGAATTCAACATTCGGTGTCTCGCGATCGATCTCCAAAAAGCCCCGATCGATCGCGAGACCCTACTGCCATATTCAAAATCTGGCAATCAGCGATCGATCGCTGAGTCCCAAGCGATCGATCGCGAGCCTCACCGAGTCGATCGCCACATCTTTCTGCCCACGACCTGTAGCCACGATCGATTGGTGAAACGCACCGATCGATCGAATGTCTGTAAACACGATTTTTGCCATTTTCATACATTTCATCCCTTCCAACTCATAAAACTCAAACAACCTCAAACCCCAACCATCCAACATAACCAAAACTTCAATAACATCATAAAACACATCAATATCAACAAAACTAAAACATCAACACATAAAACACCATATATCAAAATCAACCCCTTTCCCCCCAAATAATCAACCCCAAAACTCTCCAAACATGATTAAACATTAAAGGGGAGGGTTCATTACCACTAAAGCTTCAAATCCTTAGCAAGACACAAGCAAAACCAACTTTGGAACTCTTTTCCTCTCTTTCTCCTTGCAAAATCGATTGTGGTTGTTTTTTGGGAGGGTTTGAGTGATAAAGGAGAGTGGTGGGGAAATGAGAGTGAATAAAGGGTGAGGTGTAGGATTTTATTAAAAAGAGGATTAATAAAATGATGCCCATGTATTTAACATGATGTATTAAAATACCTCAACTTGATATTTTAAAGCATTTACTCATAAAATGCACCATAACCACAAATTACATGCTTTTCTATAACACTAGAATAAAGCCCAATATACCATGCCAAATTACACCATTCCCCACAATGCACCACATGCACCCTGAAATGTATTACCAGTTCATGCCCACTGCATAACTATACATTTTCCAACCATAATAATCATAACACCATAATTATTATTAAAATGCCATAAAACACCAGATTAATTTCAGGGATATCACACCAATGTAGGCCCAATTACTGTAGGAGGCTCGCATTCCCTTAAATCTTCTACAATATTTGGATCACTCCCCCAAACTTGGTTGGTTAAGTGATCATCATCATGTAACGCAACTCGATTCGTCACCTCTTGATTTGTAGCTCTCATCTCTTCCTCTTGGCAACTCGTTGAAATTGTTTTCAGAAGGACCGCTATTTGCTGCTCTAGGTGATGCACAGAGTTAGTTTGGCTCTGCAAACTGTTCTCAACTGAGCCATGAATCTTATTAAAGTATCCTCTAACTGAATCGTGACATCTGCGGAACTGTCTCTCCTCTCTTCGTGATGTTCAAATGGTTGGGACGTATCATGAGGGTAGTGAGGCGTTGGTGGGTATTGGTTGCTCCAACCCTGGAGTGAAGGATCCCAATGTCAATGGTGGTCGAAGTCTGTCATATAATTGAATATGTGCAACATACCATCTTCATCTCTATCAAACAAGAGACTCCCAGTTGCCAAAGCTCCACTAAATACTCATCCTTGTGTCTCTACATACAATCCATTGTAGAAAAATTGTAGAAGAGTATAGTTCGAAAAGTTATGATACCGGAAAGTGGTTGCCAAATTGTGGAATCTCTCCCACGCTGCATAGAATGGCTCTGAAGGTTGTTGGGCCAAGCTTGTGAAGACTTTTGATGGGACATCACAAGTATCTCGCAAGAAAACAAAACAAAAACAAAATAAATTTTTCTTTAAACAAAAACAATGGTTAAATTACAGTCAAAGAATCTTGTATGATAGTACTAAAATTAGTCCCCAGCAACGGCGCCTAAAACTTAATCGATCAAGTTTTTGGTATAATGATATGAAAGTAGGGATGTCGTACCCATAGTGACTAACTGTAAGTATCAAATAAGATGTCTTTAAACTATATTTAATCTACGATAATGAATGAATAATTAAACTAATTGGCAAACATAAAATACTAATAATAATCCAACCAAGGTAATCAAAGTTAACGAGAAAAATCCACTAGAGAAGAATATCGAGACTTTGGCTCACCAATGCAATCCTTACAATTCTCGATTGAATATCCAAATATTTATAAGGTGACGAGTTTTCCTAATGGATTCGTTATACTTGGTCAAACTATAACAAGTCTAATATTAATGTTGCAATAAGCTACTCCAGTATCCTTATTGAACAATCAATATCGCATCAAGATTTGTTAAAACTATTAGCCTTCGATTTTGGTAAATCTATTGCTATCATACGTGTGCTAGGTTTTATTTGGTCCGTCTCAATCTAAAATCCACTGTACAATTTACTATATCATATTGCAATATCGTATGGTCAAGTCAATCACAATAAAACAATCATTCAAGGATGGCAAAACCCTCAAAAGCTTAAAGAACAATAAATTATACGCAAAGAATTTTAAGGATTCAATCAAATATATAATCATCAAATCATAGGTTCAAAATAAAGGATTGCCTAGCCTCGATAAATAATTTTAGTTCATCATATTTAAATCAAATAAAGCAAAACTAATATTAAAAGACCATAATAAACTCCCGGCACCGACTCCGTTTGTAGATCCTAGTTTCCTCTCTCGCTTCCTTCTTGATTGTGTTCTTCAATCTCCTTGTTGGCTTGTTCCAAGTTGGTGAATTATGGCGGTTCATTGAAATATTGGTCCATGGTATTCTATTTATAGATGAGGGGAAGGAAAATGAAGTGTCCTTGTATAACTTTTAAAAGAGTCATTGTTGGAGTTGTCAAACGTCTCCTTTTATAACTCTTAAAGGAATCCTTGTTGAATTATAATTCCTAATTGGAAAATCATTTTCCACATTTTCATCAGTAATTGGGGTCTTTTTTATAAATTCTCTCACTTCTACATAAATTCCTGAAACATGCAAAAGCATACCAAAAAATGTAATATCGTTCAAGAATCATAGTAAAATATAACGAGAAAATATATAAATATAAGTGCAAAAATGACACTTATCAACTATGGACCAAAGACTTATTGTGACCAGCTGTGATGCCCGAGAATTATTGATGTTAATCCTGGTGTGGTAATAATCCTTAATGGATTTTAATTGTGGCAATTGTGTATTAATTGCGGTTTTGGGACTCCCAGGGATTTTAAATCCGATTTTTGGAGTCATTGGATCCAAGGGATGAGATTGTATTCTCGTTGTGGTGATAACCTTGGAATTGGGTCTTTGGTGGGATTTGGGGTCCGGAGTACTTTGTACTGGGGCTGGTGATGGAATTTGAGTTGGAGAGATAATTATTGAAAACATATGATTTTTAATGAATCGTGATGTAGTTGTGGAGGTATTGGTATTTTTGAGAAATTTGTGGAAGATAAACAGTGCGCCGATCGATCGCGACTTCTTGGCGATCGATCACGAGGCGTTCGATCGCGAGCCGTTTCAGCCCGGCAGTGAGGAGCGGCGATCGATCGCGTGTAAATGGCGATCGATCGCGGCTTGCTGAATAGTGAATTTTCACTATTTATTTTTAAAAAAAATTGGAATTTTAGAATCGAGGTTTAAAGGGCCCGTTTCCGAGGCAATGTCTACATTCCAATGGGAATGCTATACTTTAAAATGGATTGGTCGGAGCCAAAATTTAATATAACGAAATTCTCGGTTGAGTTCTTGGCTATCTTTTAAACTTATAAAAATGAATATTTTTGGTATTATGCATGCTTAGCCGGGGGGCTTTTATTTTGGTAATCGTCATGAATGACGATATAATTAGAAATTGTGAACGTGCTTGGGCACGTGATTGCATGCCTATGTTTAATTGGGAGTTATTTGCATGTTAGCACTTAACTCATCGGGTCGTGGGACTCAGGCAAAATTGGAATCGAACTACGGGATTATAAGGTACGTATGTCGTACGAGCATAGCCTATTATAATGTTACAACTGTAAAATGCATGGTATGTGGTAATTGCATTAAATGGACGTTGAAATGCATGGTATGTAGTATTTGCAATAAATTGATGTTGAAATGCATGGTACATAGTACTTGCTATAAATGGATAGTGATATGCATGGTAGATGGTAATTGCGTTAAATGAACGTACATTGGGAACCATACGGTGCCGCTATTGAGCGAGCAAGGATTTGGGATGTTGTCGCCGTTGAGCTACCATCGGTTATGACGCCGCTATTGTTGAGCGTGCGTGGGGATTTAGAACGCCGCTATTGTAGAGCGAGCAATGAAATAGGAACATGGAACCATTGGTTAGATATATGAGATATTTACGATCTTTTATATAATGATTTTACCATATTGATTATGGAATTGGCATAATAGAAATGGTATTAGTTAATCTATGTGACGATTAACTGGCTTTGGGAATTTGATGAGTTTGGTTATTTTGAGAACAGGGACATTACAGGGGATCCCGGATGAGGATGATACCATCCAGGGAGTATCATTTAAATTCATGGCATTTACATTTCGTAAATTGTGAACTGTAATATTATGATTTTTGGAGTGGTGGTATTGGTATGCTCACCCCGTGTGGGGGCTGTCTCTGTTGGGGCAGGTAATACAGGTGCAGCAGTAGCTTGGGAGCTGAGCTCGGGCTGTTGATAGAGGTACTTCCAGGATCGAGGTACCAGAGCTGGATGAATAAGTGCATAGATCTAGAGTTGAGATCGAGCTGTGCTTGGGAGGTGCTTCCAGGATTGAAGTACCAGTAACGGTATCTGGTAGAGTATTTTATACATTAGATACACGCTTATTCATTGGGTGCTCTCATGTGAGTACGTCTTTACGTGTATATGGAATGTATAAATGGGCATGGATTTCTCCCTTCATTTATGGTTGTGTTGGGATCGGGGTAGTGTTTAGAAGGGGGGGGTTGAATAAACACTAGATATAATTTCGATTTCTTTTTCTGGTTAACTGTAAACTGTTAAGTGTTACAGTTGCTTCTCAATAACAGGCAAGTCAGTAGACACTTGTTATAGTGCGGAAGACGTCTACAAAACTTGTGAGGAATAAAACTGAAGTAATAAAGCAATAAACGAATAATACGAGAGTTGTTTCTGGAAGTTCGAAGCACAACGCTTCTACGTCTCCCCTTCTTCCTTTGCAGGAAGGATTCACTAGAAGACTTGGTTTACACTTTACAGTATACAACCTCCTTAGGCACTAACACACTTGGCCTAAACTCCTAGCAATCACACTCTTCTTATCTTTTGGATACAAGTGATTTTACAACACTCTCTACAGAATAAAACTTTCTAGCTTTGAGAGTTTCTAAGCCGCAGACTTCAATTGAAAATAATCTGTCACAGATTCAGTTTTGCGGTTTGTCTGCTCTTTGCTGAACGTTTGAAATATCAGTCGTATAGCTTTCTTGCTTTGAAGTATTTCTCTTAGTTTGAAAGTTGCTCAGCACTTCTTCATTCTCTGCTTGGACGTATTTATAGGTTTGGTTGTCCAACGGTAGCCTTTTTGTATATGGAATGGATTAGCTTTCCAAATACCTGTTGTCTTCTTTCCTATTTTGTAAAACAACGGCTCTTTTCACTCTGACGGTAATGGTGGCGGAGATATAGCAGGGTGCGCCGCTCTGTTGTACCTTTGTCAGAGAATGTTGTACTTACTTTGTCTTGTTGCTTAGACTTCTGCTGGTTTCTTTGTTCAACTGGTCGTTCATCCTCTTAAGACCAGTTGATGTCCTTGTTCAGTGAGAGACTTTGCAGTTGATAGATATCCAGTTTATGTCTTCATCCGGTTGATGTCTTCATCCGGTTGATGTCTTTACCAGTTGATAACTTTATCCGGTTGATGACTTCATACCAGTTGATGACTTCATCCGGTTAGTGTTTTTATCAGTTGATAGCTTGTCCGGTTGGTATCTATCCAGTTGATGTCTTCATCCGGTTGGTATCTATCCAGTTGATGTCTTCATCCGGTTGATGACTATCCAGTTGATGTCTTCATCCGGTTGATGGCTTGTCCGGTTGGTGTCTATCCAGTTGATGGCTTGTCCGGTTGGTGTCTATCCAGTTGATGTCTTTACCCGGTGAGACTTTAATATCCGGTAGGTGTATTCACCCGGTAGGTCTTTAGCATCCGGTTGATCTTTAACATCCAGTAGGTGTTTGTAATCACCAAAACTTAGAAATCGTTTTCCCAACAATTTCCCCCTTTTTGGTGATGACAAAACTAAGCAGTAATCGATTTCCTACTAGAGTAAAAAAGATAAGAGTCCTGAAAATACTTGAAGACATCATGAAAAAGAAATTTTCATTAAATATAAGCAGATTACAAGTTGTAATCAAACTGGACAATTGAGAGATAAATTCATCTTTATATAAGATGAATTCTTACACTTTGAATAGAATCTAAGCCAAGTCTAGTTTTACATAAAATAGATGATACATGACAAATTTCTCTTTAAATAAACAAAGTAGACCGGAAGGCTTCGATCCACCTAGTTGCGGAGAGGAAGAGCTCGATCCACCTTGTTTCAGAGAGATGGTCGGGAAGAGGAAGAGTCATATGAATATTCATCAGGCAGCTCCTTTAGTTTTTATGGAATCGCCTAATAAAAATATTCTATCTCTGTCGAGAATACTCTATCTCTGTCTTCCCCCTTTTTGTCATCAGCACCCAGGCATCTGCTGTTAGTAGTTCCTGACTGATGAGGAGCACCAGAACAGGATCAAAGCGCTGAAGCTTTTCAGAGAGAAGGTCGGGAAGAGGAAGAGTCATATGAATATTCATCAGGCAGCTCCTTTAGTTTTTATGGAATCGCCTAATAAAAATATTCTATCTCTGTCGAGAATACTCTATCTCTGTCTTCCCCCTTTTTGTCATCAGCACCCAGGCATCTGCTGTTAGTAGTTCCTGACTGATGAGGAGCACCAGAACAGGATCAAAGCGCTGAAGCTTATCAGAGCTGGGTTAGATAAGTAATCAACCCATGAGGGGTTGATTTAGATAAGTAATAAACCCATGAAGCGGGAAAGGATCTAACAGAAAACCAGGAATGAGAAATAACTTAAAAGTAAGCATGATGAGTGAATGTGTGTTATGTGATCAAACAAGAACCTCTATTTATAGGAAAAACAAGGTAGCAATAAATGTGAATGCATTTATGTTAAATAGTGAATACAGAGAGACAGTCAATTTAACACAGTAAGTAAATAGGAGTAAGTAAGAGAGAGTCAGAAAATGATACTATTTGCGCCCTAACCAATGTTTGGAATAGTCGCGTTTTTCGGTAGGCGGTTGGCGCGGACTTCGAGATCTTTGTTGAGCAGTGGGTCTGGACTGAGGGAGTGCTCCAGTTGCAGGGGATGAATGAGCAGCTGAACTTGAAGCTCTCTGAGAAGAGGGAGCAGTTCGACTGGGTTCAGGCAGCCTGCGGATAATTTTAGGAGCAGCAGGCAGACTGTTGCAGATATCTTGAATTTGAGACGCAAACGCTGCTTGCATGGTGGCCAATTGATCAGTCAAAATCTTTTTGGCGTCGTCAATCTTTTCTCCAAGAGCCATTGAGGTGGCAGTATGAAGAGATTCATTGTTCTGATTGATCTGAAGACGCGCCTGGCCAATATGAGAAACTGCTTCTGCAACCGCATTCTCAGCAAAGGTTTGAAGTCTAGTGACAGTAGTAGTTAAACTACTTAGGTCAGCGTAGACTTGCTGGAATTTAGAGTCCGTTTGCTGCTGAAGAGTTCCTAAAATAAGAGTTGCAGCCCTCTCTTCCTGCTTAAGCTTATGAACATCATTGGTCAGTGCTGTAATAGCGGTGGAGAGATGAGCTAGCTGGGCAGCGATGTTTGGTGGCTCGTCCAGAGGGTTTGTGAAGACAAAGAAACCCTCGGATAGTTCCTGATCCATGGACGGATCGCCGGCAAGCATTGGGATATCAGCAGCAGGGGCAAGCGCATTGGGATGAGCAATGACTACTGCAGTGGATGGTAAAGTAGTAGCGTCAATATGAGGGGCCGCAGTTGAGGCGGAGATAGCTACATCTATAGTTCCAGTGTCTTCCACGTGCGGAGCATCCAGTTCAGCATTGGCTTGATCAATCCCAGCAGCAGACGCTTGAGTATGATCATTGGAATGAGATGATTCACTTGGTTCATTATTTGCAGAGGAGATGGTGACCAGCTGAACCACATTCTGAATAACTGAATCGACATTGGTGTGATCAACAATCATTTGGTGGGGCTGTTGATCATGTGGAGAGCGGGGAGCAGAGGATGCTGCTTCCAAAGTAGTTGGTGTGGCGTCTGCTCCAGTAGGAGAGGTCTCCAAAACAGTAGAAGTAAGCTCCACAGTAGGAGGGACAACCTCTAAATTTGCAATAGCCATTTGTAGATCTGGCTGATCTGGGCTTGCAACAATTTCAGAAGAGGAGCATGAATGAATCCCAGTGGATATGCGAAGATCATGAAGAGCAAGCTCAGCCATTTCCAGCTTGAGGCCTAGAGCGTTTAGAACTGCTCGATCATGATTCACTGTTCTTGAATGTCCATCAAACACTTGAATGCGGGAAGTAACAAGAGCTTGGAGTCCGCCCACATAGTTCATAATACTAAAGACATCACGCAGCTTCAAACTTTTCTCAGGTTCGGGAATTTGAAGATAGGTCAGGATTTTGTTTTCATCTTGCTTTGCCTGAGCCAGAATAGGATCGATATCATCAAAGCGAACCTGTACTCGAGCCTTTACCCAACGATCAAAAATCTCCAGTTGGGGTTCCAGTTGGGCTTTAACTGCATCCATGACCATTTGAATCTCGAATGCAACAGGAGTGGACACTGGGGCAATAAGAGATTTTCCTTTGTCAGCTGGAGTGGCCTTGGGATGACAGTAAGGACAAGTAGACTTGGGTGTCCTGAAGCTGATAGAGCCTGGGGCCTGCTGAGAGCTTACCTGAGCTGAAGGGGTGTCTATTAATGGAGCAGACAACATGGCTAATGCAGCAGTGGGTTCCCCAGTTGAAGGGATGACAGGGCTGGGTTCTCTGTCAGAAATAACATCTGTAGGTCCGGCAGAGGAGATAGTGTCGGAGGCGGCAGTGTCTCTCTGACGAGCATCTAGAGAAGCAATTTTTCTGGTCCTTGGCTTCTTAGGAGGAGGAGGATGAGGAGGAGGAGGAGGAGGAGACTCAGCGGATTCAGAGACAGTCTGTTCCGAGTCACTAATGACTTGAGTCAACCGGCGCTTTGTTGCTCCACCTTCTCTGCCACTTCGTTGGCGATGAAGCTGAAGGTACTTGTGAGTGACGAGTCTCCCTGGATGAAGATGAGAGAGAGCCCCTGTCTTGATGTGTTTGCTCTCAAATAGACTGCTTAGTGGGAGAGCAAAACCGGATTGACCCTTGCCAGATACGACGAGGCTAGTCAGTATTTGAAATAGTACAGCTGACCAGTTGATCTCCAACCCTTTGCATATAGCGCTCATGACGTCAAACTTCTCAGGGGTAATTATATCAAATGATCCTGCCTTACAGAGGATCCCCTTTGAGATGATGTCTGCCAGTTGTCGATAGTGGCTCTTCATTAATACCTTCCTGAAAGGAGGTCGTTGAATACGATGGTCAGAGTCCGACACTGTGAGCCGCATCTCTTCTCTCAGGTCTGCCGAAATAGTCGAAAAGTCAGTGAGTCCAGTGGAGGGTAGACACAGATGAGTGGCAAATTCCGGTTGAGTGATGGTGACTGACTGCCCAGAGATGGATGCCACAACGGTGTCATCCACAACAGTTGCTGTGGCAAAGAATTCTTGTAGTTCATTCTGGTAAAATGAGGGAGCCTGGCTTAGGATCACTAATAGCCCTGAGGTATCCAGCTTTTGAATTAAATCCTTTGTTTCCTCATCAGATGAAGTATATATGGAGTTAAAATCGACGTGAACAGCATTTGTGATAAAACTCGGTTGAACAGTCTTCGACATTTTGAATGATTGAGGTGAAGGAGCAGCAGCAATCTGTTAAAGGAAATTTTCTGAAAGAAACGATTGTTGCAGTAAGATGTTTGGAGAAGATGAAGAGAAGAGAAAACTAAAGGCGGTGAAAAAGGAAGTATATGTAACGTCGTACTGTAGATGAGCGGACACATGTATACGTGGCAATCATCTAACGATTAAAAAGATTTTAACCAAAAATAAAAGGACAGGATTTAGGCGGGAGTGAAATAATTTATTTTACACAAAAGTAATTTTGAATTCCGACGTTCATTAGGTTAATTAGTATCGAGGGTTATTTTTGTCAAAGCATATTTGGTAACATCAACTGGTATGTGGGGTTCGACTGGTAGGAAAACATCTACTGGATGCAGAGTCCTACTGGTACGAATACCCCCACTGCAGTTGATCATTGTATTACCAGCTTAGCTTAAATAACCATGATAAAATTAAAACAGAAATTCCCCCTAAATAAATGCAACTAAACTAACAAAATTCCCCCTGAATCCATTACCCAAACAAAATAATCAAGAAGTAATTTCAATTAAACCAAGAATATTTCGAAAGTAAGAAAACTTAGCGTCCGGTAGGGGTTTTGTGAAGATGTCTGCTGCCTGTTGTTCTGTGGAAATGTACTCCAGCCGTATTTCCTTCTTCATAACATGATCTCTGATGAAATGATGACGAATGTCAATATGTTTAGTACGAGTATGAAGAACTGGATTGTATGTAATGGCAATGGCAGACGTATTGTCACAGAAAATAGGAGCCTCTGTGGACTCAATTCCATAGTCTCTGAGTTGTTGCTGAATCCAGAGCAGTTGGGCACAGCAGCTTCCATCAGCAAGGTACTCTGCCTCTGCAGTGGAGGTTGCGATGGATGTCTGTTTCTTGCATCCCCATGATATTAACCGATCACCAAGAAATTGACAATATCCACTGGTGTTTTTCCTGACAATTTTACATCCAGCATAGTCAGCATCTGAGTATCCAATGAGATTAAAAGTTGAGTCTCTTGGATACCATAGACCAACATTCTCGGTTCCTTTTAAGTATTTTAGGATCCTCTTGACAGCAGTGAAGTGCGACTGCTTGGGATTTGCTTGAAACCGGGCGCACATACATACTGCAAACATAATATCGGGTCGGCTGGCTGTCAAGTATAGTAAAGATCCGATCATGCCTCGATACATTGTAACTTCGACTGGTATTCCTGAGTTATCCAAGTCGAGTTTGGCGGATGAGCTCATTGGTGTAGCAGCAGCTGAGCTGGTACTCATTCCATATTTCTTCAGTAGCTCTTTAGTGTACTTGGACTGATTTATCAGAATTCCTTCACTAGATTGCTTGACTTGCAATCCTAAGAAAAATGATAATTCTCCCATCATGCTCATCTCGAATTGTTCCTGCATGATTTTAGAAAATCTTTCGCACAGTTTTGGGTTAGTACTCCCGAAGATAATGTCATCAACATATATTTGAACTAGCAACGTATGATCTCCCTTTGTAAATTTAAAAAGGGTCTTGTCCACCGTGCCAATAACAAAGTTGTGCTCTGTCAAATATTTTGATAAAGTTTCATACCAGGCACGGGGAGCTTGCTTTAGACCATACAGAGCTTTATTCAGACGGAAAACATGAGATGGCTGCTGATGGTTTTCAAATCCAGGAGGTTGTTCAACATAAACTTCTTCCTGGAGTTTGCCGTTAAGAAATGCACTCTTAACATCCATCTGATAGACTTTAAAGTCTTTAAATGCAGCAAATGCAAGAAATATGCGAATTGCTTCTAGTCGTGCTACAGGGGCAAAGGTTTCATCGAAATCAATGCCTTCTTCCTGTCTGTAGCCCTGTGCAACTAATCTTGCTTTATTTCTAATTACTGTTCCGTTTTCGTCTAATTTATTTCTAAATACCCATTTGGTGCCAATTACAGTGTGATGCAGTGGTCGTGGTACTAGATACCATACTCTGTTTCGCTCAAACTGGTTTAGTTCTTCCTGCATTGCTTCTACCCAACTTGGGTCTAATATAGCTTCATCAATCTTCTTAGGTTCTATATGAGATATGAATGCAGCATGAAGAAATTCGTTAATCATTTGTCCTCTGGTGCGTAGAGGAGCAAGAGGGTTACCGATGACCTGCTCGGGTGGATGATCCTTCTTCCACCGGAGCGAAGGTCCTAGTGGGTTGAGTTCTTCAGTTGACTGGATGTGAGTAGGTAAATCAGAGATTCTGATAGACCCATCTTTCTCATTGGTTCCTTCAACTGCAGTAGAGGTGGATGCCACTGTTTCATTGATGGCTGGCTGCAGTGCTTGTTGGCCAGCAGACTCCTCTGCTTGAGCTTCAGGGATTTCTGGTTCTAAGGAGCAGTCAGCCCTGCTTCTGTAATCAATCTCATCATCAACATTTTCGTCAATATAAGTGCTTTCCAGTCGATTACTTAAGTTGTTGATTTGTATATTGGATAGTGTACAGTCAGTAGGTTCATCAAATTTTACATGCACTGATTCTTCTACATTAAGAGTTCTATTATTAAATACTCTGAATGCCTTACTAACTGTAGAATAGCCAAGAAATATTCCAGCATCAGATTTGGCATCAAAGGCGGTGAGATGAGTCTTTCCATTGTTGTGAATAAAACATTTGCAACCAAACACATGGAAATAAGAAATATTTGGCTTACTGCCATTCCAGATCTCATAAGGGGTTTTATTTGCTCGCTTATTAATCATCGATCTGTTCTGCGTATAACATGCTGTGTTGACAGCTTCTGCCCAAAATTTCTGCGATATTTCTGATTCCGCGAGCATAGTTCGCGCAGCTTCTTTTAAAGTGCGGTTCCTACGCTCAGCAACTCCGTTTTGTTGAGGAGTTCTAGCTGCAGAGTATTCGTGTTTAATACCAAGGTCATCTAGATATGATTCGAGTGATTGATTGGTAAACTCAGTACCTTTATCACTGCGAATTCTATCTATCCCACACGATTTCTCATTTTGGAGTCTTTTCAGTAATTTGATCAGCTTTGGAGTAGCCTGATCTTTACCACTTAGGAACAAGACCCACGTGAAACGAGTGTAATCGTCTATTAACACTAGGGTGTACTTCATTCCCCCTAGACTTGTTACTGGTATAGGACCAAACAGATCCATATGCAGCAACTCTAGGCACCGAGAAGAAGATTTACTCCCTTTGTTCTTAAAAGAGGATCTGATTTGCTTACCGAGTTGGCATGCTGCACAGATCTTGTCCTTTGAGAACTCAATTTGGGGCAGTCCAACAACTAGATCAAGTTTACGCAGACTAGCAATAGTTTTAAAATTTAAGTGACTCAACCGTTTGTGCCAAAGCCAATTTTTGGAAGTATTCTGGGCAGCTAAGCAAGTAAAGGAAGTAGGCTGATTAAGATTCCAATCAATTTTATATGTGTTATCATGCCTTCTTCCTATAAGTAATACATTGCCATCAGTAGATTTAATTGTGCATGAATGCTGATTGAATTCTACGGAATGACCATTGTCACATAATTGACTTATGCTAATCAAATTATAGCATAGATTTTCAACTAAGAGAATATCTTTAATGATGAGGTTACCGTAGATAATCTTACCCTTACCTACGGTTCTACCTTTCGCGTTATCTCCAAAAGTTATTCTGGGTCCGGTGGAGTCCACTAGTTCAGACAATAAGCTTGCATTCCCTGTCATATGTCTAGAGCATCCGCTGTCTAGGAACCATTCTGAGCTCCGAACTGGATGCATTCTAGTTTCCTGCAATTAAAGCGATAGACTGATTGGTACCCAATCCTACTTGGGTCCTGGTAGGATTAGTCCTTTCGGAACCCACACTTGTATGACCCTGAATGACTTAGGTCGGTGTGTGTTCTGAAATGTGTGTGCATTTATAAATGTAGGTGATGATTTTAGCTGTGGAGTGTGATAATATGTGTATGCATGTGCTTTTGGTTTGTAGTTCCTGTTATTCAGCATATACCTCTTCTGGACAGGTTTACAGTTGTAGTACCAGTTGGGTTTAACCTCTCTAGCTGCTCGACCAGTGGTTTTAAGTTCATTTCTGAACTTTTGCCTTGGTTTAGCCTCTTTGAGTGGTTCTACATAACCGATACCTCTGTGCTGTACCTGTTCCTTGATGAGTGTTGCTTTAACAGGTTCTTTAACCAGTTCATACGGGTCATATACTATGCTAGATCTTACAAAGTTCATTGATTGAACCTTGCCTTTTGTTAGACACAGTTGAGGCTCATTACTAGATGATCTGCTGTCATTGCTATTAAAGCCTATGCCAGTTAAATCACCAGCAAGCCTTATAGACTCAAGCATTTCATCTTTTCTGGTAGTCGACGCATTCCAAGTGCTAACCAGTTTGCTGAGTTTCTGGTACGCACACTTGGCTTCATCTCTTTCTTTCACTAGGCGACTGGCTGCTTCCCTTAAGCAATTCAACTCCCTTGATTGTTCACAATCAAGTTTGTTTTCAAGCGTTTTAGTTGGAATTGAGTGCTCAGTCTTATAGCTTTCAAAAGATTCGTATAGCGTCTGATACTCATTTATCATGTCCTGCAATGCATTGGTGAGTTCATGATGTGTAAATTCAGATAGGTTGGTTTCATGTACCTCATTTTCATCATTCGCCATTAAGCAGTGGACTTCTTCGTCTTCACTCTCGCTTGATGAGCTAATTGACTCCTCTGATTCTGATTCAGAATCAGCCCATTTGCTCTTACTATCTTCTGCCACTAAAACCTTTTGATCTCTGTCCCGTTTGGATGTTCTTCTGGTTTCCTTGGATTTTCTGTAATCCTTGGATCCTCTTTTGTGATCATCCTTTTTGGGTTTAGGACAGTCTGCGATGAAGTGCCCTGGTTTGAGACAGTTGAAGCATACTCGCTCTTCTTCTTCTGAATTTCCTTTGGAGCTTTGCCTTCGAGGATATGATTGATAAGGTCTCTGGTTCTTCTTCATGAATTTTCCAAATTTCTTTACGAACATTGCCATCGCATCGTTACACATCTTTTCTGGAGTCATTTCAGTAGGAGTAGGCAGAGACTCAGATGCAGTGAGAGCTTTTGTTGGTTGACTTGTACTTGGTTCATCTTCAACCCGAATGCCTAATTCGAATTCATAGGCTTTTAAATCAGCAAACAAATCATGTAGATCTATCTTGTTGATATCCTTCGATTCTCTCATAGCAATGGTCTTGACATCCCATTCTCTTGGTAGACCTCTCATCACTTTGAGAGTGACTTCTCTGTTGGGTAACTCCTTACCCAGACTGCTTAGTTCATTTATTATTCCAGTCACTCTTTCATCATACTCGTTGAGAGTTTCTCCATTTATCATTTTGATATGCTCAAACTTTTGTAAAGCCACAGTAAGCTTGTTCTCCTTGGTTTGATCATTTCCTTCACAGAGTTGAGCAATCTTTTCCCAGATCTCTTTGGCTGTTGGGCACATTTTGATTTTGTTGAACATATTTTTGTCCAAAGTTTTGAACAAAATGTCTTTAGCCACGTTGTCTAGGTTTGCCTTTTTTTTGTCTTCATTTGACCATTGAGATCTTTCCTTTTCTACCATTTGTGGATCACCACTTGTGATAGAGGCAGCTGTATTGATTTTCATGATCTTCAACGGTCCTTCGGTGATCACATACCACATATCATCATCTTGAGCACTTAGGTGTGCTTGCATACGGATCCTCTAGTCATCATATTCGTCTTTTTTGAACATTGGAATCTTGCTGAATGAGGCCATCAGTTTTTGGTAAATAGTAATTTCTCAAGATTGAGAAGACCTAAGCTCTGATACCACTTGTTGGGATCGGGGTAGTGTTTAGAAGGGGGGGGTTGAATAAACACTAGATATAATTTCGATTTCTTTTTCTGGTTAACTGTAAACTGTTAAGTGTTACAGTTGCTTCTCAATAACAGGCAAGTCAGTAGACACTTGTTATAGTGCGGAAGACGTCTACAAAACTTGTGAGGAATAAAACTGAAGTAATAAAGCAATAAACGAATAATACGAGAGTTGTTTCTGGAAGTTCGAAGCACAACGCTTCTACGTCTCCCCTTCTTCCTTTGCAGGAAGGATTCACTAGAAGACTTGGTTTACACTTTACAGTATACAACCTCCTTAGGCACTAACACACTTGGCCTAAACTCCTAGCAATCACACTCTTCTTATCTTTTGGATACAAGTGATTTTACAACACTCTCTACAGAATAAAACTTTCTAGCTTTGAGAGTTTCTAAGCCGCAGACTTCAATTGAAAATAATCTGTCACAGATTCAGTTTTGCGGTTTGTCTGCTCTTTGCTGAACGTTTGAAATATCAGTCGTATAGCTTTCTTGCTTTGAAGTATTTCTCTTAGTTTGAAAGTTGCTCAGCACTTCTTCATTCTCTGCTTGGACGTATTTATAGGTTTGGTTGTCCAACGGTAGCCTTTTTGTATATGGAATGGATTAGCTTTCCAAATACCTGTTGTCTTCTTTCCTATTTTGTAAAACAACGGCTCTTTTCACTCTGACGGTAATGGTGGCGGAGATATAGCAGGGTGCGCCGCTCTGTTGTACCTTTGTCAGAGAATGTTGTACTTACTTTGTCTTGTTGCTTAGACTTCTGCTGGTTTCTTTGTTCAACTGGTCGTTCATCCTCTTAAGACCAGTTGATGTCCTTGTTCAGTGAGAGACTTTGCAGTTGATAGATATCCAGTTTATGTCTTCATCCGGTTGATGTCTTCATCCGGTTGATGTCTTTACCAGTTGATAACTTTATCCGGTTGATGACTTCATACCAGTTGATGACTTCATCCGGTTAGTGTTTTTATCAGTTGATAGCTTGTCCGGTTGGTATCTATCCAGTTGATGTCTTCATCCGGTTGATGACTATCCAGTTGATGTCTTCATCCGGTTGATGGCTTGTCCGGTTGGTGTCTATCCAGTTGATGGCTTGTCCGGTTGGTGTCTATCCAGTTGATGTCTTTACCCGGTGAGACTTTAATATCCGGTAGGTGTATTCACCCGGTAGGTCTTTAGCATCCGGTTGATCTTTAACATCCAGTAGGTGTTTGTAATCACCAAAACTTAGAAATCGTTTTCCCAACAGGTTGCATGCAATTAATTACGGAATTCCTAACTGAACTGAGAGCATGTTAGTGTATTATAAGGGTGAATGCGATGTAAGTTATCTTGGTTGGGGAATTTGAATATTATGTGGATCAAATGCAAGAAATTTTCTGGCTAGTATATGGTGTTACACTTGCATATGGCTTTTTCCCCATGATAGTATGATTATATGCACTAAGGGTATGGCTTAATACAATATTAATGGGTTAAGGGCACGGGGGTCCTTACATTAGTGGTATCAGAGAAGTGGTTAGCTCTTTGTGGCTGTTGAGGGCCTAGGAAAATGTTAATGGGAATGAGAAGCACATACGTATGCATGATGGTAGTTAGTGTTGCGTGACACGACTATAATGCTTATGTGCGTTTATGATATGTGTTGATAATTGGAATATGTTGTGGCTAACCATGATGGTTGCAGGTGTATGGAAATATATATGAGATTATGTGGAATGAGCATCACCTCTTGAGTCCAAAGGACAATATGCACATGTGCGGGGTCACCTCTTGCGCCTACGGGGCATGTGGCATGTGCATGGGAGTACCTCTTGGGCCTGCGGAACAAAGTGATACATTCCTGATTATGCCGCTGTCATGTCGAAGCGATGATGCCGCTGTCGTGTCGAAGCGATGGTAAATGCCGCTGTCACATCGAAGCGATGATGCCGCTGTCATGTCGAAGCGATGATACCGCTGTCATGTCAAAGCGATGATGCCGCTGTCATGTCGAAGCGATGGTAAATGCCGTTGTCACGTCGAAGCGATGATACCGCTGTCATGTCAAAGCGATGATACCACTGTCATGTCGAAGCGATGATGCCGCTGTCGTGTCGAAGCGATGATACATGCCGCTGTCACGTCGAAGCGATTATGCCGCTGTCATGACGTAGCGATGCGATCGGGAACAAAGTACTGCATTTAATGTGAGCCACCTCTTGAGTCCGAAAGGAACAAAGTGCTACATGAATGTGAGTACCTCTTGAGTCCACGATTATACCGCTGATTTCATAGCGATTGTTTATTCCGCTATTCTATTGGCGATGGTTTATGCCGCCGGGTATTCATAGCTATTGTTTATTCCACTATTCTATTGGCCATGGTTTATGACGCCGGGTATTCATAGCGATGGTTTATTCCGTTTTTCTATTGGCGATGGTTTATGCCGCTCGGTATTCATAGCGATGGTTTATTCCGCTATTCTATTGGCGATGGTTTATGCCGCCGGGTATTCATAGCGATGGGTTACTCCGCTATTCTGTTGGCAAGGGTTCATGCCGCCGTGTATATATAGCGACGGATCATTCCGCTACATCTATTGGCGATGGTTCATACTGCCAGGTATTATATAGCGATGGGTCATTCTGCTACATCTATGGCGATGGTTGATACCGCCAGATATCTATGACGGTGTTTTATGCCGCTTACTCTATGGCGAGGGATCATGCTGCCGATTCCATAGCGATGGATTATACCGCTATGTGCGTAGCACTGGATTACACCGCCTACGAGCGATGGGTGCTGCTTGTATACCATTGGTGGACGATGGATACAGGTATGCCGCTATCTTGTTAGCAATGAGGTATGGTGTATTATCGTTTTACTAGCATTATTGTGAATACCATGTGTTGTTATATACTGTCATGTGTTTGACGATGAGAATGTGGATGTCGTGTATCGACATGTACCGTCACGAGTTGACGATGGGATTGGGGATGTCATATGTTGGCATATACCGTCACGGGATGACGATGACATAGCAGATATTCTATGTAGACATGTAGCATCGTGACGACGAATAATACGTCTGGGTGTACGTATTTAGTCATATGGTTTAAGTGCTGTTGATGGGCACAAGGCGATGTCTACGTCACTGGTCGACGAGACTGTTACACCGAGCAGGTTTGTTCGATGGATTATTGGATGCATTGTACCGGTGAGTGTACCGCATCATGTAATTGAGGTAAATATTTGTCGAGTAGTGATATCTTTGGGTATACTCGCTGGGATGGCTAAGGCCAAGTGATTGGTGGTAAGAGTAGTCATTGAGGAAACTACTCGCTTGTGGTTGTGATGTGTGGTAGACTTGGTCACACCCACCCTGAGGGTGTGGAATAAGTCCTATTGGATTAGGATTGCACCGTGGTTGAGCAAGGACACCGGGATATCCATTATGCTTTGGTATTCTAGAGGAATATTGGGTGATGACCCACTACTCTAATGGTTTGTACGGTATGGCATACCGGATGGAAAGTATGACACGTTGGTAGGCTCGGTGTAAGCCTATGGGGGCAGCGTATTGCTAGCCAGGTATCGTTGCAGTGATGTAGTGTGCTTGTTGTAGCCATTATACTACTCGCTGGAATCGAGTTTAGTGAATCGTATGATGATACGATGAGGGTAATAGTGGACTCTAGTAGTCACTATGTCGCATGAGGCTTGAGGCAGGGAATACCTCGCGGGAACGTTTATACGTCTATGGTTTTGAGGGACTTGTATTGGGGCATCTCTATTTTGTTGGGAATACCAACGTGAGTGTCGACAAGTCATTGTTAGCTCTGGTTGGGCATCTTTGCATGTGAAATGCAACGGGAGTCATAATTGGAATTGTGGGATATAGCTAGTGGGGTAACACTACTATATTGATTTTTATCTCTTGGAGAGATTTGGATTTTTACTGTCATGGAGACAGTTGGTATTGGTTGTAGGTTGATTGTAATCAGCCATGGTGAGCATTACTGGTGTTGGACCGAGTAATGGATTTCTTACCTCGGTGAGGCGTTTGAGGAAACGTCTCCGGGGAGATGCTCGATTGTGGAGTACTATGACATTAGTACAGAGCATCGTTGGGATGTGTATACATGGCGTATACGGGTTTTGATTAGGTAATAGTGGCATTGATGCACTATTCTAACCAGTTGTGTATTTCTAGGTTCCGGGATATATTTTGGTATAAATATATCCAGGTCTTCCTAACCGTGGTTCGAGGTTGTAGGGTCATGGATTCATGACGCTTTCCTTGTGAGGAAGGCGGTATTGATATACCTACCGGTTGAATCTCTTGGGAGATTCGTTGTTTTGGTTTGTGTGATGTTGATGTTGAAATCACACCCTTTAGTTTTGGTTTGTCAATCATTATTCTCCGCGAGGTGAGAATATCCGGGGATTGACAGTTGGTTATGGGACTCTGGGTATGTTTGGAGATACCTGAGTCTATTGCTTTGAGTATGCATGTTGTGTTGGTACTTGGGCATGTATGTGTATACGAATGCTCGTGTTTCGGTACTCGTCGAGCATCGGATTTATATGCTTTGATGAATAGATCTCCGGTGAGATTGTGGCACCTTGAGACTAGTAATCTCGATGGCACGATGTATTCTGAGGAATAATCGTGAGGTCCTGTTGACTTCCCCTGAGAAGGGATTGTCGTGTTTTGGGACCATGGTAATTTTGTTAGTTAATTCGATAGCTTCCCTGTTTTAGGATTGTTGAATCCCAGGATAAACGAGGGATGGCCAGTATTCGGATTTGTTTAGTGCCGCAATTGTTTGTTCTTGCATATCCTTTCGAGAATTTGAGACCTTGTGGAGTCTCGATTGTGTGTTTGGACCAAGATGTGATTTCTTGGAACACACGGATGTAGGCATCTTTGGAAATGTGTTTCGTGTTGATCGGGGCCGTGTTGTGGCCCAATCCGTGTTGCAATGTGGTGCAACCACTCCTTTGATGGAGATGGATTTGGAAAGCGGGAACCGGATTTGGTATAAGTACACTATAGTGTACTGGTGGTTTCCTGGATAACGATGTATGGTTAACATCGTAGGCTGAATCGTAGAGATATTGTCGAGGCGATATCTATTTTGGAATCACGAACATTCGTTTGATCTGCAGTTAGGGTTGACTGACTGCTTTTGGAGATGGTTAGCATCGAGGAATGCTGACGTCTTTCTTGAGTTTGTATTGGTTTGGGAGGTTACTCCATTCCAGGTTTTGGTGTGAGGTCGGTATCCTCGCGGTTAGTGTGTCGTTCATGACATGTTCATGATTCGACGATGTGAATCGGTTGGATTTTGTAATCTCGGCTTTGCGTGGTGTGAGCCGTGCAAATTTCGAGGAGGAAATTTTGTTAGTGGGGGATAATTGTGATGCTCGAGAATTATTGGTGTTAATCCCGGTGTGGTAATAATCCTTAATGGATTTTAATTGTGGCAATTGTGTATTAATTACGATTTTGGGACTCCCGGGGATTTTAAATCCGATTTTTGGAGTCATTGGATCCAAGGGATGGGATTGTATTCTCGTTGTGGTGATAACCTTGGAATTTGGTCTTTGGTGGGATTTGGGGTCCGTAGTACTTTGTACTGGGGCTGGTGATGGAATTTGTGATGAGCAGGGATTATAAATGTTAATCCCGTAGTGTTAATAACCCCTAAAGTTGTTTTACGTGGCGACTTGGAGTTTAATTGCGGTGTTGGGCCTTCTGGGCTCGTTTATTTGGGTAGTTGGGATCGTTGGATCCCGAGGTTGAGATTGTGTTCTCATTCCGGTGAAAAATCTAAGAGTTGGGTTTTTAGTGTGACTCGGAATCTCGGGTGCTTTGTGTGGGCACCGGTAGGGGGTTTTGGAGTTAGAGAGAGAATTTTTGGAAACAGATGATTTTTAATGAATCATGATGTATTTGTGGGGCTATTAGTATTTTGGGGTATTTTTGCTATAAATACCAGTTGAACCCGAGATTTTAATTATCGGAACCATTTTTTTTCCTCACCTTGTTTCTCTCTCCCCGCATCCGCGCATTTCCCGATCCCCTTTGACCCCCGCCGCTTCCAGGCTTGCGCCCGCCGCCGTCCGGCCGCCGTTCGGCGCGTCCGACCCGCCGCCGGCTTCGTCTCTTCCAGGCGCACCTCTCCATACCATCAATTCGAAGTTTGGTCGCGATTTGAGTTCGGATTTCTGCAGAAAGCGCTAGGGTTCGAAACTGGATTCTGTCCGATTTTGGGGCTCGATTTTTGGTACGATTTTGGGGCTTTTATTCAGGTGTTTTTGGGGCGTTTTGTGCTTTGATTTGGGTCGAAAATTTCTTACTTTGTAGTTCAAAAAAATTGTTGCTTAATGGTTCGAATTTCAACCAAAAATTCTTCGAGCAACCTGCTCGGCATAATGGTCTCGTCAACTAGTGACCCAGACACTACCATGTGCTCACCATTGGCACTCAAACCATACGATTAAATACATATACATAAATGTATTCATCAAAACGATGCTACGCGTCTACATAGACATCCACTATGTCATCGTTGTCTTCTCTTGATCATCTTATAAACATCATCATCTTATCATAAAAACTCAAAAATGCTAACCCATTTCTAAACCAAACATCAATAAAACTTTAGGAAGGGTTCCATACCTCTTGAGGACTCCAAATCTTAACAAAAATCCCACAAACAAAAGTTTTGTGGAGCTTTCCCTTTCCTTCCTTGCTAAATTTCGAAAATGGGGAAATGGGTAGGGTTTGAGAGTGAAATTGGGGATTAAAAGTGTAAAGGGTAAAGTGAGGTGGGTATAGTGGGGTATGGGTTTATAAAGGTTAAATTAAAATTGTACCCCAATAATTAACATGACGTATACAATACCCCAATATGGTATTTTAAAAGCATTTTACAAAAATGCACCAAACTTCCATTAAATCCATATCTTCCACATAATTAACAACCAATACAAATAAATCATGTTAACACCCCATTTTCTAACATGCATAACATGCACCCTGAAATGCAACCCCGGGTCACGCCTACCATGTGACTAAGCATTTCAACAAGATAATTAATTTCAACACATAAATCAATTATCAACATAATTCATCATATAAACATAATTAATGCCGAAATTGCAATTAATTAATTTCGGGGCATCACAATACTCCCCTACTTATAAGATTTCGTCCTCGAAATCGCATGCACTTACCCAAAACAGAACTAAACATAAATCACATACCAGAAAACAGTTCCGGGTAGTGCTTCATCATATGCTGCTCCGTCTCCCACGTAGCCTCCTCGACACCCCGACGATCCCACTGAACTTTGACCATTGGTATAATCATGGTTCATAATCTGCTATCCTCTCGATCCAGAATTCTGACCGGTCGTTCTACGTAGGATACATCTGAGTCCAACTGCACTTCAGTAGGCTGTAATACATGAGACGGATCTGGCTCATACTTCCATAACATAGAGACGTGAAAGACATCATGAATACCAGATAAAGACGGCGGTAGAGCCAAACGGTAGGCCAAAGTACCGATACACTGCAATACTTCATATGGCCCAAGATACCTCGGAGATAACTTCCCCGCATACCAAAACGAACCACACCTCTGAAGGGTGAGATTTTCAAGAAGACCCTATCTCCTACTTGGAATTCTAGCGGTCGCCGTCGTTTATTGGCATTGGCTGCTTGCCTATCCTGGGCCGCTTTCATCTTCTGGCGTATCAACTTAATGTTTTCTTCCATATCCCTAATCATATCTGGTCCTCCGACCGCTTTACTAGTCAAGTCCTCCCAATACAGCGGTGACCTACATCGTCGTCCGTATAGAGCTTCAAAAGGGGCCATTTGAATGCTCGCCTGATAGCTGTTATTATAGGAGAACTCCACCAGTGCCACTGAATCCTGTCATGGAGTATCAAACTCCAATACACATGCCCTCAACATATCTTAAAAGCGTCTGTATAGTACGCTCTGTCTGACCATCTGTCTGAGGGTGATAAGTTGTACTCAGTCTCACCTCTGTGCCCAAAGCTGTCTGGAGACCCTCCCAGAAATGTGAAGTAGGCATTGGGTCTCTGTCAGACACAATCGAGACTGGAACCCCATGCAATCTCACCATATCCCGTATATATAATTGGGCCATCTTTAGGTATGTGAAAGTCATACAGTAAGGGATAAAATGAGCCACCTTCGTCAGCCTATCCACGATCACCCAGATCGCATCAAATCCAGAGGCCGTCCTTGGCAAGTGGGTCACGAAGTCCATAGATATGTGTTCCCACTTCCATTCAGGTACCTCTAAACTCTTCAGTCCGCCACCAGGCCTCTGCCTCTCCGCTTTTACTTGCTGACAAATCAAGCACTTCTTGACAAAGGTGATGACGTCTATTTTCATCCGTCTCCACCAAAACTGGTCGCATAAGTCCTTGTACATCTTTCTTCCACCTGGATGTATGCTAAACATGCTGTTGTGAGCACGGTGCAAGATCCCTTGACGTAACTCTGGTGCCCTCGGCACTACCCAACGGTTACCAAGTCTCAAGGAACCATCTTCTGCCACTCTGAACTTTGATGGCTGACCCTGAAGTACTATCGATGACCATCTCTGAACCTCATCATCCGACCTCTGGGCTTTCCTGATAGCCTCAAATATGTTTGTGTGATATCCCCAAAATGATTATGTGATTTTAATCATTAATTTAATTATGATGATTTTGGTGTTAATTCATGGGATTGAATTAATATTATTGAGGAGATACATTTCAGGGTGCATGTGATATATGTTGGGATTTTGGGGTTGTGGCATGTTTATTTGGGGTGTGTGTTATTTGTTTTGGTGAAGCATGTTTAAATGGGAATTAAAGTATTTTATTGAGAAAATACTATAAATATCATGTGAGGATATTTTAATACATTGTGCTAAATACTGGGACCAAAACATAACACATCATACCACCCAACACCCAACCACCCCCCCCCCCCCCCCAACCCATGCTGATGACACAACAAGGCTGACTTTCCACCCCACTTGGCTCAATCATTTCACCCTTCTCCTCCACTCCAAATCTCGCCCTTTCTCTCCCAAATAATCTTCAGCATCTGCTAAGCAAAATCGTGTGGAGCCCTTCCATTTTCATTGCTTGGAGACCCTCCAAAATCGGAGCAAAGTAGGGTGAGAAACCATGCTCTGTTTTTTATTTAAGCTTGATTTAGTTCATGTTTTTAAGTGGTGTGAAAATGGCATGTTAGCTTAGGTTTCTTAAATCCTTCGATTTAAATGCTTACATGGTGTTGTTATGAAGCTTCCAGTATTTTTCTTTGAGCATGTTACATGTTTTATGTGAAGGATTTAAGCATGTAAAATATAGTGTTCAAAAATTTGGGCAGGGGTTTGTATGTTGAGCCGGATCCATCTCATGTGTTGCAGCCTTCAGAGGTACAGTTAGATTCTGATGTGTCTTATATTGAGCGGCAGGTTAGAATTCTGGATCGAGCGGATCACAGAATTCGGAACAAGGTGATGGTTAAAGTTCAGTGGGATCGTAGGGGTGGCGAGGAGGCCATATGATGCAGCAGTAATCGGAACTGTTTTATGGTATGTGAATTTACGTTCTATTTGGCATTGGTAAGTACATGCAAATTTTGAGGTCGAAATTTCTAAGTTGGGGAGTATTGTGATATCCCTGAAATAATTATGTGCATTATGGCTTTTAATGTTAGTTGTGAGACTAATATGGTGTTATTGTTATTATATGTTTAAGGACCCTCGTGCCCTTAACCCGTTATTAGTGTATTAACCCTTGCCATTAGTGCATACAATCATGTTATCAAGGGGGAAAGAGATTACATGCAACCCTAGCATGAAATACCATTTATAAAATTTCTTTACATTATTCGTATAATGTCTAAACTTTCCCCAAAGATAATCCATAAACATGACATGCACCTTTATACATACACTAACATGCTCTCAATTCATTTTTGCAATTCATAAATAATTGCATGCAACACGTAAATGAAAAGAGAAAGGCTCTTTCCTTCTTTATACAACCCATATACACATTATAGTGCTCACATGCGAGCATCAAATAAGTATATGTGTATCCAATGTATAAAGTATCATGCTCAATACCGTCACTGGCACCTCAAATCCATAGCTCGAGCTCAACTCCAAAGCCATCGATGTACCTAATCACCTGCCCCAACAGAGACAGCCCCCACATGGGGTGAGCATATCAATATCCCAAATCCAATAAGTACAATATTACATTTCATAATTTACACAAGTAAATGCTATGAATATTAAAAGACACTCCCTGGATGGCGTCATCCTCTTCTGGGATCCCCTGTGATGTTCCTGTTCTCAAAATAACTGAAACCATCAAATTCCCAATGCCAGTTAATCGTTACATTGATTAAAAATTATGTTTGCCAAGTACCGTTATCATAATCAATAATATCAAATCATTAAACAATGATTAAAGGTATTCCATATATCTCACTTATGGTTTCATAGTTCTATCTCATCGCTCGGTCTACAATAGCAGCATTTTATCCTCACGCATGCTCAACAGCAGCGGCGTCATATCCGATATTCGCTCAAAGGTGACAACATCCAATCATTGCTCGCTCAAATGCGGCACCATATAATTCCCAATATCTATCAAATTATTGCAATATAATGTACCATGCATTCAACAATTGCAATTACAAAAAGGGCTATGCTCATACATGTAACACCCCCGAAATGTCATATGATTATGTGCTATGATGATGAAGTATGATATGTTTAAGGGTTGTGGTGTATTTGAATTGGGGGATTATAATTATGATATGATGATATCACTTAGGGGGCATGTAGGGTGTTTTAAGGGATGTATTAATTAAATGAAGTTATAAAATATCGAGTGAGGATATTTTTATACATCGTACTAAATACCGGGACACAATTAAACACCACATGACCACCCCAACCTTCACCACCCCCCCTACTCGGCCACCTCCCCTCCCCCACTTGGCAACCCATGCCTTTTCCCACTTGGCAACCCATGCTTGCACTCATTACTTTCCAATCAACTCTCCTCCATCCCCTTCTCCTCCTCCTCTCCTCCATTTTCGTTCCAGATTTAGCTGCATTAAGGCAAGGAAAAGCTTGGTTAGAAGGGTGTCTAAAACCTTGCAAAAAGAGGAGCAAAAGTAGAGGGGTAAGCCTTACTCTGTTTTTCGGAGTCTTGGATTGAGTTGGGTTTTGTTGAATGATTTTTATGCATGCTAAGTATAGGTTTGGGTGAAACCTTGGTATGAGTACTTACATGGTAGTTTTATGTAACTACTAGCATGTTTGTTTGAGCATGTTACATGTTTTATGTGATAGATTTCTGGTTATGAATCTATGTGCTCGAAAACCTGGGCAAAGAAGAACATACTCTGTTTTTCTGTATAGATTGGTTGAGGATGAAGATTATGATGATGTTATGATGCATGTTAGCTTAGGTTTTGCTAAACCTTTAATTTGAATACATACATGGTAGTTTTATGAAGCTTATAACATTTTTGTTCAGGCATGTTTTACGCCTTATGAAGTAGAAATGATGGTATGAAATGAGGTGCTCAAAAATCTGGGGAAGTCCCGATTTTTCAGAGCTCTCGATCAATTGAAATTTTGGTCCCGGTCGATCGAGCGAGGCAGAAGCTTTTAAGCCTGGTTTGAATTTCAGGCGTCGATCGATCGAGGGATTTTCCGATCGATCGGTGAAGCTTCTCGATCGATCGGTAAAATATTTCGATCGATCGATCGAGGCAGAATGTTTGGGCACTGTTTATGCACAGTTTCTCGATCGATCGAGACCTCGGGGCCGATCGATCGAGAGAGGCAGAATGTTGAAAAATAAATGATGATTTGTTTTGTTAAGTTTATGGTATGAGATGATATTGAGGCATCTAATATGGTATTATGTGGTCTTGTAGAACCATCCCAGGTACCAGCACAATCAAGGAGATAAAGTCTGTTGACTCCTCCTCCTTTTAAAAAGGTACGTAAGAGACGTACGGGCATCGGAAGGTAAAACACATCTCTACACTATGACTAGGCATTTATCGCATGATGTTTATACGATGTTTATATGATGATGTTTATACGATGTATATAATGATGTGATACGATGTTTATGATGTGGTAAGATGCCACGGGGTAAGATGCCCATATGGTAAGATGACATACGATATTTATTATGTGGTAAGATGCCCATATGGTAAGATGACATACGATGTTATTATGTGGTAAGATGCCACGGGGTAAGATGCCCATATGGTAAGAGGCCATACGATGTTATTATGTGGTAAGATGCCACGGGGTAAGATGCCCATATGCATGAATATGAATCAGGGACAACAAAAGAAGTTAATGAATAACAAGCATAACTACTTAACCAATATTTCATGCATTTACTGTGATGTTTTTATGATGTTAAGTAAGATTGTATATGCTCATGATGTGTTGTCCCTGTAGGTACACTTTTGGACTAAAGGACTAAGGGTCGGGTTGAGGCAGTGAGCCACGAGGAACACAGGAATGTTTAGGTTTCAAGTTATGATTAGTATCTACTCTAGGAGTAGTGTAAATCTAAATGTTGGCATTCTTTTGGGAATGTAATGAATTTTTTTGAAGTTTTGTATTTTGGCCTGTAATACTGTTAGCTCATGTAACAACCAGAACCTTAAGATGTTATTAATGCATGATTAGTCCTTCTTATGTCCCTATAACACTGTTAAGGTAGCGAGGTCCCACACATACGTTATACGTACCTTATAATTCCGTAGTTCGAGTCCAACCTTGCCTGAGTCCCACGACCCGATGAATTATGTGCTAACACACAAATAATTCACGATCAAACATAAGCATGCAACCACGTGCCCAAGCACATTTACAATCCCCAAATATATCGTCAATTCATGACGATTTACCCTTTTAAAAGACCTCGGGTCAAGCATGCATAATACCCAAAATATTCCATTTTGCAAGTTGAAAAGTTAACCAACTAATCAAACGAGTATTCCAATTTCTTATTAAAATTTGGCTCCAACCAATCCATTTAAAAGTATAGCATTCCCATTGGAATGTAGACATTGTCCCGGAAATCGGCTAATTAAACCTCGATTCCAAAATCCCGACATTTTCCAAAATTTTTGAAAAAACAACATCCTTCGAGCGGCGATCGATCGCCGATTTTATCACGATCGATCGCCCCCAACCAGTGGCCACCGCGATCGATCGCGAGCCTCCGCGATCGATCGCCAACCCGCTCGCGATCGATCGCCGAGATCTTGCAATCGATCACCATCACTGTTCGTCTTCACAAATTTCCAGCTGCTCGTCACGATCGATCGGCACTCCTCGGCGATCAATCACGACCTGCGATTTTTCGAAAAACTCGAGCTTTAATGGTGTTTTTGACACCCAAATTCAAAACCAACACCCCTAACTTCCTCAACACCTCCAATACATCAATAAAACTCAATAAAAACACTAAAAACAACTTTTTAGATTTTTAACCAAAACCTCCAAATCTCAAATCCAACCCAAAACTTGACCAACAAGCACAATACCATAATCAAATCGAAGCTAAAGGTGAGGAGAAGAAGATTACCAGCTTTTCTTCAAGAAATCGGGCTCCCAAAACGAGCCCCCCAACGATTTGTTCCAAGAGAAAAGGAGGGAAGGGTTTGGGGTGAGAGAGAGAGGCGTGAGGGAGAGGAGAGATTCCGCATAATGACGGAATACCGAGTCCATTTGGTATATATATAGCACCAAGGCTCCAAAATATCAATACCTCCACAACTACATCATGATTCATTAAAAAACATCTGTTTTCAATAATTATCTCTCCAACTCAAATTCTATCACCAGCCACAGTACAAAGTGCTCCGGACTCCAGGTTCCACCAAAAACCAAATTCCAAGGTTATCACCACGATGAAAAGACAATCTCATCCCTTGGATCCAACGACTCGAAAACAGGATTTAAACCCCCCATGAGTCCCTAAAACCGTAATTAATTCATAATTGCCACAATAAAAATCCATTAAAGATTATTACCATCCCCGGGCATCACAATTATCCCCCACTAATAAAATTTCGTCCCCGAAATTTGCACAGGCGCATTCCACGTATCGCCGAGACCACGCAATCCAAACGATCCACATTGTCGAATCATGAACACATGAACGACGCACCAACCGCGAGGATACCAACCTCGCACCAGTACCTGGAATGGGATAAACCTCCCAAACCATTACAACCGCAACAGAACGTCAGCATATCACAATGCTAACCATCTCAAAGCAGTCAGCCAACCATAACTGCAAATCAAACGAATCATTCGTGATTCCAAAATAGATATCGCCTCGATGATATCTCTACGATTTAGCCTACGATGTTAAACATACATCGTTACTAAGGAAACCACTAGTACACAACAGTGTACCTAAACTACATCCGGCTTCCACTTTCCAAATCCATCTCCATCAAAGGAGTAGTTGCACCACATTGCAACACGGATTGGGCAACAACACGGCTACCGATCAACACAAAACACATCTCCAAAGATGTCTACATCCATGTGTTCCAAGAAGTCACATCTTGGTCCAAACACACTATCTAGACTCCACAAGGTCTCAAGTTCTCGAAAGGACATGCAAGAACAATCAATTGCATTCCCGCCACACGTGTCAACCACGACGCTTAACAAACCCAAAACATGGTCATCCCTTGGTTACCTAGGATTCAACAATCCTAACACATGGATGTTATCAATTCACTCATAAATGAATTACCATGGCTTAAAATACGACAATCCCTCCTCAGGGGAAATCAACCGGACCTCACGATCATTCCTCAGAATGCATCGTGCCATCGAGATTACCAATCTCAAGGTGCCACAATCTCCCACCGGAGATTTATTCATCCAAGCATATTAACCCGATGCTCGACGAGTACTAAGAAAATGCTGGCATTCTTAGACACACACCGGCATACAAGCCTAAGTACCAATACTACCTGCATACACAATGCACTCGGCTCGGGTATCTCTAATCATACCCATGAACTCCAAATATAACTGTCAGTCCTCGGTTATTCTCACCTAGTGGAGAATAATGATTGACGAACCAAAAGCCAAAGGGTGTGATTCCAACATCAACACCACACAACCAATTCAATGAATCTTCCAAAGATTCCCAACCGGTATATGAATACCGCCTTCCTCACAAGAAAAGTGTCATGAACCATGACCCTCCTCGAACCGCCGTTCGGAAAACTTGATATATTTATACCAAAATATACCTCGGAACCAACAAATACACAACCGATTCAGAATAGTGCATCCTTGCAACTATTACCAATCCAAAACCCGTATACATAACGTATACTCATTCTAACAATGTTCTGTACTAATACCATAGTACTTCACAATCTCGAGCATTTCCCTGGAGACGTCTCCTCGAACGTCTCACCGAAAGGTAAGAAATCCATTACTCGGTCCAACACCAGTAATGCTTACCATGGCTAATTTACAATCAACCTACGACCGATACCAGCTGTCTCCATGACAGTACAATCCAAATCTCTCCAAGAGATAAAATCAATATAGTAGTGTTACCCCACTAACTATATCCCACAATTCCAATTGTGACTCCCATTGCATTCCATATGCAAAGATTCTCAACCATAACCAACAATGACTTGTCGACACTCACGTTAGTACTCCCAACAAAACTGACTGCCCCAGTACAAGTCCCTCAAAATGTTTGACATATAAACATCCCCGTGAGGTATTCCCTGTCTCAATCATCATGCCACATAGAGACTACAAGAGTCTACCATAACTCTCATCGTATCACCATATAATTCACCAAACTCGAATTCAACGAGCAGTATAATGGCTATCACAAGCACACTATAGCAGTGCAATGATACCTGGCTAGCAAGTCGCTGCCTCCTCAGGTTTATACCAAGCCTACCAACATATCACGCGTTCCATCCCGTTACCCCATACCGTAACATCCATTAGCGTAGTGGGTCATCACCCAATGTTTCTCTAATACCAATGCACAAAGGACATTCCGGTGTCCCTTGCTCAATCACAAGGCAATCCTATTCATTAGGATTATCCACACCCTCACGGGTGGGTGTGACCATGTCTACCACACGTCACATCGACAAGAGCGAGTAGTTTCCTTAATACTACTCCTACTCATAATCACTTGCCATAGCCATCCAGTATACCCAAAGGTACCACTACTCGTAAAATATATACCTCAAATATGTGTTGCGGTACCCTTCCTATACGGCGCACCCAATAATTCTTCGAGCAACCTTCTCGGCATAATGGTCTCGTCAACTAGTGACCCAGACACTACCATGTGCTCACCATTGGCACTCAAACCATGCGACTAAATACATATACATAAATGTATTATTCATCGAAACGACGCTACGTGTCTACATAGACATCCACTATGTCATCGTCATCCCGTGACGGTACCCGTCAACATATGACACCCAAAATAACATCGTCAACTCGTGACGATACATGTCGACACACGACATGCATAATCTCATCGTCAAGCACGTGACAGTATATGTATATCAACGCATGTCATCCACAATAATGCTAATAAAATCGTAATATACCATACCTCATTGCTAACAAGATAGCGGCATGATCCCTAGCCATAGAGTCAGCGGCATAAATCATCGCTATAGATATCCTGTGAGGGCCGATCCTAATGTGGTGTTTAACGAACACATAATGATTATTTTCGTAAACAGCGGAAGATTTATTTCAAATGTCTTGTCAAATGGCCCTAAAAAAGTTTCGCTTTTAGGTGATACATATATACTGAAACTGAAAATATATAATTCCAGTTTCCAATTTAACATGTTGATCATAACATGATTACCAAGTATAACATCAACTGGTAGTAGCATAATTAAAATACAGATACTCGGGGCATACCCCGGTAAATTTAAAACAGAAGTCAAAATACGCTAACAACTACTGGGACTCAAAACATAAAACATAACCTGAGCTCGCTCTCAAGGAGCTCTGGTATCTCTCGATGCGTAGCTGTAAGCATCGTCACCATGTCCTCCTGTAAAGCCTGTCATGTCCGAACAACAAAAGACATGACAGCCCCCACAAAGGAGGTCAGTACCCAAGTACGAGAAATAAATAAATCATGTCAAATGACAAAGTATCATGCAATGCATACCATGTATGAATGTGATGTATGAATGGGTATAAAGAATCGAATCTCAAGATACCAAATATCGGAGTCCAAAGGAAGGTATCATCAAATAATATCAGCTCGAGCAGAGGGTGACAACACACGCACATTGCGCTAGGAGACTCATCCTATGTGCTGTGTTCGTCCATCCCTCGTGTCTAGGTCCGGTGACACGCGCGTGACTACAGTCGCTACCTATGCTGCCTGTCATCGCCGTGCTCGTCGTCCCCGACACTCAGAGTGAATGAACTCAGTCATAATCATGGATATCAAAGGAATGATAGATCAATATGATATGTCCATGAATCATTTATGCATCAAATGACATATGCAACTCAATATATCATGCAATCTCATGTGAAAATATATACAAATCATGTAACTTCACATATCATGTAATCCAAGACATTCATCATGTCAGATAGTCACATAAGAATCGTATAGTGACAATAAAATCATATCAATCAAGTAATGGCATAAAAGGTCATACAGTAGTATCATTACACGCCTTTGTCAGACGTCATGATACAACACATTTCAACGTACCTCGATCCAAGCTAATCTACCGAGACTTCTCAGATCAACCCTGGAATCTATTAACCTGGTCATATAAATTGGAAATAACACTAAGTGTTCAAATAGTGCATTGAATCAATTGCAACTTCTAAATATTGACCCTTAGCGATTTTCTTAATTTTCAGTTTGACCCATTTTTGTATAAAAATCATAATAAAACGTAAAAATGACTTGAGGCCAGTGGGAAAATCACGAAAACTCAAAGTACTAGAGTTAATCTTCAAGTCCAGAAGCTAGTTCACTCATCTTGATGCACATGCAAAGCAAACTATGCCAGTTTTAAAAATACTCATTATCTGTTTTGACAGAGTGAGCGGTTCTAAGGAAAAGAGCAATCTTACACAAGTAAACTCCAAATCATGTGAGGCAAGTTTCTAATGCAAGATAACTGTGATATCCCCGAAATAATTAATTGCAATTTGGGCAATAATTATGTGTATATGATTAATTATGGTGATAGTTGATTTATGTGTTGGAATTAATTATCTTGATGAAATGCTTAGTCACATGGAAGGCGTGACCCGGGAGTGCATTTCAGGGTGCATGTTGTGCATGTTGGGAGAATTGAGTATTAGCATGATTTATTTGTTATGGTTGGCAATTAATTGGAAAGCATGGGTTTAATTGAGGTTTTGGTGCATGTTGGTAAAATGTTTTAAAATACCATATTGGGGTATTTTGTACATCATGTTAATTGTTGGGGTACAATTTTATTTGGCCTATATTAACTATTACCCCACTTTATCACCCCACTTTACCATTCACTCTTTAAAATCCCCAAACCCTCTCCCAACCCTAACCCTTTCCCCATTTTCGATTTTTGCTCCAAGGTAGAAGAGAAACCTTTGCAAAATCTCCTTTGGTGTGATTCTTGAACCATCCCAGGTGGCAACACAGCCAAGGAAGTGAAGTCCTACCACATCCTACTTTTTGGAAAGGTACGTAGAGGAC
The DNA here is from genome assembly GCA_907163345.1 of Haberlea rhodopensis. Taxonomy (NCBI): domain Eukaryota; kingdom Viridiplantae; phylum Streptophyta; class Magnoliopsida; order Lamiales; family Gesneriaceae; genus Haberlea; species Haberlea rhodopensis. Next base: position 216,578 of record CAJQUN010000236.1, on the reverse strand, counting down.
GTACGGGCACCCGACGGTACATGTATCTATTATACTCATTGGATTATGCATTGTGGATGCGAGTATATGTGCAAATGTGCATTGTGGATGCAAATACATGTTGAATTTATGCATGATGACTATATATACATATGATGATTGTTGGTGCACATCCCATGAGTCATGGTCATCCTTTGATGATTTTAATGCTTGCCGCTATTTGTTTGGTGCCGCTCAATGTGAAGCGAGGGGTGGGAGCGCCGCATGTCACATTGAAGTGTGGTTGTCATATGAGGCGAGGAAAGAATATTTGCCGCTAAAATGTGAAGCGAGGGGTGGGAGCGCCGCATGTCCATTAAAGCGAGGTTATTCTATGCCGCCTATATGTGAAGCGAGGGGCATTAAAATACATTGTGATGAACAGACTAGGGATTGGTAATTGATGAATATGGAACGGTGTTATGTCATGACATGTGTGAACCATTAAATAATCTATTGATTATACTCATGAGTTATGGTACAGGGACAACCAAAAAGGAAGCGTTTAAATGCATGGGAAAAACAGGAAGTGTTTTATTATGATTTATGCATTTACGCCTTACATTCATATTGTGTTGTATATGAATTATTATATGCTCATACTTTGTGGGTTGTCCTTGTAGGTACTTTTTGGCATGATAGAAAGGGGCTAAATCGGGTTGAGGCGGTGAGCTTGTTAAGAAAACTTTTGACAGATGAAGGACAGGATTACTTTTGTATAGTGTCTACTCTAGGAGTAGTGTAAAGCTATAGTGAAAACATTCTTTTGATTGGGGATGTAATTAATCCACTTGATAGTCCTCTTTTTAGCTTGTAATTCTTAAGGCTCATAGTCTCAACACGATCATTTTACTCTGATAATTTATGTTAGCTCTAATTATGCCTTTAATCCGTATTTAAGGAACTAAGGTCCTTACATTAGTGGTATCAGAGTAGTGGTTAAAGAACCTGGGAACGAGTGAAGGGTAGCCTTAGCGTGATTGGCTAGGTGCTTACATTTGGGGAATGTTTATACATGTGTTGCATATTGATGTATATGCTGTTATACTAACATGCTTATTATTGTTTATGTTATCTAACGGACATATATATTTGTTTTGGAATTGTTGTTAACGCTTGTGTTACAGCATGGCGGCTATGAACTTGGGAAACCTCAATGAAGAGGTAGGTGACGTTGGCAGTGTTAATGCGAGTAACGGTCAGACGAACCCTCTACCTCCACCAGCTGTAGGCATGGAACCAGTGGCTCAGTTGTTGCTACCTGGTGAGATCAGTTTGACTCAGTTTCTGACCTTCCACCCGCCTATGTTTGAGGGGACAGAGTCAGGGGAAGAGGCTGAGGAATGGCTTGAGAGACTGGAACAGATTTTTGTGTCCGCCCCTTGTGCAAGGACGGCATGGCTGAGATTGGCGGAGTTCCAGCTAGCGAAGAAACCTTCCATGTGGTGGAGGACTACAGTGATGGAACTAAGGGCTCAGGGTGTATTGATTGACTAGACTCTTTTTAGAACCCGGTTTCTGAACCGGTATTTCTCTGCGGCTGCAAGGCAGATAAAGGAAGATGAGTTCACAAACTTAAAGCAAGGAGGTATGTCAGTGTCAGACTATGCTATGCACTACTCTTCATTACTGCGTTATGTTCCGCATATTGCCACAAGCAGACATGCAAAGATGAGACACTTTCTGAAGGGGTTACGGCCGGAGCTTTTTGACCGGGTTATCACCAACAACCCCACTTCTTTCGATGATGCTCTCACGAGGGCAGAGCTTGTGGAGATTGGAGTTGGGGCCTATCCTAGTGTTGTACCCCCACAGGTGCCACAACAGAGGCAAGCTACTGATAGCTTGAGGCCCCGAGGAGAGTCATTTAAGCCCCGTGGTGCTTCTTCATCCTCACGGTTCAGTGGAAAGAAATCTTTTGGCCGGAAGCAAGAAAACAGGAAGAACAATTGGTCGACCAACCGAGGGCCTATGCAAGGGAATAGATCGGGGGAGATAAGGTGCGACAAATGTGGTGGACCACACTATTCGAGTAATTACCCTGCTTGTTATAGTTGTGGCAAGATGGGACACGTCTCTCGGTATTGCCCCACACGGGGAGGACAGTCAGGTTTTCAAGGGAACAGGCCGAGATTTGAGGACAGGACGGTGCATCAGAGGCAGCAGACTATGCCTCGACCATCGGGAGGTCAGACAGTGGGACCGTCCCAGGGACAGGTGTATGCACTGACCAGAGAGCAGGCCCAGGCAGTCCCGGAGGAGGTGATCACCGGTACGTGCCATTTATTTACGTACCCTGCTTTTATTTTGATAGATACAGGTGCCTCCCACTCTTTTGTATATGTTGGTTTTGTGGAGAGACACCATATGCGCACGTCTTCGTTACCCACGCCTCTCATGGTATCGACACCCACTGGGAGAAATGTTATTGCCGATCAGTTTCTTGCGGATTGCCTCATTTATTTTGAGGGCAACGAGTTGAAGGCAAATTTGATTGTATTGGGCATGTCAGACTTCGACTGCATCGTGGGTATTGACATTCTGAACAGATACCATGTAGTGGTAAATTGTCGACAGAGAACAGTGAGGTTCATATCTGATTTGGGGATACAGTGGACTTTTTATGGCAACGGTTCTCGTGCGAAGATTCCGTTGATTTCGGCAGTCAAAATGTCTCAGTTGTTGGAACGTGGTCACACGGGCTATCTCATCTATGCCGTGGACACGTCGGGAAAGAATAAAGAGTTGAGGGTTGAGGATGTACCAGTGGTAGCAGAGTTTCCTGATGTATTCCCGGAGGAGATTCCCGAATTCCCACCGGCTAGAGAAGTCGAGTTTGGGATTGAGTTATTACCGGGGACATCCGCTATCTCTCGTGCACCTTACAGGATGGCACCAGCAGAGTTGAGAGAATTGAAGGAGCAGTTGCAGGATCTCCTTGACAAGGGATATATACGCCCGAGCGTATCGCCATGGAGTGCACCGGTTCTCTTTGTGAAGAAGAAGGATGGTTCGATGCGGTTGTGCATCGATTACCGGCAGTGAAAAAAAAGTATCCTCTCCCAAGGATTGATGATTTGTTTGATCAGTTGCAAGGTACCAGACTATATAGCAAGATTGATTTGAGATCCGGGTACCATCAGATTCGGGTTCGGGAGGAAGATGTACAGAAGACAGCATTTCGGACTCGATATGGGCACTATGAGTTCCTAGTGATGCCGTTCGGTGTGACAAATGCCCCAGCGGTCTTTATGAGCTTGATGAACAGAGTGTTTCAGCCATATCTTGATCAGTTCGTCATTGTATTTATTGACGACATACTTATCTATTCTCGGAGTGAGGAAGAGCATGCGAAACACTTGAGGACAGTACTCCAGATCCTCAGAGACCACCAGTTATATGCCAAGCTCAGCAAGTGTGAGTTTTGGTTGAGCAGTGTAGTATTTCTAGGGCATGTCATATCTAGCAGTGGGATATCGGTGGATCCCAGGAAGATTGAGGCTGTGATGGAGTGGGCTGCACCCACTTCTGTGCCCGAGATACGGAGTTTCCTTGGTCTTCTTGAAGATCTCGCCTTTCAGAGGTGTTGTGCGATTTGGGATGCGCGGAAAACTGTCTCCGAGGTATGTTGGACCGTACGATATTTTGCAGCGCATTGGCACCTTAGCTTACCAACTGGCTTTGCCACCTTCTTTGTCTGGCATACATGATGTGTTCCATGTGTCTATGTTGCGGAAGTATGAGCCAGATCCGTCTCATGTGTTGCAGCCTTCCGAGGTTCAGTTAGAATCCGATGTATCTTATGTGGAAAGACCTGTTAGAATTCTGGATCGAGCAGACCGCAGACTTTGGATCAAGGTGATACCTATGATCAAGGTTCAGTGGGATCGCAGGGGTGTCGAGGAGGCTACGTGGGAGACGGAGCGGCATATGGTGCAGCACTACCCGGAACTGTTTTCTGGAATGTTATTTATGTTTAGTTTCATTTTGGGGGACGTGCATACGATTTCGAGGACGATATCTTATAAGTAGGGGAGTATTGTGATATCCCCGAAAATAATTAATTGCAATTTGGGCAATAATTACGTGTATATGATTAATTATGGTGATAGTTGATTTATGTGTTGGAATTAATTATCTTGATGAAATGCTTAGTCACATGGAAGGCGTGACCCGGGAGTGCATTTCAGGGTGCATGTTGTGCATGTTGGGACAATTGAGTATTAGCATGATTTATTTGTTATGGTTGGCAATTAATTGGAAAGCATGGGTTTAATTGAGGTTTTGGTGCATGTTGGTAAAATGTTTTAAAATACCATATTGGGGTATTTTGTACATCATGTTAATTGTTGGGGTACAATTTTATTTGGCCTATATTAACTATTACCCCACTTTATCACCCCACTTTACCATTCACTCTTTAAAATCCCCAAACCCTCTCCCAACCCTAACCCTTTCCCCATTTTCGATTTTTGTTCCAAGGTAGAAGAGAAACCTTTGCAAAATCTCCTTTGGTGTGATTCTTGAACCATCCCAGGTGGCAACACAGCCAAGGAAGTGAAGTCCTACCACATCCTACTTTTTGGAAAGGTACGTAGAGGACGTACGGGCACCCGACGGTACATGTATCTATTATACTCATTGGATTATGCATTGTGGATGCGAGTATATGTGCAAATGTGCATTGTGGATGCAAATACATGTTGAATTGATGCATGATGACTATATATACATATGATGATTGTTGGTGCACATCCCATGAGTCATGGTCATCCTTTGATGATTTTAATGCTTGCCGCTATTTGTTTGGTGCCGCTCAATGTGAAGCGAGGGGTGGGAGCGCCGCATGTCACATTGAAGCGTGGTTGTCATATGAGGCAAGGAAAGAATATTTGCCGCTAAAATGTGAAGCGAGGGGTGGGAGCGCCGCATGTCCATTAAAGCGAGGTTATTCTATGCCGCCTATATGTGAAGCGAGGGGCATTAAAATACATTGTGATGAACAGACTAGGGATTTGTAATTGATGAATATGGAACGGTGTTATGTCATGACATGTGTGAACCATTAAATAATCTATTGATTATACTCATGAGTTATGGTACAGGGACAACCAAAAAGGAAGCGTTTAAATGCATGGGAAAAACAGGAAGTGTTTTGTTATGATTTATGCATTTACGCCTTACATTCATATTGTGTTGTATATTAATTATTATATGCTCATACTTTGGGGGTTGTCCTTGTAGGTACTTTTTGGCATGATAGAAAGGGGCTAAAGCGGGTTGAGGCGGTGAGCTTGTGAAGAACACTTTTGACAGATGAAGGACATGATTACTTTTGTATAGTATCTACTCTAGGAGTAGTGTAGAGCTATAGTGAAAACATTCTTTTGATTGGGGATGTAATTAATCCACTTGATAGTCATCTTTTTGGCTTGTAATTCTTAAGGCTCATAGTCTCAACACGATCATTTTACTCTGATAATTTATGTTAGCTCTAATTATGCCTTTAATCCGTATTTAAGGAACTAGGGTCCTTACAATAACTCAAAATTACACAATACATCTCTTATGAGTGTCAAGCAAAATAGTTCATCTTGAGGTACATTATGTGCAAAACGAACAGCCTAAAAAACTCGTATATCCCCTGCTTCCAGATTGTATAGTTGTTGGTAAAATTAGCATAACCTTTGCATATGAACTCCAAATTGAGTGAGGTCAATTCCTAATGCAAGATAATTTTGAATACTACAACTCTTATTAGAGCCTAAAACTTCAAATACGTATTCATGTATTCCCAGAAACACGAAGAACACGATGCATGAAACTCGCATGCACTGAATTTTCCAGATTTGACACATGTTGGTAAAATGACCATAACGTTTTCATCTTAAATCTAAATTAGCTGATTTTGGTGGCCAATTAAAGCTAACTCAAAATATTACAACTTGTATTAGAGGCATCATCGTCAAATTCGTAGCTTAAAAGTCGCAGTAGTTTGAACAATACACCATATACGCACTGCCTCGCAGAAGTTCACAATCTACAGCAGGTATTCTACTTCATTTCGAATGGAAATGCTATAATTCGAACCCATACAGTTTATAAACTAAATTTATACCTATATACCTTCATGAAGGTCGAAATTGGAAGCGAAAACACCAATCAAAGTCGTCCGGCGCTTACGAATTACAACAAACCGATGCCAACCCGCACAATCCTTCAGTTCTTGCCCTTCTTCATGCTCAGATTCGAAAAATATATGTTTTTACCTCTAAATCTTGGTTTGGATGCATGATTTTGAATATGATACAGCAAGAAACAAGGAAGGAAGCAAAATGAAAATGAGAATGAAGATGGTAGCAAAGGCGATAGTTTCCAAGTTCATTCTGCCGTGTCTAGATTTTGTTTCGTGTCTTGAGTTCTTATTTCTGACTCGCCGTGTCTTGATTTGTTTTCTTTTTCCTTTATTTTTCTTTTCTTTTTTTCTTTTATTAAGTATATATAACAACATATATGATATTGTTTGTTTTGGTAGTTGAAACTGATATTTTCTTTGCCGTCATTTTTTAATCACCTAGGTTTGCTTAAACATTGTTAAAACAGATTAATCATAATTAATTAGCAACTGGGTCTTACATATCCGGCGGTATGAATCATCGCCATAGGATTAGTGAAATGTACCTCGCTATGTAAATGTCCGGCGGTATGAACCATCGCCATAGAATAGCGGAATGAATCATCACTATGAATACCCGGCGGCATAAACCATCGCCAATAGAGTAGCGGAATGAACCATCGCTATGAATACCCGGCGGCATAAACCATCGTCAATAGAATAGCGGAATGAACCATCGCTATGAATACCCGGCGGCATAAACCATCGGCAATAGAATAGCGGATCCCTAGTCTTGTTATAGTAGTGTATTTTAATGCACCTCGCTTGTCATGACCACGGCACCAATACCCCTCGCTTCGACATATCAGCGGCATCGAATAACCTCGCTCAAATGCGACATGCGGCAATACCATCGCTTCAACATTTGGCGGCAAATATTCTTTCCTCGCTATGATATGACAGCGGCAAGTATTCTATCATCGCGTCAAGTGACAGCGGCAAAGCATTAAAATCATCACTCATCCATAACAACAACAAGAGGAGATACATAAGATAGCAGATTTTACGTAAATTCAGAGGAGAAGCACACGACCGTAGACGCAAACGAAGAAGAGGAGAACATCAATCGAGGCGGTGCGCTTACAACGAAGGCAAAGATTTTGACGACAGAGAAGACGACGGAGATGGAGGGCTATCATCCAATTCGTTTGATTATCTTTTCCTTTATGTTTATGATGATTAAGAACACGTCTATGCGTTTCTTTAATTTCATGAACTAATTTATTATTCTAGAGTTAGACAAAACTTGACTTGAAACTATGTTATTGATTATTGATTGAATATATTTTGGTTTTTCGTTTGGTTTATTTGTGATTCCTGATTTGAATGTGTTTCAATTAACTGATCACTAGTTGAATCGTCATATTTATTTAGAATCTATCACTCGAGAGAGGGGGTTTTGAATAGGTCCGTAGGAAATTACATCATTGGAAGTTTATATAGTCGAGAGACATATAACTCCAACGAAGCCATAAAACAAATCTTGCGCTATTGAAATTGTTTAATAATTTATCTTAGGTTTACACATCAAGATGATTGTTGAATGATATTTCTATTTAACACTCGAGAGAGGTAATAGAATAACATAGGATTCGTGGTTAATAAATTAGAAGAACATGACATAGTGGATAGTTGAGTGAAGTCGAACCTCTAGAATCCGTTCTCATTGATTTTCTCCAATTAAATTCTTCATATTGCTAATTTATTTTATTTTAGTAGATTAGTTTAATAATTATGCTATTGCTTATCTAAATAAAGTCGATACTATTTTAATTACAGTACTTTGTATAACTTAATTTTCAATCCATGTGGGTTTGACATCCATATTTTCAAATTCCTATACTAAAACTTGACACCGTACACTTGCGGTACGTTTACACCCATCAGATACCAATGGTGAAAGTACAGTGGGATCGACGGGGTGTCGAGGAGGCAACGTGGGAGACGGAGCAGCATATGGTACAACAATATCCTGAGTAATTTTCTGGTATGAATTTATTTTTTTATGAAACTGTTTGGTGAGTATGTACTGCAATGTTGCATATATGATGTTATTGCTTACCTTTTTGCAGTATTGTCCTATTCATGTTATGTATGTGTAATTTCGAGGACGAAATTCAATGAGTAGGGGAAAAATGTAATGCCTCGATATAACGTATACATGTGTGATATGGTTATGACGTAATTATGAATCATTACGGTATGATGTGGACTCGGGTTCGGGTTGAACCGAGCAGAACTAATGCCATACATGAATGAAATATAGTTGGAAAACAATGAATGCATTTTATGGATAGGTGATAACTTAAAGATAGTAAGTTATGAACATAGACATGTGATTTATGGCCTTAACCTTGTTGTTTAATAGTGGACAAATACATCATAGAGTTGGATATTGAATACATCACATGGTTGGATACTATTGTGTCTTACATTTGACGTAAATTGGAGAGGCATTACATCTGCATTTATGTTGAATTTGGAGAGTATATATAGCATGTTCATTCGGAATTGCAACACATAAAACACCAAATTCACCCACAAATCTCTACCAAGCTCATCTCTAGTTCATTCTCTAGGTTTGCATCTTTTCTTGAATTTGCACTTGGCAATCAAGATAGAAAGTTGGGAGAAGTGAATTCCTAACATTTTGGTAAGGTTTATGTGCCTTGTATACTTGTTTTATGTTGATAAAAGATGAGTTAAAGTTGAAGTTGAAGCATGGAATTTGGTAGTTTTTGCTTTGATATGAGTTATAGTGTACCCACTTGAGTTCTATGATGACAGAAACATGTTTATATGATACTAGAGATTGCATGAAACAAGTTTGAATTGTAGGAAGTGAGGTGGAGAAGAAATACCATGAGGATAAGCTCAAAATCGCCATGTTCTTAAATTTTCGAACATCGGCGATCGATCGCAAGCCCTATGGCGATCGATCGCCGAAAACAGAATAAAAATAAGGCGGTGAAATCACTTGGCGATCGATCGGTGAAATTATGGCGATCGATCGTGAGTGAACAGAACATTTGGGCGATCGATCGAGAAGAGTGGCGATTGATCGAGATGGCCAAAATTTTTTGGCGATCGATTGGTGAAAAAGTGGCGATCGATCGCCAAGGTTGAATTTTTGAAAAATTGTATATTTGTGGACTTTGATTGTTAACGCCTATTATAACATGGTATAATGTTGATATTATTGTAGCATCATCACAGGGTTACAGGACAACGAGGCGGTTAGACATTGCCGCCTAATTTCTATCTTTGTGTCGCACGACAGGTACGTGTTAACGTACGAGTATATGATATTATTGTGATGATGATGTGGAATTGTATCATATGATTAGTGGTATCATATGAATGTACATTCATGAGATTCATATTGTTGATATGGATGCCACGATAGGTATGTCGTATATGCTTTGGCTGAGATCATTGCCACGATAGATATGCCATTGTTGGGCATATGCTTTGGCTGTGATTGTTGCCACGGTAGGTATGCTACATATGATTTGGCATGAGAGGTATACTCCGCTTGAGTATATGCTCCGGCTGTTATAACGTATGAGGACAGTGCTATGATATGTGCTGTTAATATGAAGATGTGAGGAGGTTCCATTGGCATATTGAGCTGAGATAGGCATATCATATCAGTCTTGTTATAACAGGATGATGGATGAGACATGTCATGACATATTTGCATTGATTATGCATGATACAAAACAATCACAGTTGATGTTTCTAGTGCTTTATCGTTTTATATTTCTTATTTATATAGCACTGAGATGGTTGTTTATCTATACTCATGTTGTGTGATTGTTTCTGTAGGGACTCATAGATGTGGGAGGACGGGATTGTGAGTCTTATTCCGCTGCGAGCTGAACCACTGCTTAGGAGTTGTATTGATCTAGGTTGTTTTGCTGTACATATGATGTATATTATGACAGGGTTTTGTCAATATTGTAACAACCTACATAGTAAAACTCTTAATCAGTGTATGATTTACTTAATTTCTACTCACATATGTATAATGAATTGATACATAACGGATTAAGTAACGAGGACCCCACACAATGGGATCCTTTATCTCCATTTTTGTTCGTTATAATAGCCGAGGCTTTGAGTAAAATGGTATATTTGGCAGCACAACAAAGACTATTGGCAGCACTACCTCTGTGGAGGGAGCAAATAATGATTTCATGCTTGCAATTTGCGGACGATACTCTCTTTGTCGGAGAGGCATAAGGTAATGCGACAACATTTAAGGTGATTTTCCGCAACTTTGAATTGATTTCGGGATTTAAAATAAATTTCCATAAGAGCTCATTAATTGGTATTAACATGGAGCAGAACTATTTTGACAGAATAGTGAATCTTCTCAATCGTAAAGTGGGGAAGGTTACATTTAAATATTTGGGGCTCCCCATTGGTTCAAGCGCAAACAGGATGTTTATGGGATACATTGGTTGATAAATTCAGGAGAAGATTAGCAGCTTGGGAAGATAAAAGCCTCTCTTTTGATGGACGCTTGATATTATTTAATGTCGTGCTTTTATCCTTATCGATCTATTTTTTTTACCTTCTTTCGCGCTCCGAAGTGTATTTTATCTAAAATTACATCGTTACAATGTTCATTCCTTTTGGGAGGAGGGAGAGCTGTCACAAAGTAGCCTGGATTTGTTGGTCCGATGTTTGTAAACCTAAAATTTTGGGTGGGTTGGGGGTAAGAAATCTTGAATATTTCAACAAGGCACTTTTGGAGAAATGGTGTTGGTATTAGTAATAGAAGGGATTCCTCATGATTTAGGGTTCTTAGATCAAAATATGGTAATCAAATTTTGTATCCTTTGTTCGTATGGAATAATAGAGGAACACAGTCTTCTTAGTGGAAAGATATTTTGAGTACTGTTTATCATCATCCTTCAGGTTGCTTGGGAATGGTTTGGGTAGAATTATAGGGACCGATCTTTGGGACGAGATTTTGGAAAGATGTATGGTTAGGATATTTGAGCTTAGAAATGAGATATCCAAGATTAGCGAGTATTGCTAGGGATAGAGATATTTTAGTAGGAAATATAGGACTTTGGGAGAGGGATTGCGGGTTTGGAAATGGGATTGGAGACGAGACTTGTTTGATGGGGATACATAATTTTTTAATGATTTGCTCATTCTTATTAGCATGGCACAGATTTTGCAAGACAACAAGGACAACTGAGAGTGGAGATTCTATCCAAGTAAGCATTACACGGTTCCATCGACTTATGCAAGATTTCAAGAAGCAGTTACTTTGGATGGAGATCTAAGTTTGGCGTATGAATCAATTTGAAAATCTTTTGCACCGACAAAAGTAGTTGTTTTCGCGTGGAGATCCTTAAGAAATAGAATTCCAACTTCACCAGAATTTGCGAAGAAGAAATTTTAGATCAGGACCATTATCAGACTTGTGTGTGTTTTGTCAGGAAGAGGAGGAAACTGTTCAACATTTGCGATTCACACTCGCATGCTTACTCGGTTTGGATGAGTTGTTATAATTGGTTGGGGATGTCTGTAGTTTTATTCAATGACACGGTCAATCATTTACTAAATCATAATGTCCTTTGAGGAAGGAGGAAGGGGCTAAAGGGATGACTGACGATTTGGAAAGCAGTTATTTGGCGCCTTTGGCTACATATAAATAAAAGAATCTTTGGCAATCAAGCGGATGAGGAAGACAATTTATTGAACTTAATTAGGTTTAGATCTTGGTTTTGGATCAAGAATAGGAAAAATACTCGTTTTGATTATGGTTTTGCAGAATGAGAAAATGAACCAATTATATGCTTGTTGTCTATTTAGATTAGTTGTTAGATTATGTTGTTAAGTTGTATATGTATACTTTGGGTATCTCTGATACTCTTTTAAATGATTTTTTGCCTTTTTAAAAAAAACATGTATTTGTTCTCTCACATATTCAAAATTTTAGTTTCTTCAAATAAATCTTCAAAAACTTCTAAAACAAAAACAAACACGACCCAAGTGATTTTTAAAGTTGTCTTACGGGATTTTCAATTGGAAGAATGACACTCCCACTTGCAAGAAAGTATATACCCCACACCGTGAAAGTTAAATGGCATTGCGTGTGCTGAGAGTGTTCTATTCACAACATTTCAATGCTTCAATGATAGCGCAAAAATATGGATTGATGCAGTAGCCTACTCCATAAAGTATTTTTAACTAGAGAAATGTTATCACAGCACAAACTCAAAAGTACTTACTTAATATCATATTCGACATTTACTGTAAACCCACAACTTAGTCAAAAACCAAACCACTTATAACATGGCTTTTGTCAGATACATGAGAGAACAATAAAAATTGAAAAGAAAACAAAGTTACCCCGAATACAACTTGAACCTGGTAGACCACCGCACTCATTTAAGCAAGCTTCTTGTCCTTCGGTGGACCTTTAGGGATTTTACTCAAAAACTGAGCGTTGAATACAGCATATTGTTTCTTGAGTTCTGCCTCAGCTTTTTCAGCAAAAGCGTCAACATGGTCCTCATATTTTTCGTAGAGCACAGGCATGGTGTGCAACAGGATGAAACCTGTTTTCCAGGGGTAAAGAGTTGAGAACCCGGGAAAAAACAAATAAGGAAATGTTTGTTGCAATGCTTACAATTCCAGAACAAGCTCATTGACAGAGACAGAAGCCTGCAAGATACTCACATATATATAACAAGGTCAGGAAGTTGAAGCAGCTTCCCAAAACTGAAAGAACCCAAAGTCCAGCAATCACCTACAAATTCAGAATGTAATATTTTAATTATATATTGCGGTCATGGGGGTGGCAACAAGTTTCAGTAAATGTAAGCCTCGTTTCACATTCCACCAACAGTTAACCTAGCTAGGACCTAAATAACCAAAGAATCAAGAAACCTAGAATAAAAAAGTAGTCCCATTTGTAGGTCTCAGATATGTGTCATCCTAGATCACTGCGTGATAACATAAAACCAACAAATTTCAGTTTTGATTACTTACTGCAAGGAATTTCTTTAGATCTTTCCCAGAAGCAATATCATGAAGGACAGCAACACCTGTATTAAATTCAACCCTAAGGGCAGAAGCTACACCAAGGACAATGTCCTCCGGAAGAATGACTTCAGGGATCGTAGGTGGTGACCTAAGATACATGGACCAAATGTAAGAGAAATGTAATAGATACCCACCAAGGGAAAATTCCATGGACAATCAGGAAACATACTTGTTGATGAAGGTGGATGCATTTGACCACAGGAAGAGAAGAGCCAAACCAAAAATCAGGATATGGCACACTAGTGCGAGCAAGTGATACTCAAGCAATTCAAAAAGCACCCAAATTGTGGTGGCAACACCAAGCACACCAGCAGAAATTTTCTTATCTCTCCATAGGAAAATGTCAGCAGCTGCAAAAACTATTCTAGTTAAGTATTTCATAAATATATAAAAGCCACGTAGTTGAACTGTACCCGCAAGAGTAACATGAGAAAAGGAAAACGCAAATGTAACCATCATAACTACAGAATATCCACATCATATTCCACATGGTTACTTGAACAATTGAGGAAGAAAGGAAAATCAAAATAAATTCATTGCAACATTTTTCCAGAAACCAATAGTAACACTTAGTTTTTATTTTCAAATCAAGGCACAGGAACAAAACTTACCATACCATGGAACATTGAAAATATGATTTCGACTCATGAAAGACCAATCAATATCACATTGCCTGTTTCATGTCTTTATATAATTCATGAACCTGATGTTATTTCCCACGGTACTGGCTTAAGTGCTCCCCTTCCTGGATTAGCATTATTCTGAGGAGGGGGATTATTGCCAATTGGTCCATCGCGGGATTCTTGCCTTCCCTCAAATCTACCAGCTCCTCTTCCTCGAAAAGGTCCTCCTCGGAATCGTCCCCCTCTGTATGGTCCACCTCGACCACTCTTCGGTCCCATTTGATTCATGGCTACCTCCCGATGAGATCTCATCGGGAAGTACTGATCGAAACTCCTTTTTGGCGGTTCCATTTGCTTATCCCTGCGATTGGACTCATTTCCTGGTCTTACAACTTTTTTCTGCTTCATTTTTTGGGCTTCTTCTAAGTTGATGTATTTTGAAGCTCTTCCAAGCAGCTCGCTCGCAGCCCTTGAGTAAAGGCGCTGATGAGTATCTCTGAGGTAAAATGAGGGACATCCAGGCATACCTGATTAAATCTTTTCAGAAAGTCCCGAAGAGATTCATTTTCTATTTGCTTGAGTCCGAACAGACTGAGGATTGTTCTATTGCAACTTCTGCTACTCGCGAACTGGTGCAAGAATAACGAGCTAAATTTTGGGAATGAATCCACGATCCCCGATGACAGTTGGTTAAACCAAGACTGAGCAGCTCCAGCTAGAGTAGTCAGGAAAACTCGATACTTCACTCCATCTGTAAGTTGGTGAAGGAGCGAAGCGTCCTCAAATCGGGATAAATACACTTTTGGATCTGCGCTACCATCATAATTCCCAACATTCAAGGCTCGGAAATTAGATGGTAAGGGATCATCAACAACTTGAGGAACAAAATGCGTGCTCCTCCGTACTGGATAGATACGACCCTCCATCTTATTACACATCTCTTGCAACTCGTCTTTTAGACCCTCCATCTGGTGGTGTAAAGCTTTATCAGCTTCCTCGCCCACCTGACTGGGGAGATCTTTAACCTCCTTCGTTTCTTCTCTCAGTCCCTTTGAAGAAGCCAAATCTTCTTCATCCTTCATGGTTTTCTCTGGTTGGGGCGGAGTCATAAATTGCTTCATGACCTCCCCCACCGTCCTGGCAATTACTTCAGTCAATTGCTCCATAGGCATTCCCCCAATAGGAAATGCCCGGGGAACATTTTGAGATGACTCCGCATCATCTGCTTCTTCTTCATGCACCGGGGACGCGTATGAAGGGGGATTTGGTATATTCCCCCTCGAAGTTTGTCCACGGCCTCTACTTTTGACCATATTTCTCTTATTTGATTGATGCAAAAAAATACTTTTACTTCAACGTCTTTGCTCGAAATTTTCCCACAGGCGCCAATGATGTGATCCGTTATTTCTCACGTTCGGTAGAACTTAGTGTTTGCGAAAAATAAACAAAGAACACCACAATTGTTACGTGGAAAACTATCAAAAAGTGAAGGAAAAAACTACGGGACCTTGTCCAGTATGAATTCTTTACTATAAAAATGGATTTTTGTTACATGACTTTGACACAATGCACAAAAATGGAACTATTAAACAAGAATTTCAGAAAAAGTAAGAGAAATGACCGATCAGACAAAATATGCTCTCTTTGGAGCTTTTTCTGCGTCAAAAGTCCAACCTTTTACAATGAGACCCTAAGTGTGTATTTATAGGGCTAATCCCGGTGGTTAATTGGCGGGAATTCTGGAACATGATCTCCTCTGATCGTGGCGTTATTGTGGCAATTGTGTCCGAGAAATTCGCACCCCATTATTGCACGTTTATTTTCGCCGGTTAATTTGTTTGTTACACCGGGGTCTTCCGCTATTCTTTGACAAGTATACCGAGGGTTTAATAGTGTTCGGCTATCTTGTGCTCGGATGTTGATGTTCGGCTATCTTATACTCGGATGTTGCTGTTCGGTTATCTTATGCTCGGATATTGCTGTTCGATACTTACAGGGGATTTTACCCGAGAAGATTTTATGTCATATGACATCAAACCCCAAAAAACAATTCAATAAAATCTATTCAGTTCCTGCTTAAAGGGGTTAAAAATTCATTATATGATTAAACACAAACAAGTATTTTTCAAACTTTGAGAATATTTGTTGATACATAGATTATCTCCCCAAGGAAACTACAGCTTCCATGAACATCAAACATTAAGTATACGGAGAAACACTTCAAGAACTACATAATAAACTTAAATGAAAACAAGAACAAAAGAACCTTAGAGAATTGGATTTAGAAAATATTCTTGGATAATATATGAGCAAACCCGAGTTCTCAAAAGTTTTCAATTGAGATTAACAGCATGCTAAATTTTTAAAACATAAACTAGGATGGGTACCAGAAAAGGGGATTTCTCACGAAATATTTATACCTTGGAAAAAAAAACCAATCACAAGTTAACTTAAAAAATTGCAAGGCCGGAAAGAAATATTAGCAAATAATATTAGATAGATATATTCAATATTTGTTTATAGAAAATATTATATGAATAAGAGAAAGAGTATCGATCTGGCGCACTATCACTTGCAATACATTTATTCATATCAATAACTGAAAAAATATTATCATTTCAACAAAAAATTCAAGAAAGATATAACAACATGAATTTCAAGAAACCAAGACCGAAAGACCAATGTTTCCATTTCTAATTTACTCACGCAGCCGTTCGCAAAACGAATGACAGCATTTTGTTATTTATGCACACTTTATCATCGTCAAATCTAACCATAAATAGATTAAAAGACATATCAACCTATGGCTTGCATTTCTCAATAAAGAACCGTGCAATGTGACTGAATCGATCGAAAAAATTCAGAAAACGAAATACTTACGTTTTCCACCACCCATAACCTTGTGTACCGGCTTTTCACGACCAAACAAGCGGTAGATCTTGGCCTTCACAGAAGCAGCCGTCGATTTAACGTCCCCATCGTCGTCGGAATCCGATGACGACGAATCACTGCCGTGAAATTTCTCCATCATCTTATCGGTCAGAGAGTCGGCGGCTGATTCGTGTTTCTCGTGCTCGCCTACGTGATCGGCCATTGATTTCAATCTCCGATCTTTGGCCGCCCGTTTTTGAATTCTTTCTTTTCGACGCTTTTTGCAATAATACGGTATCTCCTTATTTGCTTGAATATATACAAGGGAAATGGAAGTGAGGCATTTTAAAAGGTTAACGAGGCTCCAAGTTTAAACCTAAGGTTCGACAAATCCTAACCGAGTGGTTCGGCGTAACTAAAGTGAAGAAAGCAGATTCCAAACTGGCTTTTAGGGTTGGTTTCAAAATTGTCTATCGCGATGTTTTTTAAGATTTTTTGGTAAAAGGCCAAAAATATCAAAAATTAAAAAATTATATTTTAAAATAATGATCAAATAAAGGTCATTTATTTAAATAATCCATGTCTTTTTTTCTATATCTATGATATAAAAAGTATGTTAAATAAGTGTAGTTTTTACACTTATTTTGCTGTGTGATTTTGTAATGATTTTCGTATTGATTCCCGGACGATTTTACGTTTTTTTGTATATATTTTTGTTGATTTCAGGAATTTAGGTGAAAATGCATAAAAGTGGAGAAAATGTGTGATCGCTTTTATTTTAAACAATTAATTCCAATCTAGCGATTTTAAACCGCAAGTGCACGGTGTCAAGTTTTAGTATAGATAGGAAGATACGGATTGTCGAATCCCCAGGGACTAATGTATAAGTACCAAATAAAATTAGTAAAATTATATTTAGCCTACGATTAAAACGGGGGTAGACTAACTAATGCGGAAATTAGAACTAAAACACAAGAATAAATAAAATGAATCGGGTTCCGGATATGCAAAGGTAATTCGCTCGAGAAATTTATCTCGCTTTTCGTTCAACTATGTTCTCTTCAACGATTCGTTTGAATAGGCATATACCAAACAATTGATTCTTAAGGTGAAAGGTTTTCAATAATATTCAATACACTCTCTCGAGCTGTAAAGAAACTAATATCAAATTAGAACAAGTCACTCTCGTGCACCTATTTACTAATCCAATATTGCATAATCTTCAAAACCTCGTTACTCTAAATCTCTCGATTCAAAGTGCTCACGTATGTGATTTCATCTCTCGATCTCAATCTTAACATACATTATGAATTAATGTAGCGTATTATAGTGTTATCTCTCGATCTCGGTTATAACTCACAGATTTCAACCAAAGTTAGCTAGGCTTTGATCTTAATAAGCGTTTAATTCATGAACATAAGAACTCAATCCAGTCAAACACGAACGAATCAATAAATGAAACACAATTTCACTAAAACTCAATAAAATAAACTAGATTCAATTCAAATCAATCACATAAGAAGTTTAATTGTCTCTCGACCTCAAAAACATCAAATGAAAATGAAAATTAAATAAATCAAAGTTTAGAAATACGATAAACGGTTGGAATGAATCCGTGCGTTGCACCGTGATTTCTTCTCTTGCTCCTTCCTTGCACTCCGGAAATGGTACGCTTAAGCTTGGATGAAGAAGGAAGAAGATGGCTTCCTCTCGGCTCTTCTAGGCGGCGGCTAAGGTTCCTCTCGTGTGAAAAACGGCTCTGATATATTATTATATGGAATGGAAGAGATTCCCTTTTTAAAACCACCGAAGATCACGTTAATTTTGGAAAACAAGATCTTCAGAAATTCGCGTCTCGATCGATCGAAAAATAATTTCGATCGATCGGTACACTGTTTGCTTCAGCGTTTAAAAGTTTTTGATCGATCGAGATTTTCTTCCGATCGATCGACACTTCGAAAATTTTGGTGCTGAATTCTCTGCTCGGATCGATCGATCGAGAGTAAATCTCGATCGATCGAAATTCTGAAAAACCATATTCTTCATTTTTTTCTCTTTTTCGCCTCGATTTCACCCGTTTTCTTCCTTTTAGCTTATTTCTTCCATTTCCAACCTATTTTCCTGAAACAAGCAAATAAACACCAAAAAGCGTAATATCATCCAGGAAAATGGTAAGAAATTACAGCTAAAAACACTTAAAATCTAAGCCTATCAATGTGCTAAAATGATGAAAAATGACCAAATCGAGTCAACGAAGCACAAAGTTGAAAATTTAAAGTCTCGATCGATCGAGAAGCACTAGTCGATCGATCGAGCAAAGCAGGTGTTTTGACCAACATAAGTGAATGTTGCTCGATCGATCGACGTGCATGTCTCGATCGATCGACGAAGGTAGAAAAATTCAAAAACGAGAAGGAAGAGCTCTCAATCGATCGAGAGGACATACTAGATCGATTGCCCAGCGAAGTTTCCAGGAAAAAAAATTCATTTTTGAGTTTGGTTCAACAAGGACACTTCCATCCAACCCCTCCACTATATAAGGGACCTTGCATACGAATTTCTGGACTTTTACACTTCATAAATCAGACATAGGAGCACCCTCTTCCAACATTCATTCACACCATACCACCACAAATCATTGAAGAAGCAAGAGTAATTCATTTTTGAGTTTGGTTCAACAAGGACACTTCCATCCAACCCCTCCACTATATAAGGGACCTTGCATACGAATTTCTGGACTTCAAGACTTCATAAATCAGACATAGGAGCACCCTCTTCCATCATTCATTCACACCATACCACCACAAATCATTGAAGAAGCAAGAGCAACTCAAGCGATGGAATAACGGAGCAACGCACGGAGTGACACCCTCGTTTATTCGTATTTCAAAACTTATTTACTTTTAGTTTCAGATTTTGAAGTTTAGATTGTTGAAAAACATTTTATGCATTATTATTTGATGAAGATTGTTGGCTAGATTGTTTATCAAGACTTAGGGGATCCCATGTTTGAACCCTTGATTTGAATATTAATTTTTGATTCGATTCTTACAATCTTTGCACATAATTTATGTTTTTAATGCTTTCAAAATATTAGCTACATTTGCATGAACTTGGTAATCATAATTGACTTGACTATGCGAGATTACGATACAACGTACTAAATTAGGTCGTGTGTTTTAGGTTTGAGACAGACCGATTAAAATCTAGCGCACGTGTGATAATAATAGATTTGCCAAAATCGAATGCGAGTAGTCTTCACAAATCATTTTTCGGTATTAATAGTTCAATAACTGGAGTGGTTTATTGCACATTAATACTAGACTTTTTATAGCTTGACCATAGTACAACAAATGCAATAGAAAACTCGTCACCTTAGAACGTAGGATTTGGAATCTTAACTAATAGGAAAATTATTGTGGATTACATGGGTGAAGCGACGTCTTGCTAATTGTTTATCATATTTCTTCACTATCCATCACTGCTGCTTATGTTGATTTTTGTGTTTTAGTCAATTTAGTTTAATAATCACTCGATAATCGTAGGCTAAATGTAGTTAATCTAATTGAAAGTGGTACTTACTTTCTAGTCCTCGTGGGTTCGACACTCATACTTTTTATCCACTTTATTAAAACTTGACATCTTGCACTTGCAGTATAATCGATACACTGGAATTTTCTGTTTAAATAAATAGCGATCAAGTTTTTGGCGCCGTTGCTGGGGACTAACTTAAGTAATATCATACTAGATTAGTTACTGTAATTTAGCCATTTTCTTTTTGTTGTTTTCGATTTTTTCCCTTTTCTACTACTTTACTACTGTCATATCTTTGGGTGGATTTTTGCAGGTTATTAATCCCTAGTGCATGCTAAGGAGTGAACGACCAACACTCGAGCCTTTTTGACCCTGAAATTGAAAGAACTCTTCTTAGGAGACTAAGAGAAGTTCAAGCAATGGCTGAAAACAATGAATGGGGAGGTGGAAGAGATGAAAGACGGAACGATGAGGTGCCTAATAGACTTTCACTCATGGATTATGCTCATCCTTCGTTCCATGGATCATTGTCTAGCATCTCTAGACCAAGCATACAGGCGAACAACTTTGAGATCAAGCCTGCAATCATACAAATGATCCAGCACTCGGTGCAATTTGGAGGATCGCCTACTGATGATCATAATGCTCATATATCCAACTTCTTGGAGATCTGCGATACCTTCAAGCACAATAGCGTCACTGACGATGCCATAAGGCTACGATTGTTCCCTTTTTCTTTAAATAATAAAGCTAAATCGTGGTTGCATTCATTGCCCACAAGATCAATTACTACTTGGGATGGGATGGTGCAAGCTTTCTTGTCATAATACTTCCCACCATCAAAGACTGCTAAGATGCAAAATTATATCACTGCATTTGTGCAACATGATCCTGAAACTTTGTATGAAGCATGGGAGCGCTTCAAGGACTTACTGAGGAGATGCCCACATAATGGCATTCACATCTGGTTGCAGGTACAAACTTTCTATAACTATCTATTTCCTGATAATCGTTCAATGATTGATGCAGCATCAGGAGGTACTGTCATGAGAAAGACGCTGGAGGAAGCCTATACACTGTTGGAGGAGATGGCTGCTAATAGCTGTCAATGGCAGTCCGAAAGAAACGTGCCGAAGATGACTGGAATACATCAAGTGAGCAAAGTCACTGCCTTGGCCGCTCATTGAGCATTGAACAAAAGACTAGACAACATGAGCATGACAATGATGCAAGCCCGAGTGATTACTTGTGACTTATGCGGAGGCAATCACCCCATCGTTGAATGCCAAGCAGGTAACCCATTTGTGCAAACTAATGAAGCTGTTAATTATGTAGGAACATGCCACCACCCAACAACCCCTACTCCAATGCGTACAATACGGGGTTGAGGAACTATCCACAACCACCACCGGGTTATCCACCAAAGCCAAGCATGGAGAAGTTATTAACCAACTTCATGACTTTAACGGAGAATAGGATGCAATATCAGGATGCTTCAATTAAGAACTTGGAAACCCAAGTGGGGCAACTGGCAATCTTAATGGCTGGACGATCACAAGGAACTCTACCTAGCGACACTGAAAAGAATCCTATGGAGCAAGTACATGCCATAACACTGAGGAGTGGAAATGAGCTTGGTGAAGAGAAGGAGACTAAAAAGGTTGAAATTAAGCAAGAGGAGAATGAGCAACCACGCAACAAGTGTAAGTTTACTAAGACCACTACACCTAGCACACCACAAGAAAAGGTACACGTTCCTCTCCCATTTCCCGCAACAATTAATAGGGCGAATTTTGATTCAAACTTTGCCAAATTTTTAGACATGCTTAAGAATTTGCATATAGATGTACCATTTATTGATGTGTTACGAGAAATGATAAATTATACTAAATTCTTAAAGGCGGTGTTATCTAAGGAGCGAAAATTGGGAGAGCATGAGACAGTCGTTTTGATCGAGGAATATAGTGCAATTGTGCGAAAGAAATTGGAAACTAAGTGAAAGATACAAGGAGTTTTTCTATTCCTTGCACTATTGGGCATATTTCTTCTATTAATTCATTATGTGATTTAGGTGCAAGTGTTAACTTAATGCCTCTATATGTTTTTAGGCGACTTGGGTTAGGAGAGCCAAAGCCTACAAGGGTGGTGTTACAAACGGCGAACAAGTCCATCACCTACCCACTAGGAATTATCAAGGACGTGCCTGTCAAGATAGATTGATTCACTTTCTTGGTGGATTTCCTAATGTTGGATATGGAAGAGGATGTGAGCATGCCATTGATTCTGGGGCGCATGTTGATAAGTATGATTTTTACACTTAATTTGCTATGAGATTAGGGGCGTTTTTGTAGTGATTTCTGTACAATATTACGTGTTTTGGTATATGTTTGTATATTTCAGGAATCTAGGTCCAAATGCATAAAAGTGGAGGAAATAAGCTAAAAATGATGAAAAATGACCAAACCGAGCAAACACGTTGAAGAAATGACGAAATCGCAAATTGTTGAATTTTAAGAGTGGCGATCGATCACCGGTTCCTACCGATCGATCGCCTCGATCCAGAAACATTTCACAATCGATCGGCAATTGAGGGCGATCGGTCGCTAGTGTGCAGATTTTGAAAAATAAAAAACAATATGTTTTGGCGATCGATCGGTTGTCGCGATCGATCGCCAAACCCAAAAAAATCGAGGTTTTATTTCCTTGGTTATTTTGTGTCCAAGTTTTTCCAAACTCCTCTACCACTATATATGTATTGTTTTGGATTAAATTAGGGGTCTTTTGCTCATAATTCAACCTAGACTATCAGCCTCCAACACTCTACATCACACCACCATCATCCATACACCAAACCATTGAAGGAGAAGACGCATCGGAAGAGACAGGACGGCGGAGCAACGCAAGGAGTTAAATAATTACACGATAGTGACTTACTGCAATTTGATATTAGGTTTATTATATCTTGAGAGAGTATATTAAATCAATTCGGAGAACTTGTCACCTTAGAATGTTTGAATCTACATCTTAACTAATAGGCGAATTATGGGGGATTGCATGGGTGAACCGAAGTCTTGATAATTGTCTCCACTAATTTTGTTCTCATTCTTTGCTTGTTTGGGTTGAGTATTGAGTTATTAGTCAATTTAGTTTAATATTCATAACCAATTATCGTAGGCTAAATATAGTTAAATTAATTGGGTTTGATAATTATTTTCTAGTCTCTGTGGGTTCGATAACCTTTTCTTAAAATTTACTATACTAAAACTTGACACTGTACACTTGCGGTATAATAGCTACACTGATAATTTTCTATTTAAAATAATAGCGATCAAGTTTTTGGCGACGTTGCCGGGGACTAGTTTAAGTAATATCAGACGAGATTAATTGATTGTAGTTTAGTCATTTGTTTTTTTTATTCTCGTTTTTTTTTGTTTGTTTTTCTCCTCTTATACTGTTTTTTTTTTTTTTGAGTTGATCTTTGCAGGTTGTTATCTCTTGGTGCATGTTAAGGAGTAGCGAACCTACACTTGAGCCTTTCGACCCCGAGATCGAACGCACTTGTCGAATTAGGCTAAGGCAAGCAAGAACACTCGAGGCTAATAACGAGGAACGCGATGAGGTTCCTGCGACACCAGTCGCAAGGTCACTAATGGACTATGCTCATCCTTCGTTCCATGGATCATTGTCTAGTATCACTAGACCAAGCATCCAGGCTAACAATTTCGAGATCAAGCCTGCTATCACAGATGATCCAACATTCGGTCCAGTTTGGGGGAGCAGCTACTGATGATCCAAATGCCCACATCTCCAAATTCTTGGAGATTTGTGATACCTTCAAGCGTAATGGCGTTACTGAGGACACCACCAGTTTACGCTTATTCCCCTTCTCTTTACGTGATAAAGCTAAATCTTGGTTGCACTCTTTGCCCGCGGTTTCTATCACTACGTGGGATGGGATGGGATGGTGCAATCTTTTCTATCAAAATACTTCCCACCATCCAAGACGGCCATGATGCGCAATGATATCACAACTTTTGCCCAACACGGCCTAGAGACACTGTACGAGGCTTGAGAGCGTTTTAAGGAGTTACTGCGGAGATGCCCACATCATGGCCTCCCTATTTGGCTGCATGTACAAACTTTTTATAACTGTTTATTTTCTGATAACCGTTCTATGATTGATGCAGCATCAGGAGGTACTGTGATGAGAAAGACGCACAAGGAGGCTTATACATTGTTGGAGGAGATGGCCGCTAATAGTTGTCAATGGCAGTCCGAAAGGAACCTGCCGAAGAAGCAAGCTGGAGTGCATCAAGTGAGTGAAGTCACTACCATTGCTGCTCAGTTGGAAGCACTAAACAAGAATATTGACAGCTTGAGCATTCATGCAATGCAAGTTCAAGGCGTTACATGCGAGCTATGCCAAGGCGGACACCCGAGCACTGAATGCCAAGTTGGTAATCCTTTTGTTAAATCATACTATTAGCCCCCATTCAACTTTTGAGCCTAATTGCAAAAGAATGGTGTATGTCTAACATACTATTAGCAACATTCAACATTTTTTGGCAAACTCATTATACCCACCTATTTTGAGCCTAAATTGAAAACTTATCCTTATCTTCAGGGAGTATAATGAATCTCATTACATGCACATGAATTGCTATATTTGGATGAGCTTATTGTTCAAAAATTGATGAATGGGAAAAGAAAAGAATAGATAAAGCCTTGAGAAAAAGTGACTAAATAAGACCCAAAGAGGCCAAGGCTAGAAGAAAAAGAAGAGAAGCTTATTTTGTGCTAAAAATATGAACATACATGATTATACTCTCTTCTTTGTGATATCCTATCTTTTCTTTGAAGCCAACACCTAGGCCTAACTTTTCAAGCTTAAAAAGACTTTTTGATCCAAGTCTAGAGAGTGACTACATTAGTGTAGAAGTGTTTGAAAATAGGACTATGGGGTTCTCGAAGATAATCTTAACTTTCATTGCCTAACATGATTTGATCTATGAAAATTACATGAAACTTGAAAGTGACAATAGCACACACGCACGTTCTGATTTGGAGACATGTTGCTTGATCTAGGAGAAAACATGAGTTGTTAAACCTTCTGATTGACTCTTGCTTGTGTGTAAGTGAGATGTCCGAGGTACATGATTGATTACGAATTGGTTTATTTGAATCTTCAATATTGAACTCTATACTTTTTGATCTTATTTGCTCGAGACGACCAAGTTTAAGTTTGGGGGAGTTGATAAGTGTGATTTTTACACTTAATTTGCTATGAGATTATGGGCTTTTTTGTAATGATTCATGTACAATATTACGTGTTTTGGTATATGTTTGTATATTTCAGAAATCTAGGTCCAAATTCATAAAAGTGGAGGAAATAAGCTAAAAATGATGAAAAATGACCAAACCGGGCAAACACGTTGAAGAAAAAGACGAAATCGCAAATTGTTGAATTTCAAGAGTGGCGATCGATCGCAAGTTCCTACCGATCGATCGCCTCGATCCAGAAACATTTTGCGATCGATCGGCAACTGAGGGCGATCGATCGCTAGTGTGCAGATTTTGAAAAATAAAAAAATGGTATGTTTTGGCTATCGATCGGCAAAATGTCACGATCGAACGCCAAACCCAAAAAAATCGAGATTTATTCCTTCTTGATCATTTTGTGTCCAAGTTTTTTCCAAACTCCTCTACCACTATATATGGATTGTTTTGGACTAAATTATGGGTCTTTTGCTCATAATTCAACCTAGACTATCAGCCTCCAACACTCTCTATCACACCACCATCATCCATACAGCACAAACTATTGAAGGAGAAGACGCATAGGAAGAGACGGGACGACGGAACAATGCAATGAGTCAACACATATCGTTACTTTCGTATTTCTAACGTTTGTCCTAGATATTAATCAGATTTTGATGTTTAGAATATCGTGAACAATTTTATACATTATTATTTGATGATAATTGTTGGCTAAGTTTGTTGTCAAGACTTAGAGGATCCCTTGTATGAACCCATAATTCAATTAAGGTTTTTGATTGATTCTTATATATCTTTGTGAATAAGTTATTGTGATTCATGCTTTTGAAGGAGTGATCACCTTTGAATGATAATTTATTGTGATTGAATTGACTATAGGATATTGCAATACGATATAGTAATATATGCCGTGGATTTCAGACTTGGACCGAGAGATAAAGTCAAATACATGTGTGATAGTTATAGATATCTAGTAATCGAAAGCTAGGAGTTTTCACAAAGGTTTATTCAATATTGAGTTGTTAAATAAGTACACAAGAGTGACTTACTGCAATTTGATATTAGGTTTGATATATCTTGAGAGAGTATGTTAGATAAATTTGGAGAACTCGTCACCTTAGAACGTTTGAATCTACATCTTAACTAATAGACGAATTATGGGGGATTGCATGGGTGAACCGAAGTCTTGATAATTGTCTCCACTAATTTTATTCTCATTCTTTGCTTATTTGGGTTGAATATTGAGTTATTCATCAATTTAGTTTAATATTCATAACCAATTATCGAAGGATAAATATAGTTAAATTAATTGAGTTTGGCAATTATTTTCTAGTCCCTGCGGGTTTGACAACCTTTTCTTAAAATATTTTTCTGTTTAAAATAATAGTGATCACTCGTTCTTAGCCACTAGAAGAGCCATCATTGATGTTGAAGAAGGGAAGTTGATCCTCCGTGTAGGAGATGACCGTGTTACATTTAATATGTTTAAATCTTCAACACACGCATACAACACGCATGATTATTTAAAAGTTAACGTGATTAGTGTCTATGTGCTGCTCCGTGGAATCTGCTCAAACACGCTACAAGGGTGAGACCTTCGTAAATCCTTCATCCGATATGATAACCTTAGTATAGATCCGCGGTTTAGTAATCCAAAATTTTATTCCGCTGCGTTGTATGCTCTAAGGATTACTTACAGTGGTATCAGAGCCGTGTACAAGGCTCATATCGGATTTATGTGGTTAAATAGTTTAATCATATTTAGATTAATATTGCATGCTATTTAAAACTGTATGAACATATATGATATGTTAATATCGAATTTGTGAAAATCATCGTAAAATTATATTTGATATAAATTGGCGAAAATCAAACCATAATTCACAAGAGTTCGGCCATCACCATCACAAATGACACACGGCTAGCCACATGAGGGCTAGGGTTTTCGAACCCTTGGCTCGAGATGGTTTAGCCGTTGTGGCTAATAATTGTGCATGGAAGTGTCGAAACTTGATTAGGGTTTAGAACCCATTGGCTCGTGACGGCTAGCTCATGACGGCTAGGGTTTCGAACCCTAGTAGCCGTGCATGGGCTCGGCCATCATCGCTCTTTTGCTAGGGTTTTTGAACCTTATGGCTCGATAATGGTTCGGACCATGAGTCTCGGAATCATACGTGTTGGAGGCTACACCACATGAGGGCTAGGGTTTTTCGAACCCTTGGCTCGAGATGGTTGAACCGCCACCGTCATGAACCGTGCATGGTTGGACCGTGGCTTGTGACTCCTGAATTTCGACGTTTCGAACCATGTTGGCTCGATGAAAAACAAAATGGTGCTTGGCGGCTAGGGTTTGGAACCTTAGCGGTGCCGCACCCGAGCCATGGTTCGGCCATGGGCTAGGGTTTCAAACCCTAGGCCCATGATTGGTCCAGCCATGGTCTATGATGATTCGAATCATGATGGTTCATGGTTTAGTCGTTTTTTTTATTCGTGGCATTTGATGTCCCGAGCGTACGATAATTTTTCAAAATTCTATTTTACAGTTTTAATTAGAATTAAATTTAAAATATTTAGAATTTAATTAATTAAATGTTAATGCATGCTTTATGTGTTGTTTGAGCATGGTGCGTGGTTATAGCCCTTTGACCTATTAGATAGGATTTGTGAATGTTTGTAATTTATAATACGACCTGCGAGCCGTGCCTTCTCTATTTCATTCTTAATGTAATCCCTCCCCTATGTTCCCCTCGAATGTGAATCGAGGAATTCTATATCTTGTAAATAGTGTAGTTTATTTTATTGATGGTGATCAATGAAGATGGAGCATCGTGCCGGGATGAGGAGGTCATTCACAAATTGGAGCCAAAGGAAGGTGCTTGTGAAGTTACCTTAGGTTGACTCTTAGGATTTTCTCATTGGCTTGAGAAAACCGTTAGTAGGGGCTATAACCATGTCACGTTTAATTATGTATGTTGATGCATGATTTATCTTATGTTTTAGATTGATAATTGTATTACACATTAATGTAGATATGTATACAACTATATGTAGTGGACATATTTTAAATTATCAAACTAATCATGAGATCAATAAATCCCTCTAAAATATTAAGTTTTAGATGCCTTCCAAAATTAAAAGTACTCGTCAAAAACTTCGATTGTACATATGTGGGTTTGCCAAAGCAAAGCACTGTGGCAATCTTAGTAAGGCGCGAAAGGATAAAAGTGATATCCGTTATACTTTAAATTGGGTACGACTTAACTAGGTTATCTCAATAGGATTGGGAACCTAGAGGCATGGGTTGGATAATAATTCATTTGATGAATTGAACAAAGTGTTGTTCGTCCAACTATCCAAGAATTACATGTGATGTAATTGACAAAGTGTTGTCTACCTAAATAACTGAGTCTTGGGCGATTAGCCAAAGCTAACTCAAGATTAGGCGAAATATGGATCTTGGCCCACTAAAGGTTTCGAGGGTTGATATTTTTTAAACAAAATAGTGGGAGTATCATTTAATATAAGACCATGTTAAATGATTAAATCATAAACTTATTTTGCATATTTATATTGTAGATATCCATGGCAACTAACAATACAACTAGCACATTATCACTGCGATCGGTCCTTGAGAAGGACAAATTAAATGGGACAAACTTCCTAGACTGGTATAGGAATCTGAGGATAGTCCTCAAGCAAGAAAAGAAACAATATGTCCTAGAGGAACCCTTACCTGTTGAGGAACCTCCCCTGACGGCTACGAGAGCCGATAAGGATGCTTACAACTTATTCTACATCATCATCCGGTCAACAACTAGCAGTGCTAACAAATAAAATTCTCAAATTCTCTAGAATATATGCAACTCAGCATTCAAATTCTCTAGAGTATATGCAACTCAGCATATTAAAATACTCAGATATATGACATCTAACTGTCCATGCTTAGTAATCCATTACATGTGTAAAATCTCATTATCGAACATGTAAACAGAGCAGGCAAGAGCATATAAAATCACATAGTAAGACACATGCACAAACAATTCATTTGTGTCTATTCTCAGTGTCCTAACTCTAGTTCGAGCATATCTCAGATATATGCTCTGATACCATAATGTGAGGGCCCGTTCCTAATGTGATGTGATAGGCTTAGATTTTGAGTGTTTTTAACTGTAATTTCTTCCTACTTTCCGTATTTTTTCCTGGATGATATTATGCTTTTTGGTGTTTATTCGTTTGTTTCAGGAAAATAGATCGGAAGTGGAAGAAATGAGCTAATATGAAGATAACGGGCGAAATCAAGGCGAGAAAGAACTAAAATTGAGGAAATGAGATTTTCGGAATCTCGATCGATCGAGATTTACTCTCGATCGATCGAGCCAGGCAGAAAGTTGAGCATCAAAGAATTTCAAGTCTCGATCGATCGGTACAAATTCTCGATCGATCGAGCGAGGCAGTAACTTCAAAGCTGATTTTTTCAAAGTCTCGATCGATCGGTAGAAATTTTCGATCGATCGAGCGAGGCAGTAAGTTTCAAAGGCTGACATGAACAGTGCACCGATCGATCGAGAAAACCTTCCGATCGATCGATACGCAAAATCTGCAGATTTTAATTTCCATGTTTATCGTGATCTGTGGGGGGTTTAAAAGAAAGAAAATCATTCCATTTCGAGGGAGAATATCAGACGAAATTTCTGGACCAAAGAAGAGCCCTAGCCGCCGCCTAGTCGCCGCCAAGGAGATCCGTTCTTCCGGTTCTTCGCCCGAGCCAAAGCCAATCAATTCCGGAGTGCAAGGAAGGAGCAAGAGAAGAGATTTCGGTGCTACGCACGGATTCATTCCGCCGTTTATCGTATTTCTAGACTTTAATCTATTTCATATTAATTTTCAATTGATGTTTTTGAGGTCGAGAGACGATTAAACTTCTTTTGTATTTGATTTGAAACAATTCTAGTTTATTTTATTGAGATTTAGTATCATTGTGTTTGATATATTGATTCAATTGTGTTTGAGTGTATTGATGTCTATTGTTCATGATTTAATCGATTGTTAAGATCAAAGCCTAGCTAACTTTGATTGATTCTGAGAGTTATAACCGAGATCGAGAGATAACGTTGTAACACGCTCTTTTAATTCATGAAGTATGTTATGATTGAGATCGAGAGATGATATCGCATACGTGAGAACTTGGAATCGAGAGATTTAGAGTTATAAGGTTTTGATAATTTATGCAACTTTGAATTAGTAAATAGGTGCACGAGAGTGACTTATTCTAATTTATTGTTAGTTTCTTTATAGCTCGAGAGAGTGTATTGAATAATAGCGAAAACCTTTCACCCTTAGAATCAATTGGTTGATAATTTGCTTATTCAAATGAATCATTAAAGATAACACAGTTGAACGAAGAGCTTGATAAATTTCTTGAGCAACTTACCTTCGCATATCCGGAACCATTCATTTTATTGTTTCTTGTTTGAGTTTCATTTCTTAGTTTAAGTTTGCTTTAGATAATCACATTTGTTAATCGTAGGCTAAATATAATCTTATTAATCTTATTTGGTACTTATACGTTAGTCCCTGTGGATTCGACAACCCGTACTTAATTTTCACTATACTAAAACTTGATAACCGTGCACTTGCGGTAGAATCGCTTCACACTATTCTTTGAAATATCTTTTGTTTAAAAATAAAGCGGTCAAGTTTTTGGTGCCGTTGCCGGGGACTAATCTGTATAATAACATACGAGATTAGTTAATTGTAATTTAGCCAATTTTTATTATTGCGTTTTTGTTTTCTTTTTCTTTTTGTTATTTTTGAAAAAAAAAAAAATTTTTTTGTTTAAGTATGTAATTTGTTTTTCTTGCGAGGTACTTGTGATGCTTCATCAACAAGTCTTCATAAGATTTGCCCAACAATTTTCAGAGCCGTTTTATTCGGCGTGGGAGAGATTCAATAACTAGCAGACACATTCAGGTATCACAACTTTTCGAACTATACTCTTCTGCAACATTTCTTCAAAGGTTTGGATGCACAGACACGAGGATGGGTATTCAAAGGAGCATTGGTGACTGGGAGTCCCCTGGTTGATAGAGATGAGGACAGTGTATTACACCTGTTCAATGATATGGCGGACTTCGATTACCACTGGCATTGTGATCCTTCCTTGCAAGGTTGGAGTCACCAATACCCACCAGAGCCTCACTACCCTAATGATACACACCAAACCTTTGAGCATCACGGCGAGAAGAAAGGTAGTTTTGTAGAAGGAATGGCTCAATCAGAGAATATGTTCTTTAGACTCAGGGCATCAACTGAGCAACGTTTAGAGAACCAGACCAATTATATACGTCATCTAGAGCAGCAAGTAACAATCCTATTGGAAACCATCTCAATGAGCTGCCAAGAGGAGGAGACGAGATCTACAAATCAGGCCTGGTTACATGATGATGATCACTCAACCAATCAAGTTTGGGGGAGTGATCCCACTCATGTGGAAGAATCAAGGGAAGTTGAGCCTATAGAAGTGATTGAGCCTACAGTGGAAAAGTCATCTGAGGAGATCCTATGGGAAAACAAGCCAAGAGTGATGTTGGAGGATGAGAGTTTCGAGAACCTTGATATGCACCCATCGATGGAGACATGTTATATGCCATATGTGGATACGTATTTCCCATCGATGCCACCAACTTCACCGCACTACGCCATCCATGAGATGAAGCCAATTCAAGAATCATTCTCCCATGCTCACTATGTCATGAAGAAAGTTGTTGGAGCAACGAGCTTACACCGTTACACTCTTGCCAAGCTTGAGGGTATACTATATGAAGACCCATTAGTAGTATCATACGATACTTACTATGGGCGGCAACCGCTCTTTGATGGTTGCTTCTGATGGTCAAGCCGACGACTAGAAATCAGCGCTTCTTGGGAGGCAACCCAAGCGTATCCTTTTGCATTTAGCTTTGTTTTATTTTCAATTTTGCATTTAGTTTGTTTTTCTCTCTTGTCGATTTTTTTTCTAGCATCCTTCTTTTACGAGGTACTCAAGTGGAGCGATGAACCCCCACAGCAGTAGAGCTTTCAAAAGCCAAACTTCCTCAACCCTCATGCAAGCGTCTTGATCAGGGGAGTTTACTTTTTCCCTTTTGATTCTTTTAAACATTGAGGACAATGTTTCAGTTAAGTTTGGGGGAGTGGCTTGCGTGTTTAATTTGTTTTATCCACATGTTGTGTGCTTAATTGTCACTTGATTCGTCCTTGAGCACTATACACAAATTTTTTTTAGAAAATGAGTTAGTCTTGAGAAATGAAGAATTAGATTTGCAACGGTAATACATGATGAAATTAATCCTCATCTAGATAGGAGTCATGAAAATGTTTAACTTGTTTGTATATATCCTTTGTTAACCATATGTCAAAACTGAGGAATAATTTGAGCACTTATTGAGTCATGATTGAGTGAAGTATATATTGATTAAATTGAAAATTTGTGTTAACTGTGATGAGTCTTGAGTATCTTAGATAACTCTACAGTTTAGTTGAAAGCACTTTGAGGCGAAATTTATAATTAGGAACTAGACATGGAGATGATTTAGGCGATCTTTGGACCGTTTGAGCCTTTCAAGCCTACCTGTTATACATTATTCCTTAGTGTCCCCTCTTGTGCCTGATTGAAAAAGAATGGTATATGCATTGCATATGATTAGACCCCCATTCAACATTCTTAACAACCTCATTATACCTACCTTGGATTGAGCTTAAAAGAAAATGTTTACGCACCCCTAAGGGAGTATAATGAATCTCATTCATTGCATTAAATTGTTATATGTTGAGAAGTTCATTGTGAAAGAAATGAAATGAACGAAAGAATGAGCAAAAAAAAAAAAAGAAAAGTTGTAGAAAAAGCCTTGAAAAGAAAATTTAAATAAGACCCAAAGTGGCCAAGGCTAGAAAATGTGAAGAGAAGCTCAATGATTATGTGAGAAGATTTTTAACTGATTCTGTTATACTCTCTTCTTTGATTCTATCCTACCATTTCTTTGGAGCCGACACCAAAAGGCCTAACGTTATAAGCTTTTAAAGTCCTGTTGATCCAAGTCTAGGGAATAATTACATTAGTGGAGAAGTGCGGGATAGTAAATTTGTAGAGTAATTCAAAGTAATCTTGACTATGAGTTGATATGGCACATTTTGATCTTAAAGATATGTACATTACTCATGTTTGACAATAGCACACACGCACGTTCCAATGTTGCGATGTATTGTTTAACTTAGGAGAAATTGCTTCTTGTTAAGTGTTGAATGACTTCTATTGATGTGTAAGTAGGGTTTCTGAGTTTTTACGTATGTTGTAAAGATGATTCATGCTTAGTATCGAGTTTAACTTTTCTTTTTGAGCTTATTGCTTGCTCGAGGACGATCAAGTCTAAGTTTGGGGGAGTTGATAGGCTTAGATTTTGAGTGTTTTTAACTGTAATTTCTTCCTATTTTCCGTATTTTTTCCTGGATGATATTATGCTTTTTGGTGTTTATTCGTTTGTTTCAGGAAAATAGATCGGAAGTGGAAGAAATGAGCTAATATGAAGATAACGGGTGAAATCGAGGCGAGAAAGAACTAAAATTGAGGAAATGAGATTTTCGGAATCTCGATCGATCGAGATTTACTCTCGATCGCTCGAGCCAGGCAGAAAGTTGAGCATCAAAGAATTTCAAGTCTCGATCGATCGGTACAAATTCTCGATCGATCGAGCGAGGCAGTAACTTCAAAGCTGATTTTTTCAAAGTCTCGATCGATCGGTAGAAATTTTCGATCGATCGAGCGAGGCAGTAAGTTTCAAAGGCTGACATGAACAGTGCACCGATCGATCGATAAAACCTTCCGATCGATCGATACGAAAATCTGCAGATTTTATTTTCCATGTTTATCGTGATCTGTGGGGGGTTTAAAAGAAAGAAAATCATTCCATTTCCAGGGAGAATATCAGACGAAATTTCTGGACCAAAGAAGAGCCCTAGCCGCCGCCAAGTCGCCGCCAAGGAGATCCGTTCTTCCGGTTCTTCGCTCGAGCCAAAGCCAATCAATTCCGGAGTGCAAGGAAGGAGCAAGAGAAGAGATTTCGGTGCTACGCACGGATTCATTCTGCCGTTTATCGTATTTCTAGACTTTAATCTATTTCATATTAATTTTCAATTGATGTTTTTGAGGTCGAGAGACGATTAAACTTCTTTTGTATTTGATTTGAAACAATTCTAGTTTATTTTATTGAGATTTAGTATCATTGTGTTTGATATATTGATTCAATTGTGTTTGAGTGTATTGATGTCTATTGTTCATGATTTAATCGATTGTTAAGATCAAAGCCTAGCTAACTTTGATTGATTCTGAGAGTTATAACCGAGATCGAGAGATAACGTTGTAACACGCTCTTTTATTCATGAAGTATGTTATGATTGAGATCGAGAGATGATATCGCATACGTGAGAACTTGGAATCGAGAGATTTAGAGTTATAAGGTTTTGATAATTTATGCAACTTTGAATTAGTAAATAGGTGCACGAGAGTGACTTATTCTAATTTATTGTTAGTTTCTTTACAGCTCGAGAGAGTGTATTGAATAATAGCGAAAACATTTCACCCTTAGAATCAATTGGTTGATAATTTGCTTATTCAAATGAATCATTAAAGATAACACAGTTGAACGAAGAGCTTGATAAATTTCTTGAGCAACTTACCTTCGCATATCCGGAACCATTCATTTTATTGTTTCTTGTTTGAGTTTCATTTCTTAGTTTAAGTTTTCTTTAGATAATCACAGTTGTTAATCGTAGGCTAAATATAATCTTATTAATCTTATTTGGTACTTATACGTTAGTCCCTGTGGATTCGACAACCCGTACTTGATTTTCACTATACTAAAACTTGACAACCGTGCACTTGCGGTAGAATCGCTTCACACTATTCTTTGAAATATCTTTTGTTTAAAAATAAAGCGGTCATGATGTTTAATTATCACACAGTGATTAATTTATGTAAACAACGGAAGATTAATTTCAAATGTCTTGTTCAATGGCCCTAAAAAAATTTCGCTTTTAAGTGATACATATATATTGATATCAAAATATATATAATTCTAGTTAGGTCTTTATTTGCAAATAGTAAAGCAAACATTAACCAGCATTATCACATAGTATCGAAAATATCATATTCCAAGTACAACATACACGGGGCATACCCCGGTAAATTTATTTTGTTTAAAAATCATATACTATTAATGGGAATAAGAAACCATACATAACCTGAGCTCGCTTATCATGGAGCTCGGTTATCTCTCGATGCGTCGTTGTAAGCATCGTCACCATGTCCTCCTGTAAAGCCTGTCATATCCGAACAACAAAAGACATGAAATCCCCCACAAAGGGGGTCAGTACCCCAGTACGAGAAATAAATAAGTCATGTCAAATGACAAAGATCATGCAATGCATACCATGTATGAATGTGATGTATGAATGGTACAAGGAATCGAATATCAGGATACCAAAATCGGAGTCCAAAGGAAAGTATCATCAAATAATGTCAGCTCGAGCAGAGGGTGACAACACACGCACATTGCGCTAGGAGACTCATCCTATGTGCCGTGTTCGTCCATCCCTCGTGTCTAGGTTCGGTGACACGTGCGTGACTACAGTCGCTACCTATACTGCCCGTCATCGCCGTGCTCGTCGTCCCCGACACTCAGAGTGAATCAACTCAGTCATAATCATGGATATGAAAGAAATGATAGATCAATATGATATGCCCATGAATTATTTATGCATCAAATGACATATGCAACTCAATATATCATGCAATCTCATGTGAAAGTATATACGTATCATGTAATTTCACATATCATGTAATCAAAGACATGCATCATGTCATATAGTCACATAAGAATCATATAGTGACAATTAAATAATATAAATCAAGTAATGGCATAACAGGTCATATAGTAGTATCATTACACGCATTTGCCAGACGTCATGATACAACTCATTCCAACGTACCTCGACCCAAGCTAATCTACCGAGACTTCTCAGATCAACGCCGGAATCTATTAGCCTGGTCATATATACTAAAAATTATCACTAAGTGCTTAAGTAGGCACAATAGCTACAACGAGTTTTAAGGATGGTTCCTACTGATTTTCCTTCAAAGTTCAGACTGACCAGTTTTCGTTCAAAATTCATAATAAATTCATATGATGTCCAAATGACCCAAATCTTGTTATCAAAGTTCAAAAACTCAAAGGACTTCATTTTCTTATCTAATGATGTCGAGCTAATTCCTCCATTTAAAGGTAGTAAACACACTAAAAACGTAGCTTTTGAAATTCTGTTTTCCAGCTCGAGCAGTTTTAGTAAAATCGCCATATCATTTTCATTTTAACTTCAAATTGGGTGATCCAGTGGCAAATGACAGCCAACTCAAAGTACTAAAATACTTATTTCTAGACATGTTCCGGAATTCCTAGTCAAAAATGCTCAGGAACTCGGATAACACACTGCATGGGATTTTCGTCCACATGCAGGACATAGATTGTGCACTTAAAGTATAAAATTCATAACGACTCGAAAATAAGTCCGAATTGAGTCTTATTTTTTTTAAACTCAATTGAATGAAAAGATCTACAAGTTTTATTTGAAGACCAAAATCAAGTTCACAAGAGACGATGCCCAGAAAGTCGAATTACAGTCTGCATGTGACATGCATGGACATGTAGAGTCAAAAATGAGCACTGAAAGTAAAATCTACATAACTTTTACTTTGGGGATCCAACTCACATGCTTCATTTTTTTTAATTGCATAAATTGAAAAGATCTACAATTGTGATTTGAAGGCCGACATCTAATTCGGACGGAACCAAAAAGTTGAAACTATCTACTCCCAGAACCTCAAAGATTTTGCAGATTCTGTTTTCACCAAAAGACACCAACAATTTCGTGTCGCCTCCTAAATTTCGACCCAAATTCTACAAAATCCAACTAAAATAAATAAAAACAAGTCCATACCCTTGTAGACCCAAAAGTTTTCCACCATGGCTCCTTCCTAGCTTGAACCCCTATGTTGGGAAAATATTTCTAAGTTTTGGTGGTGACAAACATCAACTGGATTGACATCAACTGGTAACAAAGACCTACCGGGTGACAAACATCAACTTGATGGACATCAACTGTGTGATATCCCCGAAATAATTAATTGCAATTTTGGCATTAATTATGTCTATGTGATATTATGGTGATAATTAGATTATGTGTTGTGACTAATTATCTTGGTGAAATGCTTGTCACATGGTAGGCGTGACCCGGTAGAGCATTTCAGGGTGCATGTTATACATGTTGGGAAATTGGGTGTTATAATGGTTTAAATGTGTTGGTTTGTAATTTTTGGTAAAGCATGATTTTAATGGTGATTTTGGTGCATTGTGGTAAAATGCTTTTAAAATATCATGTTGGGGTATTTTATATATCATGCTTGTGTCTTGATACACATTTAAATCATATAGCATGGCAAGGGAGCCACTTGCATACCTTTATATCCCATCACCCCTCTCTATCAACTTTATATCCCTCAACCCCCCTCCATTATCCAAAAAGCTTCCATTTTCGTTGCTGCAACAAGAGAGGAGGAGAAAGCTTTGAAAAAGGGGTCTTTTGGGAGTTCTTGCCAAAAACTTAAAGCTCAAGTGGTAAGCTTTCATTATGGTGAAGTCTTGTTGGGTTTTGGTTGAGTTTATAGCTTGTTTTTGGGGTTAAAAGGGTGGATCTTGGTCCATCATGTTGTTTATGTTTGGGGGATGTATTTTAAGGTTGTTTTGTGGTTAAATGTTGAGAATGGTGGTTGATCTTGGTTGTATGTGAGTTTAGGTGTTGTTGGAAGCTCATACTTGGAAGTTTCTCGCAGGAACAGGGCTGCCCGATCGATCGAAAAAATGGGTCTGATTGTGATGTCCAGATTTATTAATAATAATTTGTTGGACTAAATATGATTTGGATTTTATTGATAATTAATTTAGAATTAATTAATTAGAAGTGGAATTGACCAAGTGAAGGTCAACTGGCAAGTTAATCGGATCATAAAATATTTCGAGATTGTAAAATATACTCCGATAATATTTTAGAGATAAATTAATTAAAATGAAGAATCTAAGTTTTGGGTTTTTGGAGTGCCTATAAATCCCAATCGTTGTCTATAAATAATATATCAGTGCACCGGCGACACTTCGATGTACAAAACCGGGTCAGGGTACAAAAAAATAAATATGTTATGTTGGCATTTTCGGACACACATTAAAATGTGTAAAGGTTTGGAATCCCAAGAGCTATAATAAGTGATCGAGGTACACAATTTTTCAATAGGACTGTGATGCCCGGGGATTAATGGTGTTAATCCCGGTGTGGTAATAATCCTTGATGGATTTTAATTGTGGCAATTAGGTTAAAATTGTGATTTTGGGTCTCCCGAGGTTGTTAAAATCGGGCATTTGGGATCGTTGGATCCAAAGGTTGAGATTGTATTCTCGTTTTGGTGAAAAACCTATGAGTTGGGTTTTTGGTGGGATTTGGAGTCCGGGGTGCTTTATGTTGGGGGGCTGGTTTGGGGATTTGATGCTGGAGAGAGAGTTTTTTAAAACAGATGATTTTTAATGAATCATGATGTATTTGTGGAGGTATTGGTATTTTGGAGCATTTTTGCTATATATACCAGTTGGACTCGAGATTTCCGTCATTTTGCACGGAATCCCTTCTCTCTCTCTCTCCTTTTCCCCCCTTCCATCGTGCCAACCCCTTTCCCTAACCCTTATCCTTTTTCTTTGGATAAAAATGACCGGAGGAGCGGTTTAGGAGCCGGATTCTTCGAAGATATGTTGGTAATCTCCTCCCCCTCGCTTTTATCTTCATTTTGATTGTAATTTTGTTGGTTTTGGTTGAGTTTTGGGTTTGGGTGATTTTGGTGAAAATCATAAAATCTTTTGGGTTTGTTTTAATTTGAGTTTAACACCCTTGTTGGAGGTCCTTGTGTGTGGTTTTGTTGTGGTTTTGAGTTGGGAGAAGTTGGGGTGTGATTGGTGAAGGTTTTAAGCTTTTAAAAATGGAGGATTTCGAGTTTCAGGGCATGGCGATCGATCGCCCGAAGCAGGCTGACCGCTTTATTTTTAAACAAAAGATATTTCAAAGAATGGTTTGAAGCGATTCTACCGCAAGTGCACGGTTGTCAAGTTTTAGTATAGTGAAAATTAAGTACAGGTTGTCGAATCCACAGGGACTAACGTATAAGTACCAAATAAGATTAATAAAATTATATTTAGCCTACGATAAAGAAGTTTGATTAACTAGATCTAAGTTAAACTAAAGAATAAAGATTAAACTAGAAATAATGAAAAGAATGGTTCCGGAAATGCAAAGGTAAGTTACTCGAGAAAATTACCGAGTTCGTCGTTCAATTATGTTATCTCTAATGATTCAATGGAATTCTCAGTTTATCAACCAATTGATTTTAAAGGTGAAAGGTTTTCACTATTATTCGATACACTCTCTCGAGCTGTAACGAAACTAACAATAAATTAGAATAAGTCACTCTCGTGCACCTATTTACTAATTCAAAGTTGCATAAATTATCAAAACCTTATAACTCTAAATCTCTCGATTCCAAGTTCTCACATATGCGATATCATCTCTCGATCTCAATCGTGACATACATCATAAATTAATGGAGCGTGTTACAACGTTATCTCTCGATCTCGGCTGTAACCCTCAAATTCAATCAAAGCTAGCTAGACTTTGATCTACACATGCAATTAATTTATGAACAATAACAATCAATACACTCAAATACCAATGAATCAATAATCAAACACAACGAAACTAAAACTCAATAATATAAACTAAATTTAATTCAAATCAAATACACAAGACTTTTATTGTCTCTCGACCTCTAAAACATCAAATGAAATTGAAAATCAAATAAATTAAAGTTCAGAAATACGATAAACGATGGATGAATCCGTGCGTTGCACCGTGGTTTCTTCTCTTGTTCCTTCCTTGCACTCCGGAATAGATTGGCTCGACCTTGGACGAAGAACGGAGATTGGATCTCCTTTTCCGGCGTTGGGCGACGGCTAGGGCGGCTCTCCTTGACCTAAAAATCGTCTCAAATGGTCTGATATGGTGTGTCCTCTGAAATGGATCAAGCCTCCCGCTTAAAAGCCCCACAATCACGATAAATAAGGAAAATAAAATCTTCAGGATTTTTGCGTCTCTATCGATCGGAAGGTTTTCTCGATCGATCGGCGCACTGTTCATGCCAGCTTTTGAATCTCACTGTCTCGCTCGATCGATCGAGATTTTGCACCGATCGATCGAGAATTTGAAAAAATCAGCTCCGAAGTTACTGCCTCGGTCGATCGATCGAGATTTCTACCGATCGATCGAGTCTTCAAAAATTCTGATTTTCACTTTCTGCCTGGCTCGATCGATCGAGAGTAAATCTCGATCGATCGAGAATCAGAAAATTCCATTTCCTAAATTTCAGTTCTTTTTCGCCTCGATTTCGCCCGTTATCTTCATATTGGATCATTTCTTCCACTTCCGATCTATTTTCCTGAAACAAACGAATAAACACCAAAAAGCATAGTATCATCCAGGAAAAAGAACGGAAAGTAAGAAGAATTTACAGTTAAAAACACTCAAAATCTAAGCCTATCAACTCCCCCAAACTTAGACTTGATCGTCCTCGAGCAAGCAATAAGCTCAAAAAGAAAAGTTAAACTCGATACTAAGCATGAATCATCTTTACAACATACGTAAAATCTCATAAATCCTACTTACACATCAATAGAAGTCCTTCAACAATTAACAAGAAGCAATTTCTCCTAAGTTAAACAATACATCGCAACATCGGAACGTGCGTGTGTGCTATTGTCAAACATGAGTTACATACATATCTTTAAAATCAACATGTGCCATATCAACTCCTAGCCAAGATTACTTTGAATTACTCTACAAATTTACTATCCAGCACTTCTCCACTAATGTAATTATTCCCTAGACTTGGATCAACAGGACTTTAAAAGCTTTTAACGTTAGGCCTTTTGGTGTCGGCTTCAAAGAAAAGGTAGAATGAATTCAAAGAAGAGAGTATAACAGAATCAGTTCAAAATCTTCTCATATAATCATTGAGCTTCTCTTCACATTTTCTAGCCTTGGCCACTTTGGGTCTTACTTAACTTTTCTTTTCAAGGCTTTTTCTCTACATCTTTTCTTTTTTCTTTGCTCATTCTTTTGTTCATTTCATTTCTTTCACAATGAACTTCTCAACATATAACAATTTACTGCAGTGAATGAGATTCATTATACTCTCCTAGGGATGGATGAAATTGTTCTTTTAGGCTCAAACCAAGGTGGGTATAATGAGTTTGCCAAGAATGTCGAATGGGGGTCTAATCATATGCAATGCATATACCATTCTTTTTTCAATAAGGCTCAAAATGGGACACTAAGGAATAATATATAACAGGTAGGCTTGAAAGGCTCAAACGGTCCAAAGATCGCCTAAATCATCTCCAAGTCTAGTTCCTAATTATAAATTTCGCCTCAAAGTGCTTTCAACTAAACTGTAAAGTTATCTAAGATACTCAAGACTCATCATAGTTAACACAAGTTTTCAATTTAATCAATACATACTTCACTCAATCATGACTCAATAAGTGCTCAAATTATTCCTCAGTTTTGATATGTAGTTAACAAAGGATATATACAAACAAGTTAAGCATTTCCATGACTCCTATCTAGATGAGGATTAATTCATCATGTATTACCGTTGCAATTCCAACTCATCAATTCTCAAGAATAACTCAATCACTAAAAAAAAAAATTTTTTGTTGGTAATGCTCAAGGACGAATTAGTCTCAACATCATACAGTCATGCTAGGAAAAGAAACAAGACAAGTAGCAATATGTGCAAAAGCAAGATATATACAAATACTCAAAAACCCCCCCAAACTTAGCATGTGAATTGCCCTCAATGAACAAGAAAAATAAATGCAAAGGCAAAGACACATACCATGACGACGATCGTCACTGATCGTCGTCCTCATCATGCTCCGGAGGAGGGACTGGGTAGTGGTGCTCCTCGACACACATGGATTCATACTGCAAAACAAAAGTAAACAAAATAACAAAATCAATAAAACTAAACTAAAGAAAAGAAAAAGAAACAAAGGGAATAAAAAAAGTTCTTGATTTATAGTCCCAAGCTGGACTGTCATCTCCTCTTTCTTAGTCGTCAAGATAGACTATAGAGGTAACCGTTTGGACTTCATTGCTCATGTGGTAATGCTTTAAGCGCTGCCCATTCACTGTAAATGTTCCCCTGCTAGGATCAGTAACTTCAATTGCACCAGAGGGATAGATTTTTGCAATGGTGAATGGTCCGGACCAACGAGAGCGTAGTTTGCCTGGGAAGAGTCGCAATCTAGAGTTGAACAAGAGTACAGTATCTCCTACCTTGAATTCCCATTGTTGTATACGCGAATCATGTCACTTCTTAGTTTTCTCTTTATAAATCTTGGCATTCTCATATGCTTGATTCCTG
The DNA here is from genome assembly GCA_907163345.1 of Haberlea rhodopensis. NCBI lineage: Eukaryota > Viridiplantae > Streptophyta > Magnoliopsida > Lamiales > Gesneriaceae > Haberlea > Haberlea rhodopensis. The sequence continues at coordinate 173,386 of CAJQUN010000236.1, read as the reverse complement.
AATTCTTCCATCTCATTCAATTGTAGAAGACGCTTCTCACCTACAGCCTGACAGTCAAAGTTCAACCATTTAATAGCCCAATATGCTTTATGTTTAAGTTCAACAGGGAGGTGACATGCCTTACCAAATACCAACTTATAAGGTGATGTGCCAATGGGTGTCTTAAAAGCAGTTCTATACGCCCATAGTGCATCATCTAAGCGTAAGGACCAATCCTTTCGGCTTAGAGTCACTGTCTTTTCTAAGATCCTCTTCAACTCTCGATTTGAAACCTCTACTTGCCCACTGGTTTGTGGATGATAAGGTGAAGACACTTTGTGGGTGACACCATATTTACTCAAAAGTTTTTCAAATTGTTTGTTACGAAAATGGGTGCCACCATCACTAATGATTGCTCGAGGGGTGCCAAAACGAGTAAAAAATTTTCTTTTCAAAAATTGCACAACCACTCGAGCATCATTAGTGCGCAAAGCTTCCGCCTCTACCCACTTTGACACATAATCTACTGCAACAAGTATGTATTTATTTGAACAAGAGCTTGGGAAAGGTCCCATGAAATCTATTCCCCACACATCAAAAATTTCACATTCAAGCATATTGATCAATGGTAATTCATTCCTCCTAGAAATATTTCCGACCCTCTGACATCTATCACATGAAGAGACATACCTGAATGTATCCTTATACAGCGTTGGCCAATAAAATCCAGAAGCAAGTACCTTAGCCGCTGTTTTAGTAGCTCCAAAATGTCCACCAGCATCCCCATCATGACATTTCTGCAAAATATCCTGTATCTCCTCCTTGGAGACACAACGCCTTATGATGTTGTCAGCACAGACTTTAAACAAGTATGGTTCCTCCCACAACAGATGTTTAACCTCAGAAAAGAATTTTTTCTTTTGATAAAAAGTCAGATTTTGTGGGAGGATACCACTAACAATATAGTTTGCATACTGTGCATACCAAGGTAACAATTCAGCACTAAATAATTGCTCATCAGGGAAATTCTCATTAATCTCAACTACCTCATTGTCAATTGTATCAGTCATGTTCTCAATTCGTGATAAATGATCTGCAACCACATTTTCAACACCTTTCTTATCTCTTATCTCTAAGTCAAATTCTTGCAATAATAAAATCCACCTAATCAAGCGTGGTTTGGCATCTTTCTTTGCAAGTAAGTACTTAAGTGCAGCGTGGTCAGTGTACACAATAACTTTAGCAAGACATAGGTAGGAGTGAAACTTATCAAAAGCAAAAACTATGGCTAGAAGCTCTTTTTCAGTGGTGGCATAGTTAAGTTGTGCTTCATTCAAAGTGCGACTAGCATAGTAAATTGTATGAAATACCTTGTTCCTCCTTTGACCTAAGACTGCTCCTACCGCAGTGTCACTGGCGTCACACATTAGTTCAAAAGGTAACTCCCAATCAGGTGCGACCAATACTGGTGCAGTTACCAATTTCTCTTTGAGTGCCTCGAACGCCTGCATACAATCAGAATCGAATTCATAAGATGCATCTTTAGTTAACAAATGAGATAAAGGTTTAGAAATTTTTGAAAAGTCCTTAATGAAACGTCGATAAAATCCTGCATGCCCTAAAAAACTTCGGATTCCTTTCACTGTTGTCGGCGGTGGTAATTGTTGTATCACTTGAATTTTAGCCCGATCCACTTCAATACCCTTTTCAGATATCTTGTGTCCCAAGACTATTCCTTCTTGGACCATAAAGTGACACTTCTCCCAATTTAGTACAAGATTTGTTTCTTCACACCTTGCAAATACCAAAGTCAAGTTAGCTAAGCATATATCAAAAGAAGAACCAAACACAGAAAAATCATCCATGAATACTTCTAGGAACTTCTCTATCATGTCATGAAATATAGCCACCATACATCTTTGAAAGGTAGCAGGTGCATTACATAATCCAAATGGCATTCGTCGGAATGCAAATGTGCCATAAGGACAAGTGAAGGTGGTCTTCTCTTGATCCTCAGGCGTAATAGCAATTTGGTTATATCCCGAATATCCATCTAGAAAGCAATAAAAATCATACCCTGCTAACCTTTCTACCATCTGATCAATGAAGGGAAGGGGGAAATGGTCTTTACGAGTGGAATCATTTAACCTCCTATAATCAATACACACTCTCCACCCTGTGACTGTTCTTGTGGGTATTAACTCATTATTCTCATTAGGGACAACAGTAATACCTCCCTTCTTTGGTACACATTGAATAGGACTTACCCATGAGCTATCAGAAATAGGATAGATAATACATGCGTCCATAAGCTTAATCACCTCAGCTTTGACTACCTCTTGCATTTTTGGATTAAGACGACGTTGAGGTTGAACCACGGCCTTGAATGTGTCCTCCATAAGAATTTTATGCATGCATACCGATGGGCTAATTCCTTTGATATCCGATATCTTCCATCCAAATGCTTTCTTGTGCTCCTGAAGGACTTTCAGAAGCTTTTCCTCATTATCACCTGTCAAAGATGAAGAAATAATGATTGGTAAAGATTTTTCAGCATCTAGGAAAATATACTTAAGATGTGATGGAAGAGGTTTGAGTTCAAGATTAGGTGACTCTTCAATTGATGGCTTTTGAGGTTTAATATCTCTTTTTCCCAACTCTCCAAGATTCTCAGTGGCTCGCTTCATGTATGGGCCGGTGTTGTTCATAAAAGCTATATTCTCAATATCTTCTTTGCAATGTTGCTCATCAGCTTCCACTAGACATGCTTCCATGTTATCCTTGAATGTATCTTCCAGCAAATCATCTGTCAGAATATGAATGATATCTATACTGAAACACATGTTTTCTTCGTGTGGATGTTTAAGTGCTTTGAAAACATTAAAAGTAACTTGATCCTCCCCTACTCGGAGGACCAACTTCCCTTGTTGTACATCGATTATTGCTTTTCCCGTTGCTAAGAATGGTCGACCCAAAATCAGTGGTGTTTCTGAATCTGCTTCCATATCAAGTACCAGAAAATCAACGGGAAAGATGAATTTATCCACTTTGACCAAAACGTCTTCGATGATACCCCTGGGGTATGTGATGGATCGATCTGCTAATTGTAGTGAAACCTTAGTAGGTTTTGGCTCTCCTAGCCCCAACTTCCTGAAAATAGAAAATGGCATTAAATTTATACTAGCACCCAAATCACACAATGACTTTGTAAAAGATACTGATCCTATAGTGCATGGTATAGTAAAACTCCCTGGGTCTTTTAACTTTGGAGGCATTTTATTTTGCACAATTGCTGAGCACTCCTCCGTCAAACTTACCGTCTCATATTCGCCCAACTTTCGCTTATTCGACAAGATTTCCTTCAAAAACTTAGCATAACTAGGCATTTGAAGTAAAGCATCAGCAAATGGAATATTAATATGTAATTTCTTAAAAACTTCAAGAAATTTACCAAATTCTGCGTCCATCTTAGCTTTTTTAAATGCTGCGGGAAATGGGGGAGGAATTACTATCCTATCAATGTGTGTGATCGGTGTAGTGTTAGAATTCTTACCTTTCTCTGTTGCCTTTTCTCAGTCATATCCTTGCTTTCAGATGTCTCTCCATGACTCTCTTCAGCTTCAGCTTGCGGTCTTAACTCTTTTCCACTTCTTAACTCAATGGCCTTTGCTTGCTCATTTTGATTCTTCACTGTTCCAATTGAGATTGTGCCCTGCGTTTTTCCTGAAATTAATGATGCGAGCTTACCCACTTGCACTTCCAAGTTCTTTATTGCTGCATCCTGGGTTGTCATCCTGGATTCAGTTGATGCTATGAACTTGGCTATTAACTCTTCCATACTCAGCTTATTCGATCCTCCCGGTTGTAGCTGTGGAGCTAATACTTTCTCTTTGTTGGACCACCTAAAATTGTTATGATTTCTCCACCCCGGGTTGTATGAGTTTGAGTACGGACTGTTGGGTGGCCTGTTACCTACAAAATTCACCACTTCATTAGTTTGCAAGAATGGGTTACCTGCCTGGAACTCGATGCTAGGATGACCGCCTCCACACAGCTCACAGAAAATAGTTTGGGCCTGCATTGCTGCTGCTCCCATGCTGTCTATCTTCCGGTTCATGGCTTCTAATTGAGCCGAAAGAGCAGTGATCTCGTCCACTTGATGGACTCCCATTGGTTTCTGCGGCGTGCTCCTCTCAGATTGCCACTGATAGCTGTTGCACGCCATTTCTTCCAACAAGCTATATGCCTCTTCCGGCGTCTTTCTCATTATGGATCCCCCAGATGCTGCATCAATCATTGAACGGTTAGCAGAAAATAAACCGTTATAGAATGTTTGTACCTGCAGCCATATGGGTAGACCATGGTGTGGGCATCTCCTCAACAACTCCTTAAACCGATCCCACGCTTCGTATAAAGTCTCGGGGTCAAACTGACCAAAAGTCGTGATATCGTTCCGCATCTTCGCCGTCTTGGAAGGGGGAAAGTACTTTGACAAAAACGCCTTTGTCATCCCCTACCATGATGTTATAGAACCTACAGGTAGAGAATTCAACCATGCCTTAGCTTTGTCTCGTAATGAAAAGGGGAAAAGTCTTAACCTGATGGCGTCGTCAGAGACGCCATTGTGTTTGAATGTATCACAAATCTCCAAAAAGTTGGAGATGTGATTATTCGGATCATCAGTAGCTGCTCCCCCGAACATAACCGAGTGCTGAATCATTTGTATGATTGCCGGTTTGATCTCAAAATTGTTTGCTTGAATCGTCGGCCTCGTAATACTCGACAACGATCCATGAAATGCTGGTTGTGCAAAGTCCATCATCGATCTAGGGTGTTGTGCTTTGTTATTCTCAGCCATTGCTCGAGCTTCTCGTAATCGCCTAAGTAAAGTTCTTTCTATCTCCGGATCGAAAGGCTCGAGAATGGGCTCCTCTCTTCTGAGCATGCACTAGAGAAACGATTCCTGTACAAAATAGACAAAAGGAGACAACAAAATACACAAAGTTATTCACAAAGATCAACAAAAGAAAACAAAGAAAATAAAAACAAAAACGCAATAATAAAAGAATTGGCTAAATTACAATTAACTAATCTCGTATGATATTATACAGATTAGTCCCCGGCAACGGCGCCAAAAACTTGACCGCTTTATTTTTAAACAAAAGATATTTCAAAGAATGGTTTGAAGCGATTCTACCGCAAGTGCACGGTTGTCAAGTTTTAGTATAGTGAAAATTAAGTACAGGTTGTCGAATCCACAGGGACTAACGTATAAGTACCAAATAAGATTAATAAAATTATATTTAGCCTACGATAAAAGAAGTTTGATTAACTAGATCTAAGTTAAACTAAAGAATAAAGATTAAACTAGAAATAATGAAAAGAATGGTTCCGGAAATGCAAAGGTAAGTTACTCGAGAAAATTACCGAGTTCGTCGTTCAATTATGTTATCTCTAATGATTCAATGGAATTCTCAGTTTATCAACCAATTGATTTTAAAGGTGAAAGGTTTTCACTATTATTCGATACACTCTCTCGAGCAATAACGAAACTAACAATAAATTAGAATAAGTCACTCTCGTGCACCTATTTACTAATTCAAACTTGCATAAATTATCAAAACCTTATAACTCTAAATCTCTCGATTCCAAGTTCTCACATATGCGATATCATCTCTCGATCTCAATCGTGACATACATCATAAATTAATGGAGCGTGTTACAACGTTATCTCTCGATCTCGGCTGTAACCCTCAAATTCAATCAAAGCTAGCTAGACTTTGATCTACACATGCAATTAATTTATGAACAATAACAATCAATACACTCAAATACCAATGAATCAATAATCAAACACAACGAAACTAAAACTCAATAATATAAAGTAAATTTAATTCAAATCAAATACACAAGAGTTTTATTGTCTCTCGACCTCTAAAACATCAAATGAAATTGAAAATCAAATAAATTAAAGTTCAGAAATACGATAAACGATGGATGAATCCGTGCATTGCACCGTGGTTTCTTCTCTTGTTCCTTCCTTGCACTCCGGAATAGATTGGCTCGACCTTGGACGAAGAACGGAGATTGGATCTCCTTTTCCGGTGTTGGGCGGCGGCTAGGGCGGCTCTCCTTGACCTAAAAATCGTCTCAAATGGTCTGATATGGTGTGTCCTCTGAAATGGATCAAGCCTCCCGCTTAAAAGCCCCACAATCACGATAAATAAGGAAAATAAAATCTTCAGGATTTTTGCGTCTCGATCGATCGGAAGGTTTTCTCGATCGATCGGCGCACTGTTCATGCCAGCTTTTGAATCTCACTGTCTCGCTCGATCGATCGAGATTTTGCACCGATCGATCGAGAATTTGAAAAAATCAGCTCCGAAGTTACTGCCTCGCTCGATCGATCGAGATTTCTACCGATCGATCGAGTCTTCAAAAATTCTGATTTTCACTTTCTGCCTGGCTCGATCGATCGAGAGTAAATCTCGATCGATCGAGATTCCAAAAATTCCATTTCCTAAATTTCAGTTCTTTTTCGCCTCGATTTCGCCCGTTATCTTCATATTGGATCATTTCTTCCACTTCCGATCTATTTTCCTGAAACAAACGAATAAACACCAAAAAGCATAGTATCATCCAGGAAAAAGAACGGAAAGTATGAAGAATTTACAGTTAAAAACACTCAAAATCTAAGCCTATCACAGGCGATCGATCGCATGCGATCGATCGCTACTTTTGAGCGATCGATCGCCTCGTGCCAGTAATGTCTGGCGATCGATCGCTATATCGAGCGATCGATCGCCAAGGGGCTAGCAATCGATCGCCCGGTATAGCGACCGATCGCCAGCAGGTGATTTTAGTTTTCTTGGATTTTTCGTGGGATTTTGGATTTGCGACTTAAATGGTCGGCTTCCGGGGCAATGTTTACATTCCAATGGGAATGCTAGACTTTTAAAATGGTTTGGTGGAGCCAAGTTAAATTAAACGGAACTCTCGGTTGAGTTTTTGGCTATCTTTTAAACGTTTTAAATGGTATATTTTTGGGTATTATGCATGCCTAGCCGGGGGCTTTTATTTTGGTAATCGTCATGGATTGACGATGGGTTTAGAGGTTGCAAACGTGCGTGGGCACGTGATTGAATGCTTATACTTGATTGTGAGTTGTTTATGTGTTTTAGCACATATTTCTCGAGGCATGGAACTCAAGCAAAGGTTTGGCTTGGACTACGGAAACTTAAGGTACGTGTAACGTACGAGCATGACCTTAATTATATTATTGCTATTGATGTACATGAGATAGATGATTGGTAAGGATTAGTAGTCGATGCATAATATATGGTGTCTTGCAATAATTGGTTAATGGAAACGGGACTGGTTGTGTTAAGTCGATTTGTCTTATGTAATGTATGGTGCCGCTTTGGGGCGAGCAATTGTCATGATGTGGTCGCTATGGAGCGAACATCGGTAAGTGATGCCGCTACTTTTGAGGGAGCGAGGAAATGTGGCTTTTGACTAGATATCTAGGATATCTGTATTTATTTCCCTATTGATATTGAATTGGATCAGGGATATAGTTAATCAATGTAATGATTAACTGGATATTTGGAATTTGATAATATTGGTTGTTTTGATAACAGGGACAATACAGTGGGATCACGAATGAGGATGATGCCATCCAGGGAGTATCATTTAAATTCTTGGCAATTACATTGTTGTAATTTACGAATTATATAATTGTGATTATTGGTTTGGTGGTATTGGTATGCTCACCTCGTGTGGGGGTTGGCTCTGGAGCTATGATCGAGCTATGAATTGGAGGTGATTCCAGGATCGAGACACTGGAGCTCATGTGGAGCTGGATATTGTGTATGCCCTTTCTTATACATTACGTGCACATAGATTTATTCGATGCTCGTGTGTGAGCAATAATGATGTGTATATGGGTTGTATAAAAAGGCATGGACCTTTCTCTTTTCATTCATGTGTGAGCAATTAACGAGGGAATTGCTAGATGAATTGAGATTGTGATTAGTGTATTACATGGGTGCATGATGTATTAAATGGTCTTAATCTAGGGAATCGGATATTGCATAGAATGGAATAAATGTAGCGAGAAATTTTATAGGTGGTATGGTGTACCACGTTTACATATAGTTTCCCTTTACACGTGATGGTATGCACCAAATGCATGGGTTAATGCACTAACTATGGGTCAAGGACATGGGGTCCTTACAAGGACAGTGGAAAGTCTTTTCAAGAAGTATCATGTCACCCACAAAGTCTCCACCGCCTACCATCGGCAAACAAATGGCCAAGCCGAGGTCTCTAACCGAGAAATCAAAGCCATATTGGAAAAGACTATCAACCCCACGAGGAAGGATTGGAGCTTAAGACTGGATGATCCACTTTGGGCTTACCGGACTGCGTATAAGACTCCAATAAGTATGTCACCATATCGACTCATTTTGGTAAACCAGGTCATCTTCCTGTAGAGTTGGAGCATAGAGCATACTGGGCTATGAAGCATTTCAACATGAACTATGATGAGAGTGGCTTGCATCGGAAGTTGCAATTGCAAGAGCTCAAGAAATAAGGAATGAGGCGTATGAGAGTGCAAGGATCTACAAGGAAAAGACGAAGGACTTCCATGACAAAATGATATCAAGAACGAGTTTTGAAGTTGGTCAAAGAGTTCTCCTTTACCATTCACGCGTTCACCTATTTCCAGGTAAGCTTCGTTCTAGATGGCATGGTCCTTATATCATTACTAATGTGTATCCCCATGGTTGATAGGCTTAGATTTTGAGTGATTTTAACTGTAATTTCTTCTCATTTTCCGTACTTTTTCCTGGATGATATTATGCTTTTTGGTGTTTATTCGTTTGTTTCAGGAAAGTAGATCGGAAGTGGAAGAAATGAGCTTATATGAAGATAACGGGCGAAATCGAGGCATAAAAGATTGAGAAAATGAAGAAGATGATTTTTTCAGATCTCGATCGAACGAGATTTATTCTCGATCGATCGAGCCAGCCAGAAGCGAGAATCGGAATTTTTGAAGTCTCGATCGATCGGTGGAAATATCGATCGATCGAGCAAGGCAGTAACCTCGGAGCTGAAATTTTCAAATTCTCGATCGATCGGTGGAAAATCCCGATCGATCGAGCGAGGCAGTGAGTGAAAAAGGCTGATGTGAACAGTGCACCGATCGATCGGTGAAATTCTCGATCGATCGAGACGCGAAATCTGAAGATTTTATTTTCCTTTTTTATCGAGATTTTGGAGGGCTTTTTAGGGTGATTCTCTTCTACACAATAAGAGACGAATTTTACAGAGAATATCAGACATTATTTTTCTAGGTCAAGGAGCCGCTGCCCAACGCCGCCAAGGAGATCCAATCTCCGTTCTTCGTCCAAAGTCGAGCCAATCTCTTCCGGAGTGCAAGGAAGGAACAAGAGAAGAAATCACGGTGCAACGCACGGATTCATCCATCATATATCGTATTTCTGAACTTTAGTTTATTTGATTTTCATTTTCATTTGTTGTTTTTGAGGTCGAGAGACAAGAAAACTCATCTGTATTTGATTTGAATTGAATTTGGTTTATATTATTGAAGTTTTAGTTCGTTGTGTTTGATATATTGATTCATTGGTATTTGAGCGCATTGATATTTATTGTTCATAGATTGATTGCATGTGTAGATCAAAGTCTAGCTAGCTTTGATTGAATTTGAGAGTTACAACCGAGATCGAGAGATAACGTTGTAACACGCTCCATTAATTTATGATGTATGTCACGATTGAGATCGAGAGATGATGTCGCATACGTGAGAACTTGAAATCGAAAGATTTAGAGTTAATAGGTTTTGATAATTTAAGCAACTTTGAATTAGTAAATAGGTGCACGAGAGTGACTTGTTCTAATTTATTGTTAGTTTCGTTACAGCTCGAGAGAGTGTATCGAATAATAGTGAAAACCTTTCACCTTTAAAATCAATTGAGTGATAATTTGAGAATTCCGTTGAATCAGTAGAGATAATATAATTGAACGACGAGCTTGGTAATTTTCTCGAGTGACTTACCTTCGCATTTCCGGAACCATGCTATGCATTGTTTCTAGTTTAATTCTTTATTCTTTAGTTTAATTTAGATCTAGTAAATCAAACTCCTTTTATCATAGGCTAAATATAATTTTATTAATCTTATTTGGTACTTATACGTTAGTCCCTGTGGATTCGACAACCTGTACTTAATTTTCACTATACTTAAACTTGACAACCGTGCACTTGCGGTAGAATCACTTCAAACCATTCATTGGAAATAACTGTTTAAAAAATAAGCGGTCAAGTTTTTGGCGCCGTTGCCGGGGACTAATCTGTATAATATCATACGAGATTAGTTAATTGTAATTTAGCCAATTCTTTTATTATTGCATTTTTGTTTTCTTTGTTTTCTTTTGTTGATATTCGTGAATAATTTTGTGCATTTTTGTTGTCTCCTTTTGTCTATTTTGTACAGGAATCGGTTCTTTAGTGCATGCATAGAAGAGAGGAACCCTTTCTCGAGCCGTTTGATCCAGAGATAGAGAGAACGTTACTAAGAAGATTACGAGAAGCTCGAGAAATGGCTGACAATAACGAAGCACAGCACCCTAGATCGATGATGGACTTTGCACAACCCGCATTTCATGGATCGTTGTCGAGTATTACAAGACCGACGATTCAAGCAAACAATTTTGAGATCAAGCCGGCAATCATACAAATGATTCAGCACTCAGTGATGTTCGAGGGAGCAGCTACAGATGATCCGAACAATCACATCTCCAACTTTTTGGAGATTTGTGATACATTCAAACACAATGGCGTCTCTGACGATGCCATCAGGTTAAGACTCTTTCCCTTTTCATTACGAGACAAAGCTAAGGCATGGTTGAATTCTTTACCTGCAGGTTCTATCACAACATGGGAGGGGATGACAAAGGCGTTTTTGTCAAAGTACTTTCCCCCTTCCAAGACGGCGAAGATGCGGAACGATATCACGACTTTTGGTCAGTTTGACCCCGAAACTTTATACGAAGCGTGGGATCGGTTTTAAGGAGTTGTTGAGGAGATGCCCACACCATTGTCTACCCATATGGCTGCAGGTACAAACATTCTATAACGGTTTATTTTCTGCTAACCGTTCCATGATTGATGCAGCATCTGGGGGATCCATAATGAGAAAGACGCCGGAGGAAGCATATAGCTTGTTGGAAGAAATGGCGTGCAACAGCTATCAGTGGCAATCTGAGAGGAGCACGCCGCAGAAACCAATGGGAGTCCATCAAGTGGACGAGATCACTGCTCTTTTGGCTCAATTAGAAGCCATGAACCGGAAGATAGACAGCATGGGAGCAGCAGCAATGCAGGCCCAAACTATTTTCTGTGAGCTGTGTGGAGGCGGTCATCCTAGCATCGAGTGCCAGGCAGGTAATCAATTTAACCAATCTGTTGAAGCTGTTAATTTTGTAGGTAACAGGCCACCCAATAATTCCTACTCGAATTACAACCAACCGTGGAGGAACCACCCGAATTTGAGGTGGTCGAATCAAGAAAATGTGTTGAACCCTCAACCGCAGGCCGGGTTCACACAAAAGCCGAGTATGGAGGAATTGATGGCGAAGCTGATTTCATCAACAGAGGTGAGGATGCAGAATCAAGATGCATCAATCAAAAATTTGGAGGTGCAGATAGGGCAATTGGCCACGTTGATATCTGGGAGGACGCAAGGTACGCTCCCAAGTGATTCTGTAAAGAATCCGAAGGAGCCATCAAATTGATGAAGACAAGGAGGTGACAGTCCAGCTTGGGACTATAAATTAAGAACTTCCGTTTTTCCTTCCTTGAGTTTTGTTTTTGATTTCTTGTTTTGTTGAATTTTGTTAGTTTGTTTGTTTTTGAGTTTGTCTGGGAATGAATTCGTGTATTTTCTATTGCAGATGTGAAAGCACAAGCAAGTTGGTTATAGGCGAGGCAATCCGAGAGAAAGATGTTGAGAAAAAATTTGCAAATTTTGTTTGCTGCTGCTGGCGATCGATCGGTGGAAATCTCGATCGATCGCCCGAATTTTTAAAATGACATTGTGCCTACTGCCTCGCTCGATCGATCGAGAATATTTCCGATCGATCGAGCGAGAGAAAATTTTGAAAAATAATCGGGCACAGACGCAGCATCTATCATTTTCAAACATCAATTTTTCTCCTCTCCACAACTTAGCCCTAGCCGCCTCTTTCAAATCTTTCGTCCAATCTCAATTTTGTTCATCAAATTTCAATTTACTTCAATTCTAAGAAGTAATATTCATCCTAGTGAGATTTTCATTGCAGATTTGAAGACTTGAAAGGCAAATTGGGTAGAAGCGCATAAGAAGGGAATTCCAAGCCGAGTGCCAAACTTTTCCAAGATCGAATTTTTAAGAGGTAATTGGTTTCCAATCATCCAAGATTTTAGCTTTTGGTGCTATTTCGTGAATTTTATTAGAAGTGGGTTAGAAAAGAATTTCAATTAGGAGGAAGTTTTGTGGTATTGAAGGGTGTCGGATTACAGTGTTGTGGGGTGTTAATTGAATTGAATTGAAGTAGTTGAGAATCTGTTGGCAAGAAAATGTCGTCCAGAAAGAGGTCAAAGCAGGCAGAAGCTTCCCAGAAGCAAAAGCAGGCAGAGGCCACTGTTTCTGAGCCAGTTTATGATGAACAGAAGTTTCTCAATGCCAAGATTGCTGAGTTATACCCCATCTACGATAAGAAACCCCTGAGCCGTGAAATGGGAATGAGCTTCGATAAATTGGAGTGTCCTGTCATTAGGACAGTACGCCGAAAAGGATGGTTTCAATTCATTCAGACACCGATTGATGCTGTGGTGCCGCTGGTAAGGGAATTTTACACGAATCTTCGAGCTGTTAGACCAGGGCACCAAGTAAGTGTTTATGTTCGAGGGAAGGATGTGTTGGTAGATCGAGCCGCAATCAATAGTATTCACCGGATGCCATTACTTCAAAACTGTGCATACCAATCTTTTAAGAGTAGCAGGATTGACTACGATGAGGTATTGACAGTTATTGGCAAGCCGGGAGTAGATTGGCAGAGGAATGATAAAGCAGAGCCACAGTTGGTTCTAAAGAAAAATTTGAAGCCAGAGGCCCAAGCATGGTTTTCATTTGTCGCCTCGCGGGTCATGCCATCGACCCACACTTCTGAGGTGACAAAGGATAGAGCGGTCCTGGTATATGCCATCCTCTCAGGGAAGGAAGTGGATTTCGGCGAGATTATTGCTGATCACATTGCTGAAATTGGAAGTAGCCCACCGACCTCCGCACTACCGTTTCCATCCACGATCACTGCTTTATGTCAGCGATACGGAGGGACATGGGGGGAAGACGAGGAGCTACTCCCGCCGAAGACACCAATCATTGTAGCCGATCCTACAAACCGACGCAGACCTTCGGACACTACACAAGCTGGAGCATCATCCTCTGCTGCAGAGCATACACGAGTTACTTTGGATTCTCTTCATAGGGATCTCCAAAACATTCGCCTGGAGCAGCAGAGCATTCACAGCATGCAGCGGGACATTCATAGCATGCAGAGAGCATTGCAGATGGACCATGAGCAGGTAGCTCAGCGTCAGATGGAGTTCATGCACTATCAGAGTGCATGGAACACTGCCATGGCTCAGGGCTTTCCAGGTTTCCAGTTCCCGCCAGAGCCACACTTTGCACCTTACCAGCCACATGCACCTCCACCTTCCGAGTACCCACCATTTCCGCCATATCAAGGCGAGGAGCACCACTACCCAGTCCCCCCTCCGGAGCATGATGAGGATGACGATCAGTGACGATCGTCATCATGGTATGTGTCTTTGCCTTGGCATTTATTTTTCTTGTTCATTGAGGGAAATTCACATGCTAAGTTTGGGGGGGTTTTTGAGTATTTGTACATATACCTTGCTTTTGCACATCTTGCTACTTGTTTTGTTTCCCTACCTTGCATGACTGCATGATGTTGAGACTAATTCGTCCTTGAGCATCACCAACAAAATTTTTTTTTATGGATTGAGTTATTCTTGAGAATTGATGAGTTGGAATTACAACGGTAATACGTGATGAAATTAATCCTCATCTAGATAGGAGTCATGAAAATGTTTAACTTGTTTGTATATATCCTTTGTTAACTACATGTCAAAACTGAGGAATACTTTGAGCACTTATTGAGTCATGATTGAGTGAAGTATGTATTGATTAAATTGAAAACTTGTGTTAACTATGATGAGTCTTGAGTATCTTAGAGAACTATACAGTTTAGTTGAAAGCACTTTGAGGCGAAATTTATAATTAGAAACTAGACTTGGAGATGATTTAGGCGATCTTTGGACCGTTTGAGCCTTTCAAGCCTACCTGTTATATATTATTCCTTAGTGTCCCCTTTTGAGCCTTATTGAAAAAGAATGGTATATGCATTGCATATGATTAGACCCCCATTCGACATTCTTGGAAACTCATTATACCCACCTTGGTTTGAGCCTAAAAGAAAATTTTTACCTACCCCTAGGAGAGTATAATGAATCTCATTCATTGCACAGAATTGTTATATGCAAACGAGTTCAAAAGGAACAAAAGAATGAGTAAAGAAAAAGAAAAGTTGTAGAGAAAAGCCTTGAAAAGAAAAATTCAAAATAAGACTCAAAGTGGCCAAGGCTAGAAAAAAAGTTGAAGAGAAGCTCAAAAAAAAAAAAAAAAAAAATAGTTGAACTGATTTTGTTATACTCTCTTCTTTGAATTCATCCTACCTTTTCTTTGAAGCCGACACCAAAAGGCCTAACGTTATAAGCTTTTAAGACCTTTTGATCCAAGTCTAGGGAACAATTACATTAGTGGAGAAGTGCTGGATAGTAAACTTGTAGAGTATTTCAAAGTAATCTTGACTAGGAGTTAATATGGCACATGTTGATGTTAAAGATATATATGTAACTCATGTTTGACAATAGCACACACGCACGTTTGCGATGTATTGTTTAACTTAGGAGAAAATGCTTCTTGTTAAATGTTGATTGACTTCTATTGATGTGTAAGTAGGATTTCTGAGCTGTTATATATGTTGTAAAGATGATTCATGCTTAGTATCGAGTTTAACTTTTCTTTTTGAGTTTATTGCTTGCTCGAGGACGATCAAGTCTAAGTTTGGGGGAGTTGATAGGCTTAGATTTTGAGTGATTTTAACTGTAATTTCTTCTCATTTTCCGTACTTTTTCCTGGATGATATTATGCTTTTTGGTGTTTATTCGTTTGTTTCAGGAAAGTAGATCGGAAGTGGAAGAAATGAGCTTATATGAAGATAACGGGCGAAATCGAGGCATAAAAGATTGAGAAAATGAAGAAGATGATTTTTTCAGATCTCGATCGATCGAGATTTATTCTCGATCGATCGAGCCAGCCAGAAGCGAGAATCAGAATTTTTGAAGTCTTGATCGATCGGTGGAAATATCGATCGATCGAGCAAGGCAGTAACCTCGGAGCTGAACTTTTCAAATTCTCGATCGATCGGTGGAAAATCCCGATCGATCGAGCGAGGCAGTGAGTGAAAAAGGCTGATGTGAACAGTGCACCGATCGATCGGTGAAATTCTCAATCGATCGAGACGCGAAATCTGAAGATTTTCCTTTCTTATCGAGATTTTGGAGGGCTTTTTAGGGTGATTATCTTCTACACAATAAGAGACGAATTTTACAGAGAATATCAGACATTATTTTTCTAGGTCAAGGAGCCGCTGCCCAACGCCGCCAAGGAGATCCAATCTCCGTTCTTCGTCCAAAGTCGAGCCAATCTCTTCCGGAGTGCAAGGAAGGAACAAGAGAAGAAATCACGGTGCAACGCACGGATTCATCCATCGTTTATCGTATTTCTGAACTTTAGTTTATTTGATTTTCATTTTCACTTGTTGTTTTTGAGGTCGAGAGACAAGAAAACTCATCTGTATTTGATTTGAATTGAATTTGGTTTATATTATTGAAGTTTTAGTTCGTTGTGTTTGATATATTGATTCATTGGTATTTGAGCGCATTGATATTTATTGTTCATAGATTGATTGCATGTGTAGATCAAAGTCTAGCTATCTTTGATTGAATTTGAGAGTTACAACCGAGATCGAGAGATAACGTTGTAACACGCTCCATTAATTTATGATGTATGCCACGATTGAGATCGAGAGATGATGTCGCATACGTGAGAACTTGAAATCGAAAGATTTAGAGTTAATAGGTTTTGATAATTTAAGCAACTTTGAATTAGTAAATAGGTGCACGAGAGTGACTTGTTCTAATTTATTGTTAGTTTCGTTACAGCTCGAGAGAGTGTATCGAATAATAGTGAAAACCTTTCACCTTTAAAATCAATTGAGTGATAATTTGAGAATTCCGTTGAATCAGTAGAGATAATATAATTGAACGACGAGCTTGGTAATTTTCTCGAGTGACTTACCTTCGCATTTCCGGAACCATGCTATGCATTGTTTCTAGTTTAATTCTTTATTCTTTAGTTTAATTTAGATCTAGTAAATCAAACTCCTTTTATCATAGGCTAAATATAATTTTATTAATCTTATTTGGTACTTATACGTTAGTCCCTGTGGATTCGACAACCTGTACTTAATTTTCACTATACTAAAACTTGACAACCGTGCACTTGCGGTAGAATCGCTTCAAACCATTCATTGGAAATAACTGTTTAAAAAATAAGCGGTCAATGGTGCAGTGGAAATTCAGAGTTTGGACACCACTAAGACATTCAAGGTGAATGGTCACCGATTGAAGCATTACTACGATGGGGTCCTAGACGAGGAAGGTGGACAAGTGAACGTCAAGGTGGCTCTAGAGGATCCACCTCACTTCGACTGATCACGAGGACTAGCGTCGGGCCACCGACGTTAAACAGAGGCGTTGGTTGGGAGGCAACCCAAGGGGAGTTAGTTTCCTTTCTCCCTTTTATTTTCTATTTTTTTGCTTTAGTAGTTAGACTTTTCTCTTTTCTTGTATTTTTGTCTTACATTGGGGACAATGTAAGATTTAAATATGGGGGAGGGATTAGTGGTGTGTTATTGCTTTCCTTATTATAAAAATACAAAAAAATCGAAAAATTAGAAAATTTTGAGCTCATAGTTAGTAATGAACGCATGCTTAGAATCACTAGCCCATGATGAAACCTAATTGATATCATGCATGCTTTTGAACATAGGTGAATTGTTAACCTTGGAACTTTGAACTCTAATGCAAATTTTACTTTAACTTAGTAGTTGAATAGTTTGATCGTGATACTGTCATCACTTGTGAAGTGTACATAACTTAGTGACGATTGTGTGAATTTTTGTGATAGTCTTAAGAAGTCTCTAATACATGCTAGAACTTAACTACATGCTCTTTGAGGCGTATGTCTAGACTACTTGCAAACATGAAAGTGATATAGGCAATCTTTGATGCGTTTGAGCCTTTCAAGCCTACCATGTAAAGAAAATCATTCACTAGTACCTCTTTTGGGCTTTAATGCAAAAGAATGGTTGTATACTAAGCATTCAAAAGACCTCCATTCGACATTCTTTGACTAGCTTATCATCCTTCCCTAATGAGCCTAAATATGAATTCTATCCATACCTTTGAAGGGAGTATGATGTGTTTCATTCACATGCACTTAAGTATTCAATGATTAAAATGTTGGTGAGCTTCATTATGAAAAGAATGAAATGCATGAAAGAAAATGGATGCCTTGAGAAAATAGATAAAAATATGACTCCAATGGGAGCCAAGGCACAAAAGAAGAAAAATGTTGAAATAAAAGTTGAAAAATTCAAGCAAGAAGAGAAGCTTTTAGTGTGCATATCATCATACTCTCTTGTATGACATGTCTTTTTCCTTTCTTTCATTAGCCAATACCTAGGCCAAGCTACAAACTAATAAAGACCTACTTGATTTATGTTTGCAAAGTGGCTAAGATAGTGGAGAAGAGTGTGCAAGTAAGCTTATACTTCTGTTAGTGAATGACTTGAACTATTGTGGATTTGCATCTTTTGGATCTATAATGTGTACACAACACTTGTTTATGACCGCACACACATGTTCACTACTTTGTTAAGTATGAGATGTTTACGGATTGAACTTGTTCCACTATTAACTTTTCACCGCCTTTCATTACTATGCATGTTTAAAATTGTTGAGGCATTAAAGTGAGAACAAGTTAGTTTGTTATGATGCTATGAGCCAAGCAAAAATATTGTAGTTTTGTCTGACTTACTCGAGGTCGAGTAAAGAGTAAGTATGGGGGAGTTTGATGTGACTAGAAATAGACACATCTATTGCGTTTAATTGTTTACGATTTGGCATGTTTTGATGGATAATTTGATACATATGCTACATAATCGTATATTTGTGTAATTGTAGGTGGAATCGAAGAAATCGAGCTAACTATGGCGAATAAAGGTCAAGAAAAGCTTTGGAGCTAATAAGGACTCAATGTGAATCAAGAAACAGGCTAAAAATGTAATTTTAGTTGAAGCGATCGACCGCATGAAGGAGGCAATCGATCGCCTATGGACAGAAAGTAGAGCAACAAAATTCACGCTGCAGCGATCGATCGCGAGGATGAGGCGATCGATCGCCAAAACCCACTGGAGCCAAGCGATCGATCGCGAGAAAAGTGGCGATCGATCGCCTAAGGAATTTCGCCGAAATAAATAAGCTAGCAATCGATCGCTACCTTATGGCGATCGATCGCCAGCTGAGTTTTGGAAAGTGTGGAGACTTGATTTCTTTCCTTTCCACATGGATTCTACCCTACTCCATCAGCCTCCCTAACTCAATATAACGCGAAATTAGTCTCTTTGAGAGAGAATTCAGACCTTAGAACATAATTTTTAATTTTTAGAATAATTTTTCTTTCAATTTTTGTAAGGACGCTCGAAGAACGAAGACAGAATCCACAGGCCGGAATCGTGCTTCGCTTTAGTAACTTTCTTTTCTATTGATTGTTTAATGTTTTTAATATAATTTTTGTTAGTTTAAATTTAGTTATGCATGGCTAAATACTTTGATTCTTGGCTGAGGGATACCTGCCTTTGGAATAAAATACATGTGAAAATTTTGGTTTGATTGTTGAATTTTTAATTCAATTTCAATTTGTTTTTCAGATTATGGTTCTTATGATTGTTGTATTTGATTGATAGATTAATCACCTAGTAATCACTTACACTGTCTAATGTTAATTGAGAAGCAACTAAGATTGATAATTACCTGCTGTTGTTGTTATTAAATTCTTAGGAAAAACGATCGGATAATTAATTCTAACGGCTGTAGTTCTTATTGATTAGATTCATCAAACTTACTAGCTTTGAAACTATCATTGATTTAATCTTAACGGCTATAGTTTGGTTAAAGATTTGATAAGAGTCGAATTGAATATTGTTTCTTTTTCACCACGATTTAGGGAAGTAAGGAATTAAGTTTTCAATTGATGAATAATTGAATGAATTCATAAGTTTAGTAATTTGATGATCAAGTGATTAATTTCCAAAGGTAAAGTTGACCGAAAACCAAGAATTGCTTTTTAATCTTGATAAACTAGTGATTTGTTTGCTTTCGTTTAATTTAGTTATAGTTAAAGAAATTTGATGACCCCTATTTTGAAACTTGTTAGCATAAAAAGTATTCACTTCCCTGTGGGATCGATCCCTACTCACGCTACTACATATTTACTGCTATTAACTTGAGAGGGTTAATTTGGGCGTACGCGATAAATGCTACCAAATTTTGGCGCCATTGCCGGGGAAGGCAATTACTTTTGTGTTAACGTCATTTTATTTATGTCGTTTTATACTCGTGGTGTTTGTTGTTGAGTACAGGTGATCCCTCAGATCAAGAAGACAATATTCACTATGATCCTGAGATCGAGAGGACACTACATAAGAGAAGGAGAGAAAACCGAAGACAAGAAGAGGAAGAAAGGGACAACATGGCTGCGAATCAAAGTTTACGACAACTGGCCAATCCGGATTTGAACCAACAACCTCTTTGCATTACTTTTCCTACTCTTGCAACTATTGTTAATTTTGAACTGAAATCTGGACTAATACATTTGTTGCCATCTTTTCATGGACTTGCAGGAGAAGATCCTCATAAGCATTTGAGAGTTCCATGTGGTTTGCACCACTATGAAGCCGACTAGAATTAGTGAGGAGCAAATCAAGTTGAGAGCTTTCCCTTTTTCCTTGAAGGATGCGGTAAAGGACTGGTTATTCTACCAACCATCCGGATCGATCACCACAAGGAATGATCTCAAGAGGACGTTTCTAGAAAAATACTTTCCAGCATCAGGGGCAGCTAATATACGGAAGGAGATCTACTCTATTCGACAGTACACGGGAAAGACAATGCATGAATACTGGGAGCGCTTCAAGAAGTTGTGTGCAAGCTGTCCACAACACCAGATAAGTGAACATTTACTCAAACAATACTTTTATGAGGGTTTGTTATCTAGTGACAGGAACTTGGTTGACGTTGCGAGCGGTGGAGCCTTTGTGGATAAGACACCGGAAGATACAAGAAGCTTGATAGCAAACATGGTGGCCAACTCACAGCAGTTTGGCAACTTTACGAATGAGCCGAATCAACGGAAACAAGGAGAGGTAAACGTGTCTAACCTAGAACAACAACTTATTAGCCTCACCTCTCTTGTTCGTCAAATGGCAGGAGGAAATGGAGAGAAAGTGAAGCCATGTGGAATATGTTTGGAGATGAGTCATACTACAGATTCATGCCCATCACTTCAAGAATCATCTGCTGAGCAAGTGAATGCAGCAGGTGGATTTCCGGGGCAACCTCAATGCAAATATGACCCTTACTCCACCACATACAACCCAGGATGGAGAGACCACCCTAACTTGAGCTATGGACCACAATCGATGAATCACGTTCCACCTCAAGTGCCACAACAACCACAACATCCACCACCATACAGGCCACCTTTTCAGAGGACACAACAGTCTAATTACCCTTCTACTAGTGACAGGTTAGAGAATATTATTCAAGATCTTGCTCATAATGTTACAAAATTTCAACAG
This sequence comes from Haberlea rhodopensis, assembly GCA_907163345.1. Classification (NCBI taxonomy): domain Eukaryota; kingdom Viridiplantae; phylum Streptophyta; class Magnoliopsida; order Lamiales; family Gesneriaceae; genus Haberlea; species Haberlea rhodopensis. Next base: position 152,275 of record CAJQUN010000236.1, on the reverse strand, counting down.
GAAACAAGATCAAGTATTCAAAGCTTGAACACTCAAGTGGGTCAACTAGCCACCGCGCTCAATCGTGTTGAAGCCCATGGATCGACCATCCTACCATCCCAAACAGTGGTGAATCCAAGGGAAAATGCAAGTGCAGTCACACTTAGGAGTGGTAAAGAACTGGAGATACCGGGGGAGAAGGCGGAAGATCAACCCAAGGGTGATGAAGAAAAGGAATCTAAAGTTGGAGACAAGACCACCATGGAACAAGAGGTACCAAAAGGTAAGTCTCCTTCCTTTTCTGAATATAAAGTACCACCCCCTTTCCCTCAAGCATTAAAAGATAATAGGAAAGATGCCGGACTTAAAGGTCTATACGAAACCTTTCGACGATGTGAGGTAAACATCCCTTTACTTGATGCAATTCAACAAGTACCTCGCTATGCAAAATTTTTGAAAGAATTATGCACTGCAAAGAGGAATCATAGGTTCAAGGGGTCTCAAAAGATTGAATTGGGAGAAAACGTATCAACTGTGATCCATAGAAAAATCTCTACCACGTGTAAGGACCCAGGTATGTTCTCTATTCCGTGCACAATTGGTAACACTCGCCTTGAAAAGGCCATGCTAGATTTAGGAGCATCAATTAATGTCATGCCATATTCTATACATGCTTCTCTACAAATTGATCCTTTGAACCCTACTAGAGTGGTTATTCAACTAGCGGATAGGTATAGTGCATATCCTAGGGGTGTGATTGAAGATGTGTTTGTGCAAGTGAACGAATTGGTATTCCCTGCGGATTTTTATGTCCTTGATATGGAAAATGGTGATAAGAGTAGCCTCATTTTGTTAGGAAGACCATTCCTCAAAACTTCTACGACCAAGATAGATGTGATTAGTGGTACCCTTACTATGGAATTTGATGTTGAGATTGTTACTTTTAACATATATGATGCCATGAAATATCCTCGCAATGATGATGACACTATGTATTCTATTGATGTTATTGACTATTTGTCACAAGAAGTTTTTGAGATTGTAGGGAAAGACAAACTGGAAGTCACTCTTGCCATGGCTGTGAAGAAGTAGGATGAGGAGTTGTTCATCTTAAATGAGTTGAAAGATACCATAGATGCCTTGGAAGATACACCTGAGCTTTTATATCATTGCCTGTTTCTAAAACTAGAATTTTTCCATCTGTTTTGCAGGCACCCACCATTGAGTTGAAGCCACTACCTAGCCATCTCAAATATGTATTCATTGGTGAAGGAGATACATTACCAGTGATCATCTCTAGCAAGTTGGGGGATGAACAAGAGAAGGATCTTATTCATGTGCTCAATGAGCACAAAACTGCAATCGGTTGGACCATAGCTGACATCAAGGGAATCTGTCCCTCCACATGCATGCACCGCATTCTACTTGAAGAAGGAGGAAGCCCTACACGTCAACCCCAAAGGAATCTTAACCCACCTATGATGGATGTGGTGAAAGAGGAGATTTTGAAGCTTTTAGCGGTTGGGGTGATCTACCCTATCTCCGACAGTCAATGGGTCAGTCCAGTCCAAGTGGTGCCAAAGAAGACCGATATTACTGTGATAAAGAACAAAGATGATGAACTTGTGCCCACACGTATTCAAAATGGATGGCGAGTGTGTATAGACTACCGGAAGTTAAACGCTGTGACTCGAAAGGATCACTTCCCTCTACCCTTCATTGATCAAATGCTTGAGAGGTTAGCTTGTCATTCATACTATTGTTTTCTTGATGGCTATTCGAGTTATTTTCAGATTGCTATTGCACCGGAGGACCAAGAAAAGATTACTTTCACATGCCCTTTTGGCGCATTCGCCTACCGACGCATGCCCTTTGGACTGTGCAATGCTCCAGCCACGTTTCAACGGTGTATGGTTAGCCTGAGTTTCTTGAGCATATTCTAGAGGTATTCATGGACGATTTTACTGTCTACGGTAACTCATTCAATGATTGTCTTGCTAGCCTTACACTTATGTTAAAAAGATGCATAGAGACTAACCTTGTCCTAAATTCTGAAAAATGTCATTTTATGGTAGAACAAGGTATAGTGTTGGGTCATGTCGTTTCTGTTAAAGGTATAGAGGTAGACAAAGCCAAAATTGATGTTATGCAGTTTTTACCTTATCCTACTTGTGTTCGGGATGTGCGCTCTTTTCTTGGACATGCAGGTTTTTACAGGAGGTACATCAAGGATTTCGCTAAGATAGTTACACCTTTGTGTAAGCTATTACAAAAGGATGTTCCTTTTGAAATGGATGAAGCAAGCAAGAGAGCTTTTGATCGACTGAAGGAGTCATTGACTTCTACCCCCATCATACAACCACCCGACTGGAGTAAGCCTTTCGAGATCATGTGTGGTGCTAGTGACTATGCATGCGGTGCTGTCTTAGGCCAAAAAGAGGGGAAAACATCACATGCTATCTACTATGCCTCAAAGACCTTGAATGATGCTCAACGGAACTATTCCACTACTGAAAAAGAGCTTTTAGCAGTTGTTTTTGCTCTTGAAAAATTTCGATCTTATCTACTTGGTACTAAAGTCATTGTTTATTCTGATCATGCTGCTCTTCGCTATTTGATGACGAGAAGGAGGTAAAACCAAGGTTGATAAGATGGATTTTGCTCTTGAGTGAGTATGACATACAAATCAAGGATAAGATGGGCAGCGAGAACAAAGTAGCGGATCACTTAAGCCGTCTACCACACGTGGATGAGGAGCTTTGTTTGAAGGAGGAATTCTCGGATGAGCATCTACGCTCCATAAGCGACAATCTACCATGGTAGGCTCATATTGTGAACTTCTTAGCTTCTAATGTACTACCTTCTGAATTCTCTAGGTCTCAAAGAGCTAAGATAAGGAGTGATGCCAAGTACTATGTGTGGGATGATCCTTACCTATGGAAGAACTGCGCGGACCAAATCATTAGGAGATGCATACCCGAAACTGATGTAAATAACATTCTTAAGTTCTGCCATTCATACGCTTGTGGGGGACATTTTGGTGCAAAGAGGACTTCTCGGAAGGTGCTAGAGTGTGGATTCTTTTGGCCTACCCTGTTTCGTGATGCCTACTATTTTTTGCAAGAACTGTGCGCAATGCCAAATGACCGGTAATATCTCCCAAAGAAAGGAGATGCCTCAACAACCTATTCTTATTTCTGAAATTTTTGACGTATGGGGCATCGACTTTATGGGACCATTCCCTATCTCTTATGGTCATATTTATATCCTTCTTGCTGTTGACTATGTTTCGAAATGGGTGGAAGCTATCGCTATCCAGACTGAAGATTCCAAACTTGTTGCAGATTTTATCAAACATAACCTTTTTTCTAGGTTTGGAATCCCAAGAGCTATAATAAGTGATCGAAGTACACACTTTTGCAATAGGACGGTGGAAAGTCTTTTCAAGAAGTATCATGTCACCTCCAAAGTCTCCACCGCCGACCATCCGCAAACAAATGGCCAAGCCGAGGTCTCTAACCGAGAAATCAAAGCCATATTGGAAAAGACTGTCAACCCCACGAGGAAGGATTGGAGCTTAAGACTGGATGATCCACTTTTGGCTTACCGGACTGCGTATAAGACTCCAATAGGTATGTCACCATATCGACTCATTTTTGGTAAACCATGTCATCTTCCTGTAGAGTTGGAGCATAGAGTATACTGGGCTGTGAAGCATTTCAACATGAACTATGATGAGAGTGGCTTGCATCGGAAGTTGCAATTGTAAGAGCTCGAAGAAATAAGGAATGAGGCGTATGAGAGTGCAAGGATCTACAAGGAAAAGACGAAGGACTTCCATGACAAAATGATATCAAGAAGGAGTTTTGAAGTTGGTCAAAGAGTTCTCCTTTACCATTCACACCTTCGCCTATTTCCAGGTAAGCTTCGTTCTAGATGGCATGGTCCTTATATCATTACTAATGTGTATCCCCATGGTGCAGTGGAAATTCAGAGTTTGGACACCACTAAGACATTCAAGGTGAATGGTCACCAATTGAAGCATTACTACGATGGTGTCCAAGACGAGGAATGTGGACAAGTGAACGTCAAGGTGGCTCTAGAGGATCCACCTCACTTCGACTGATCACGAGGACTAGCGTCGGGCCACCGACGTTAAACAGAGGCGCTACTTGGGAGGCAACCCAATGGAAGTTAGTTTCCTTTCTCCCTTTTATTTTCTATTTTTTTGCTTTAGTAGTTAGACTTTTCTCTTTTCTTGTATTTTTGTCTTACATTGGGGACAATGTAAGATTTAAGTATGGGGGAGGGATTAGTGGTGTGTTATTGCTTTCCTTATTATAAAAATACAAAAAAATCGAAAAATTTGAAAATTTTGAGCTCATAGTTAGTAATGAACGCATGCTTAGAATCACTAGCCCATGATGAAACCTAACTGATATCATGCATGCTTTTGAACATAGGTGAATTGTTAACCTTGGAACACTTTGAACTCTAATGCAAATTTTACTTTAACTTAGTAGTTGAATAGTTTGATCACGATATTGTCATGACTTGTGAAGTGTGCATAACTTAGTGAAGATTGTGTAAATTTTGTGATAGTCTTAAGAAGTCTCTAATACATGCTAGAACTTAACTACATGCTCTTTGAGGTGTATGTCTAGACTACTTGCAAACATGAAAGTGATATAGGCAATCTTTGATGCGTTTGAGCCTTTCAAGCCTACCATGTAAAGAAAATCATTCACTAGTACCCTTTTTGGGATTTAATGCAAAAGAATGGTTGTATACTAATCATTCAAAAGACCTCCATTCGACATTCTTTGACTAGCTTATCATTGTTTCATTCACATGCACTTAAGTATTCAATGATTAAAATGTTGGTGAGCTTCATTATGAAAAGAATGAAATGCATGAAAGAAAAGGGATGCCTTGAGAAAATAGATAAAAATATGACAATGGGAGCCAAGGCACAAAAGAAGAAAAATGTTGAAATAAAAGTTGAAAAATTCAAGCAAGAATAGAAGCTTTTAGTGTGCATATCATCATACTCTCTTGTTTGACATGTCTTTTTCCTTTCTTTCATAAGCCAATACATAGGCCAAGCTACAAGCTAATAAAGACCTACTTGATTTATGTTTGCAAAGTGGCTAAGATAGTGGAGAAGAGTGTGCAAGTAAGCTTATACTTGTGTTAGTGAATGACTTGAACTATTGTGGATTTGCATCTTTTGGATCTATAATGTGTACATAACACTTGTTTATGACCACACACACACATTCACTATTAAGTATGAGATGTTTAGGGATTGAACTTGTTCCACTATTAACTTTTCACCGTCTTTCATTACTATGCACGTTTAAAATTGTTGAGGCATTAAAGTGAGAACAAGTTAGTTTGTTATGATGCTATGAGCCTAGCAAAAATATTGTAGTTTTGTCTGACTTACTCGAGGTCAAGTAAAGAGTAAGTATGGGGGAGTTTGATGTGACTAGAAATAGACACATCTATTGCGTTTAATTGTTTACGATTTGGTATGTTTTGATGGATAATTTGATACATATGCTACCTAATCGTATATTTGTGTAATTGTAGGTGGAATCGAAGAAATCGAGCTAACTAACGCGAATAAAGGTCAAGAAAAGTTTGGAGCTAATAAGGACTCAATGTGGATCAAGAAAAAGGCTAAAAATGTAATTTTAGTTGAAGTGATCGACCGCATGAAGGAGGCAATCGATCGCCTATGGACAGAAAGTTGAGCAACAAAATTCACGCTGCAACGATCGATCGCGAGGATGAGGCGATCGATCACCAAAACCCACTGGAGCCATGCGATCGATCGCGAGAAAAGTGGCGATCGATCTCCTAAGGAATTTCGTCGAAAAAAATAAGATAGCGATCGATCGCTACCTTATGGCGATCGATCGCCGGCTGAGTTTTGGAAAGTGTGGAGACTTGATTTCTTTCCTTTCCACATGGATTCTACCCTACTCCATCAGCCTCCCTACCTCAATATAACTCGAAATTAGTCTCTTTGAGAGAGAATTCAGACCTTAGAACATAATTTTTTATTTTTAGAATAATTTTTCTTTCAATTTTTGTAAAGACGCTCAAAGAATGAAGACGTAATCAAATACAATTTTTAGTAACTTTCTTTTATATTGATTGTTTAATGTTTTTAATACAATTTTTGTTAGTTTTGGATTTAGTTATGCAAGGCTAAATACTTTGATTCTTGGTTGAGGGATACTTGCCTCTGGAATAAAATACTTGTGAAAATTTTGGTTTGATTGTTGAATTTTTAATTCATTTTCAATTTGTTTTTCAGATTATGATTCTTGTGATTGTTGTATTTGATTGATAGATTGATCACCTAGTAATCACTTACACTATCTAATGTTAATTGAGAAGCAACTAAGATTGATAATTGCCTGCTGTTGGTGTTATTAAATTCTTAAGAAAAACGATTGGATAATTAATTCTAACGGCTGTAGTTCTTATTGATTAGATTCATCAAACTTACTAGCTTTGAACCTATCATTGATATAATCTTAACGGCTGTAGTTTGGTTAAAGATTTGATAAGAGCCGAATTGAATGCTGTTTTCTTTTTCACCACGATTTAGGTAAGTAAGGAATTAAGTTTTCAATTGATGAATAATTGAATGAATTCATAAGTTTAGTAATTTGATGATCAAGTTGACCGAAAACCAAGAATTGCTTTTTATTCTTGATAAACTAGTGATTTGTTTGCTTTCGTTTAATTTAGTTATAGTTAAAGAAATTTGATAACCCCTATTTTGATACTTGTTAGCATAAAAAGTATTCACTTCCCTGTTGGGTCGATCCCTACTCACGCTACTATATATTTACTGATATTAACTTGAGAGGGTTAATTTGGGCGTACGCGATAAACGCTACCACCTATATAAGGCCATACATTGAGGAAGCTAATGACATCAGAAATTCTCCATAGTTTTCTCACAAATGAATATTGTTGTCTCCACGCTGTAATCTTATCAACTTTCATAGCTTTGTAATAATTTCTTACTTTGTAATATTTCAAATTTAATCAGTTTGTATATGTGTTTCATGTCCAACCTCATTATATGAGAAGTCTAAACAAGTTAGTCTCCTCGTAGGAGGAGATGTGTTAATGTAATAAATTTTATAAGTATTTGCAGAATAAAAATGAGGTTGTTGTCCATCTATCTCCCAGATTTCTTTAAATCTTTCATATATCTGGTTATAATCTATGCCCTAAAGTAAGAAACGAATTAGGGATGTGCGGCCTACTGTTGGAGGCCCATTACAGAATCATCGGTTGGAATCATGTGGTTGATGGTAAGGAGCCATCATAAAACCTGGTGGGATACCAGATAGTATTTTGGTCAAAAGGTGTTAATCAGTTTGTTAAATTTTTTATTGTAATACGGAATCATGATGGGCCTGTCATGTATTTTCTTCGAATCATGAACTGCGAGTCATTTGCAAAATTGTGCTCTTGGGTTCTTCTCAAGATGACAGAAACTAAAGGATTTCATGTTCATAAAATGCTACATTTTAGTATATTGGAAGATCGAAGTGGTATAACTGAAATTTTATCAAGATTGTTTTGGCAAAGACAATCTTTGCTTTGGCATCATCATCCATTAAGAATGAATGGTTTAATCACCTATTAATTTTAGGTAGGCCTTACATGCAAATTAGACATATTCTTAGACTAAATCTAATACACTTTTTACTTTAAAACTGTGTTTACTTCGAATGATATAATTATATTGATAAATTATACTGTACTTATAAATATGATATGTTATAATAAGAAATAGTTATGAATAAAATAATAGTATGTTTATTTTGAATGATTAAGTTTTATTGATATTGTAAATAATAGATTTCTAAAAAATATAAAAAGAAAACAATATTTGTCCCAGCAATAAACAATGGATACTAGGAGTTGTGTGTATCCACCCAGGGACGGAACTAAAAAAATATATTAGGGGTGCGAATATAAATTTTTTAAATAATTAATTATCAAATTATATATATATATAAACACACACACATATAATTTGCATAATGTACAAAATAATAACCAATTTTAAATAAAAAATTTATTATAAAAATTATATTAATTTAGCTCAATAAAAAATAAAAAATTATAATCATAAAAGAAGTTATTTAAAATTAAGAGCCCAAGTATTTTTAAATGGCAAATTTAAGTAAATAATATAAAAAATAAGATAATAAAACAATATTTACGTTTCTAGTGTAAATCATGATCCGGGATCGCGACTCTGTGCAATGAGAGAGAAACATGAACTCGGTTCGCTTTTCTCTCTCCTATTATTTTAATAGGATTATTTTAATAGGAGAGTCTCTTTCCTATTAATTTTTTAATAGGAGAGAGAAATTGTTTTTTTCTCTCTTATTTTCTGTTTTCTCTCTCTCCTGATTACTACAATTCATTTCTCTTTCATCCATCTTTTAACATTTCTTTCTCATCAAACTTTCCACTTTAAAGTCACGTTGAGATATGGTTAATGTTCGGAGATGTGAGATAAAAATGTGTGAGATAAAGTTTAAAATATTTAACATATTTTAGATTTCAAAGTTTTGGTATTTTTTATTTCAAAAAATTAGTTAACAATATTATTCAAAAATGAATGTCAAAATTCATTTCCAAAATATCTTTGACTAGTTTGTCAAAAAATCGGTATTATAAAAATAAAATAAATTTATTTTAATTACTTCATTAAGAAAAATATTTTCTGTCTACGCTTCAAACATTATGGATACGGGGACCCGAATACGACACGACAAAAACTTTCTAAAATTACGGGATACGACATGTCTATTATATTTGAATAATATATAATACCTACTCAAACTACATAATCATAAAAAAGTTAGGAATTTTTTAACATTTTTCTAAAAAAAATTATATATATTTTTTAATATGATTATGTAGTTTGAGTGGGTATTAGTTGTAAATATCTACAACTCAACATCATTTTCAATTTTATTATTCAAATATTTAACAATTAAAATTTTTCTTGAATTTTATTATGTTACAACATAATTTATATGTAGAATATATATAATATATATATATATATATATATATATATATATATTATTCATGTGTTATAGACGCGTCATATCCCGTAATTTTTGAAAGTTCGTGTCGTGTCGTACTCGTGTCCCCGTATCCGTGTCCGTGAAGCTTAGTCGGAACATATTTTATTTTTAATGAATTAATTAAAATAAATTTATTTTATTTTCCTAATACAAATTTTTTGACAAATAAGTCAAAGATAATTTGGAAAAGAATTTTGATATATTCATTTTTGAATAATATTGTTAAATGATTTTTTGAAATAAAAAATATCAAAACTTTGAAATCTAAAATATTTTTAAACTTTATCTCCACATTTTTATCTCACATCTCCGAACATTAACTCTATCTCAATGCAACTTTAAAGTGGAAAATAAAGGTGGATGAAATAGAAATGTTAAAATATTGAGGCGAGAGAAATGAATTGTAGTAATATTAGAGAGAAAACATCAAATAGGAAGGAGAAAACAATTTCTCTCTCCTATTAAAAATTAATATGTGAAGAAACGCGAACTTCTCCTGATACATAATAACGATTTACGCTATAAATGTGAATATTTTTTTTATTATCTTATTTTTTTTTATATCATTTCTTTAACTTTGCCATTTTTAAACCAATCAATTTTCTGAAAAAACCACTAGTAGGATTCAACCCACTACAAAGTTGAAACTCTACCCACTATGTCATTGAGATGTTACGACAAATCTGCGTAGTATATGTTCTTTAGACATTTTGTTGGGAGATGTGGGTGTCCCCCTGCGCACCCCCTGGTTCCGCCTATATATCCACCTGTGCAGTGTTATAGCTAATGCGTTAAGTATCCCGACTTAAAAGTACATTCACAAGAGCACGAGAGAAAAATAGAATTTTTGCAGTAAGTTAACAAGGATAAATAAAACTGAGATGAGTTGAGACTAATTAGCTCATCCCAATTATTAACAGACCTAGTAAACACAACAAGCATTCTCACTTTGTTCGCCTAACATGAGAAATTGAGCTCCAAGGCCTCAACAGCATTCAAATAAATCGATGATAAAATAATAATAATAATAGGTTTCTGTTTTGCCGGTACAAATCTTGTATTACGTCACCAAATCAACGATTATGCAAGACTTGCTTACCGGATATTTCAGATTTCCTACTGATCCTATTATCATCGTAGCTCAGCAATCACGACGTCGTATTCTCCTCAGAAAATATTGATACTCCCGCTACTTTCTTTTTTCTACTGTATTTGAAATACTGCATTTTTCTCATACTGAGCTTCTGCTTCTCCCAAATTCATCGAGCGATGGACCGATTGCAGAATGAAATAATTGAGAAAATTCTGAAAACCAGCCAAAAAATAATGATTTAAGTCTGGATAGTTTCTCATAAACAGAAATGGAATTAAATTATTTAGCATTGAAATTTGTATGATACCTTTGGATGAAGAGGTATAAGATTTCTTGCAATAAAGAATAGCGCCGAGGATTGCATCATGCTGTTCCAGCAACGAGTCGTCTCTCCGAGGGTACGACGGTATTTCTAACCTAATCGCCGACGCCGACTTGCTCCCCAGGATCTTCAAATTATTCCCTACTCTACTACCGTCGGAGAGCTTCCTCTGAGGCAGATTCACCGGCGCGGTGACTGGAGAAGAAAACGGAGTCACGGAATCCGTTACCTTCGCCTTCTTCGAAGCCTTCACGTGAAAAGGTCTCATCAGTTTCAGATATATCGGGATCGATTTCTCGTGCGATACAACTTCAGAAAAAACATCGGAATCGGATGTATCTTTCGCGAGTCTGCTTTTCAAACTGTTTTCCCTAGTTAAAACAGAAAAGGCCGACACTTCCTCCACTTCGCCGCATTTCGCAGAGAAACGGTTGCTCTGTTCAACTTTCGATGCTGTCGAGAACTGACTCACCTTCAATGCCGCATTACACTCCGATTTCTGACTTTTCGCCGATTTTCTGAATCCTAACATGAAGACTTTGAACTTCGGAGTTGATCGTAGTATAGACAAAGGTTTCGAAATGATGAAGTCATTTTTACTCCGGAAAACGTCTCTCGGTGATTTTATGAACTGAAAATCCTTCTTCGAACCTTCGTCGCCTCCTCCATTACCAACAGGCGGTTTGAAAATCAAATCGAAGAACGAATCATCTTCATCATCGGCAACGGCGTTTCGCCAGAATTTGAGAAGGCCAAAAGCATCCATGTGTAGAGCTAGAAATGTATGGATGGGGGATGAGAAAAGTAGAGTGAAAGATAGCAAGACAGATAGTAATTTTTGTTACTTTTAACTTTTAAGCGTCCAATAGCTTGTAACTTGGGCCAAATAACCAAAATATTACATAAATAAAATAAAATTTGCCAAATTCCGTACCCGAATTTTTTTTATGCAATTATCGGAAACCGTTTTCTAGGTTTCCTCACAAATTAAATTTTGTGAAGAAATTTTTTGTTTTAATATTTTATTTAGTGTGACAGATAAATGATTTTTTTAAAAAAAAAAAAGTGGGAGCATCGGTCTAAACCCTTCTTTAAAAACAAGACGCATACACGCAATTCACACTATCACACACAACACACTTTTGCACAAGAAGGGTCTTCACTGGCGGCGGCGTCGATTTTCATCGGCGAGTGAGGCAGCGTTGGCGGCGGTGACAGCAAGAGATGATCCCAGCGAGGGCGACTCCGGCGACGTAAGAGACGATTCCTGCGACAACGCGGCATAGGCAACGAGAAAGAAGGCGGCAACGACTACTGGTAACCCTGGTATTTTTGGGTATGGAAAATGTGAGTTATTGGTTGTATTTTTTTGATAGCGTAAAAAATTAAATATATTTGAATTGCGTTAGTAAATATTTTGTATTTTTTTGTGAAGATATGTCACCAAGGAGGAATGTAATGTTGTCTGTGTATGCTGGAGGTAATTTATCACATGATTCTTGGTCTGTAACATATGACAATCTTCCTATCAAATTGTTCATGATACCGTATACAACAACATTTTTTGAATTTGTGTCGAATTTATATGAGTGCCAGTATTGACAGCAATGAATTTTCATTGAAAATATATGTTAAATGGGCACGTGAATATTTGGGAAGGATTAAAGAATCTGTTGTTGATCACAGATGACAGTAGATTGCAAATATTCTTGAGTCATGATGCTCAATTGAATGAACTGGATATTTATATTGAGAAAGAGCAAATACATCGTGCATTTGTGTCTCCCCCGCATATGTCGATGAGCCAGGATTGGGGCACATATATATCACTTTTATCCCAACATGATGTCCTTAATGTTCCTTCATCCTCGGCATATGGCAATATATAGTATGCTCCTTATTCCTCTGGTTATGCATATATATCTGAAGTGGCTACAGAAGATAATAATCCCATTATTGAAGAGCCACAAGCAGGCCATTATGGGCCTAATGCATCTTCTGATTCAGAACCTAATGAGGCTATGCACCCAATTCTGGAGGATAATGAAGATGATATTGTTGTGGAGACCATGTTCGAAACACTATCGGCACATGTTGCGGGTACTTCCTCACCATATGTTGATAATGCTATAGTCAATGCACCTAGCCACACCTCAAATGAACACATGGTTCACCCAAGTATTCCATACTTCTCGACCATATACTCTGAAATATATGCCGACTCTTATCAGATTCCAACTGGGAAGAAGGGAAACTCTTATGATTTGAATAAAGGAATTCTTGATGTGGGTATGTTATTTGAGGATAAGAGTTAATTAATTTTTGCGGTGAAGGATTTTTCTATATGGTTTGTGAGACGTGAGTGCAGAGTTGTCGAGAGTACGCCTAAATTGTGGAAGGTTGAGTGCAAACATAACAGTGAAGATAATCGATGCCAATGGCACCTATGAGCATCGTTGAAAGCAAATCTGAATTTGTTCAAATAACAAGGTACGTTGGACAACACACATGTATAATGAATAAGATGTATGTTGATCATCGCAAGTTGTGTAAGAATTATATTGCAACAATAGTGGTGGGAATGGTGCGTCGCGATCCTTCATGCCAGATTAAGTATGCCCAGGAAACAATGAAGGAAAAATTGAGCTTTCAAATATCGTATGCGAAAGCATGGCATAGCTTGAAGCGGTCTCGTGAGATCGTTTATGGGGCGTGGGAGAGTTCCATATGGAAACTACCTAAATTTATGGGTGCTCTCTAGAAGACTAATCCTGGTATGGTGGTTGAATGGGAACACAAAGACACGCAATCCAGTACATAAGATCATCAAATATGTGTTTTGGGCATTCAAGCAGTATATAGATGGATTATCCCACTGTCGAAAAGTGATTAGTGTCGATGATACTCATTTGTACACGAAGTACAAACACAAATTATTGATCGCAGTAGCAATGGATGGAAATCAACAGGTTTTTCCTCTTGCGTTTGCAATAGTTGATGAAGAAACATTGTTGTCTTGGAAATGGTTTCTCGAGAGACTGGGCATACACCTTGTACAAGGAGTTGATGGTATGTGCCTCATTTGTGATCGACACACTGGTCTTATTCGAGCAATTGATGAAATACCTGCATTCAACCCTCCTCACGACGTCATCGATATTGCTTGAGACACGTGTGCTCAAACTTCAACAATCATTTCAAGAACGTCCAATTAAAGGACATGTGTTGGAGAGCCGGGTGTGAACATCAAATATATAAGTTCCTTAATGCTCTTCAAGATATCAAGCGCATAAATGTAGGTGCATTTGATTATTTGAATGCAATTGATAAGGAGAAGTGGTCATTCTCTCATGATGGAGGTTTTCGTTGTGGAATTATGACAACCAACATGTCTGAATGCATCAATGGAGTACTAAAGGGTACCCGAAAACTTCATCTCAGATCTCTTGTTGAAATTACTTTTTACTGTACTGCTAAGCACTTCTATACACGAATGGAAAATGCTTCGAATTTGATGTCCAACAATCAGATGTGGACATCTTATGAAACCAAATTGTATACGCAATGGGAGTAGCTCTCAAGTCGACATGTTGTCACATTGATTCATCAGGGGCAACAATCCGCTGATGTGATCACTGGCCAACGATATAGACACGATGGAAACAAACATACCGTGAAGAGCAGATAATGTGAATGCACATGCGGCAAATGGACTGATTTTGGGATCCCTTGCTCACATGTGCAAATCGTTTGCAAGACATATAAAATAAATGCAGCAGCATTTGTAAAGTCATTTTACAAGTCATAAATTTATCGGCTACTTATGCTGGTGTACTTGAGAACTACTTGGTTGAACCTTATTAGGATGAAGCTGAGTTTCAGTTATTCTATGATAACACTCTTCGAGTTGTTCCCCAACTTGGAAGGAATATAAGTTCCCGAATACCGAATGAGATTGATTGGTCACAAACTCGTGCCAGGCAACAAGCACGTCAACGAAGAGGAGCTATGCAGTAGGGTATATATTGTTGTCATTGTTGTAATATTAAGTTAAATTAATAAATGTTTTGAAAAATTTCACTGTCTTAAGAATTAAATTAATAAAAAATTTGTGAAGAAACAGTTTTCTGAGAAAAACGTCTTCACAAATAAAAAAAAATTGAGAAGAAACCGTTTTCTTAGAACACGGATTCTTTATGGAAAAAAAGTTGAGAAGAAATCGTGTTATGAGAAAACGGTTTACGGTAATTTTGTAATACATTTCCGAGTTACGGTATTTGACAAAAAAAATTATTATTATTATATTTTGAGTATTTAGCCCTAGTAACTGAGTCACATAAATCAGGTGTGTTGCATGCATAACGCGAACGCAAGCACGAGTTCATCAATTGAATGCAGATGTATTTTAATGTGCCTATTACAAGATTATATATATACATATATATACTCATTATTTTTGACAAACTGATATCATTAGTATATTATTTACAATATAAATTCTTAACAAATTGACATTTGCAGCTTTATTATTTTTAAAAAGCATTAAAAATTAGATCATATATATAGAATCGAAGGTTTGCATCTTTGCAAAAAGTTATAAACATTGATAACAATGCAATTCAAATATTTTATTCGACCGACTCTCCTAGAAGGGGAAATTATTTTTCACCGAAAAATATATTTAGAGAATAAAAAATGAAATGAAATATTAATATTTGGTTTCATTTTTTATTCTCTAAATATATTTTTCGGTGAAAAATAATTTCCCCTTCTAGGAGAGCCGGTCGAATAAAATATTTGAATTGCATTGTTATCAATGTTGAAATATTAATATTTGGTTTCATTTAACCAAACATTACCTTTGTGTGTCAGCATATTTGGTATTAGTGTGAATTTATTAACAATATTCATATTATTTCTGAAGAATGATATTATTACCTTGTGAAATAATTAATATAAACAATTAAATTAATTCAATAAAATAAAAGTTTATCTATGAAGTTCATTTTATTAATTTTCATACCAAAAAACTAATGATATCAAAATTATTATTATTTTCTCATTAAAAATGTTACAAAATCACAGATTTGTCATACTTTCTTTTATCAATTCTTTGAATCTTTAATATATTATTATTTCTTTTCATAAAGTCGTTAATTGATAATTTGCAGTATGTATTCGGTTACCATCTAATAGAATTTTCATATCAACCCGAAGAGGTGGGGAACCATAAAAATTCATCCGAGCCCAAAAATTCTAAACAAAATAAGTAAAAAAATTAAAAAAAGAAATAATCCGGAGGATTAATAAGGTTTAACAATAGTTCGCGATTTAGTGAAACTTAAATTGCCACTTAATGAAACTTAGTACGTGACTTAGTGAAGCTTAGTTCGCGACTTACTGAAGCTTAGTGCGCCGCACACGCACTGAATTCGCCAACACGATCGGAGCGCTAGAGTGCATATGAGGGTATGATTATTATGTGTGTGATGCCCCGAAATTAATTAATTACAATTTGGTCATTAATTATGTTTATATGATGAATTATGTTGATCATTGATTTATGTGATGGGTAATGAAGTGTTAACATGAATTATTTGTATTGCTTGTTAATTATGAGGAAGATATGAAGTTAGAGGAAGTTTGTTGCATTTTAGTAAAATGCTTTTAAAATACCATGTTGGGGTATTTTATACATCATGTTAACTTTGGGGTACAATTTTAATATTAACCTTTATAACCCCCTTTTCCCCCTATACTCACTTACTTTATCAATCACACTTTAAATATCCAACTCACTCTCAAACCCTACCCTTTCCCCATTTTTGAAATTCTTCAAAGGAGGAAGGAGGAAGCTCCACAAAACTTTTGTTTGTGTGATCTTTCTTAAGATTTGGAGTCTTCAAGATGTATTAAACCCTTCCTAAAGTTTTTATGATGTTTGATTTTGAAATGGGGTGATTTTGAAGTGATTTATGTTGGTTTGTTTTGGGTATGTGATGTATGTTGTTGGGGTATGATTTATGAAGTGTTTTATGTGGGTTTTAGTGAGTTATGATGATGTTGGTGTTGTAGGAAAGTATTGGTTTGATAGGTATGAGGATGGAGCTTGAAAAATGCTCAAAAATGGTGAAAAATCGCGCACCAGCAGGTGGCGATCGATCGCCATATATGAGACGATCGATCGCCGATGGCCAGTGGCGATTTACACAGCAGGCGATCGATCGCCTCAAATAAAGCGATCGATCGCCGCGAAGCGAACAATCAGGCGATCGATCGCCTTGTTTTAAGCGATCGATTGCCACTGTTCATAAAGTGGAAAATGATGAATTTTGATGAATTTTTGGTATTTGGCTATTGTTTAGCTTCTAATATTGATTTGTATGGTTATGTAGAACCATCACAGGTACCCACAACATCAAGGAGATAAAGTTCTCCAACTTCTCCACTTTTGGAATTAAGGTACGTTAGAAACGTACGGGCATCGGACGGTAAAACATTCTTATACTATGACTACGCAATAATTGTATAAGCATTTACGATGTTTATGATGATGATAATGATAAGTAAGTTTATGATGATGTCTATGAAGTAATGATGTTTATATAATGATACGCTGTTATGATATGGTAAGATGCCATACGATAGGGTAAGATGCCCTCGTGGTAAGATGCCACACGATGTTTATGATATGGTAAGATGCCATACGATATGGTAAGATGCCCTCGTGGTAAGATGACACACGATGCTTATGATATGGTAAGATGCCATACGATAGGGTAAGATGCCCATGTGGTAAGATGCCACACGATGTTTATGATATGGTAAGATGCCATACGATAGGGTAAGATGCCCATATGCATGACTATGAAACAGGGACAAAAGTACATGTTACGATTATTTTCATGCATTTATTTATATGCCATTACCTTATGATGTTAAGTAATGATGTACATGCTCATGATGGGTTGTTCCTGTAGGTACACTTTTGGACCAAAGGGCCTAGGGTCGGGTTGAGGCAGTGAGCTGAAATGAGCAAGATGAATATAGGATACATGATTTTGATAGTCTCTACTCTAGGAGTAGTGTAAATCTATTGCTTTAACATTCATTATTGAGAATATAATTAATTAGCTTTTGAAATTTTATTTTGGCCTGTAATCTTATTAGCTCAAAGCTACAACCGGAACCCTAAGATGTTATGAATGCATGTTTAGTCCATAATACGTGTATAAGATGATATTAAGGTAGGAAGACCCTACAATGTGACTTATGGTAGTGATAATATCAATTTTAGGTTTTTTTTATAAATTATAGTATAAAAAGTATTTATTCACTTTTTACATTTAATCCAATGCAATACCCTGATAAATTTTAATTTTTGAATTAAAACTTTTGAACAAATACAAGTTGTTGGAAGCCAGTAACATAAGATGGGTGTTTACAATTTTGTCAAGATTTATAGCTATTGTAAACCTTGTAACTCGTATATTTTAAAACATATAAGATCACAAACACCACTTTTGATCGTGCTCTTTGAGTACATTGTTAGGAAAGATATTATCTTAGATGATATTCCTCCCTAATCTTTAGAGATTTGATTACAGATATGATTTTCTTAGATTGTAGATATGATTTACTTTCCTAATTGTATATATCTTGTTGATGTAATCTCTCCTATAAATTGAATATACAATATCACCAAGATTAAGGTGATTTTTATCTCATCTCACATGGTATCAGCCAGTCCTAGGGCACCCAACTCTTCTGCCGTTTTCCTATAGCCATCGCCTACTGTACCCATCTCTTCCCCATGGCTGGCGATCAATCCAACCCCTCTGATAACTCACTTTCTTTCACCACCATGATTCATATGCTCACCATAAAATTATCTTCCTCCAACTACCTTCTATGGAGGCATCAAATCATTCCTCTCCTACAATGCCAAAATTTAATGTCCTATGTTGATGGCTCTCTGCAATCTCCCCCGTCTGTCATTGTTGGCTCCAACAATTTTTATCTCATCTCACATACATGATCTTGATTCTCAATTCTGATACTATTTATAAGATCGAACATTTGATATTTTATCAAATATTATAATGGATAATAATATGTAATCCAAATCTTTTAAACTAATATTAGAGTACAAACACATGTTTTGGTAAAATAAAATAAAAAATTGTACATTAGATATTTGAGTTTAAATGTATCAAGAGGCTGCTAATGATTTATTGTATTAAATGTTATAGTCCCATGTTCATTATTATTCTAATTTTAATAAAACATATAAATGAATAAAGTATTTTTTAAATCAAACTCCATAAATCATTTCATTCACTCAGAAATTCAATTAGTATCATTTAATGTAGATAAATAGTGACTTTTTGCACATGCCCGGCAGCCGTATGAACAAATAATATGCGCATAAAAATTAAATTGAATAAAAAATATATTTTATTACAACAATTTGGAGAAAGAAAAAATAATAAAGAAAAAACAATAACTAATCATATAATTTTTAATGGATAGATTAAAGGGTATATTGCATGGACATGCAGATAATACTTAAGGAAGATCGCATGAACATGCAAATAATACTTAAGGAACATCTCGACCTTAAGTTAATCTCTGCAGGTGTTTCCCCATATAGTCGTCCGGGATTTCTTGTTCGGAAACATGGAGAAGTTAAACGAGGAAAGCCAAGATCGGTGATCAACTATAAAGGGATCAACAAAATCTTGGAGTTCGGTGTATATTTTATCCCAAGCAAAGAGCATTTGGTAAATAGCATCAAGAATGCCAAAGTGTTTTCTAAGTTCGATTGCAAGCCTGGGTTCTACCAGATTAAGATGGAGGAAGTTAGCAAAAGGTTCACAACATTTCCACACCGCAATGACACTATATCTGGAATGTTATGCCAATGGGATTGGCAATGCTCCCCAGATATATAAAAGGAAGATGGACAATCTTTTCAAGGATTACTTCAGCTTCATGTTCGTGTATATTGACGATATCCTAATTGCGTCAAGAAACATGAAAGAACATCTCAAACATTTGAAAATCTTTTCAGATGTTTGTTATAAGGAAGGATTAATGATGTCCGAAAGGAAGGCAGTGATTGCCACGACAGATCAAGTTCCTTGGAATTAAGATCGATGAATCTGAAATCATCTTGCAGAATCATATTTAGAAAGTGCAAGAAAATCCGGATGACCTCAAGGATTTAAACCAACTTCATAGTTTTCTGGGAGTTGTTAATTTTGTTGGAATGTACTTCAACAACCTAGCAAGTCACATGAAGGTATCCAGTCCACTACTCAAGAAAGATTTTAAGTTCGAGTGAAATGAAGATCACAGACAAGCTGTCAAACAGCTTAATGAAGTTTGCAGGCAACTACCAAAGCTTGCAACTCCAAACGACGAGGATGAACTGGTATCATGCATGATTTAAGAAAGGAGGGAGTTTTGTGCATGATTTAAGAAAGGATGGGGTTCTTTGTCTATTTTATTTAACACGAGGGGGTTTGTGCAAGGTTTCAAATAACAAAGTCTTTTTGTCCTTTTCTATAACACATTGGGTTTCATGCATAATTTAATAAAGATGTTTTTTTGTCTATTTTGTTAATACATGGGAGTTTCATGTATATTTATTACCACATGAGAGGTGTTTTTATGCAATTTACCTTGGATTAAATTTGGAGTGAGAAAACTTTATTTAGACAACATGTATTTATCCAGGATGATTTGTCACCGGATATTTCAATGTAGATATTGAAATATAGAGATGTGAAAACAAAGAACATGTGAGACACAAGAATAAAGTGAAAAGGAGGATAAAAAAATGATGCCAAACACTGATAGATTCAGAGTACAGGTGATAGAGGCCGAGCAAATAAATTTATGTGCGTTTTCCAAGATTTTGAATTATAAAATAATAAAACAATTACTCGTAACAAAAAAAATTTCCTTTTTTATTTCAGTTTTAGCATTATATTTTATAAATAATTTAGTCTATTGATTATTTGAAATCTTTACAAAAATCAAATTTTATAATATATAGCTTTTTATTATTGATTTTTTAAAAAAGAAAATGACTCGATTGTTTAAAATTACACTTCATAAAATAAACAAATTAACCGATTCGCTGCAGTAACTTGTATTATAAATGAGATGGAGAGAGTAAAGTAAAATGGTAAGTGTGTTATTTTCAAAATTCGAGAACTTGAAAAATAAATATTTTTGAAAATTTCTAATAAAATTTATTATTTTAGTTTATTTTACGAGAATTCTGTAGATGCTTCACTATCATAGGATAGTAGGTTAATAAGAGAACAAAATTCAGGCACATAATATTTTTGAAAACGACTATGGCAATATTTATAAATGTTTATTTAAAATATTTCTATGTTATTTTTATTTATAGAAAAAAATGTTTATAAGTAAAATATTTGAATGTTTGATATTAAAGTAAAAAATAATAATTTAATATTATAAAATTATCAACACTCATTTTAAACCGATCAACATCTCATGACTTAATATCCTTTTGTCACATTGATTAATCAGGGGCAACAATCCGCTGATGTGATCACTGGCCAACGATATGGACACGATGGAAACAAACATATCGTGAAGAGCAGATAATGTGAATGCACATGCGGCAAATGGACTGAGTTTTGGATCCCTTGTTCACATGTGCAAATCGTTTGCAAGACATATAAATTAAATGCAGCAGCATTTGTAAAGTCATTTTACAAGTCATAAATTTATCAGGTTACTTATGCTGGTATACTTGAGAACTACTTGGTCGAACCGTATTAGGATGAAGTTGAGTTTCAGTTATTCTATGATAACACTCTTCGAGTTGTTCCCCAACTTGGAAGGAATATAAGTTCCCGAATACCGAATGAGATTGATTGGTCACAAACTCGTGCCAGACAACAAGCACGTCGATGAAGATGAGCTATGCAATAGGACATATATTGTTGTCATTGTTGTAATATTAAGTTAAATTAATAACTGTTGTTAAAAAATTCACGTCTTAATAATTAAATTATTAAAAAAATTATGAAAAAATAGTTTTCTGAGAAAAAGGTTTCTTCACAAATAAAAAAAAAATTGAGAAGAAACCGTTTTCTTAGAACATGGATTCTTTACAAAAAAAAAAATTTGAAAAGAAATCGTGTTCTGAGAAAAAGGTTTACGGTAATTTTGTAACACATTTTGAGTTACGGTATTTGACAAAAAAAATTTATTATTATTATATTTTGAGTATTTAGCCCTACTAACTGAGTCACATAAATCGGGTGTGCTGCATGCATAACGCGAACGCAAGCACGAGTTCGTTTGAATGCAGATGTATTTTAATGTGCCTATTAAAAAATTATATATATACATATATAAACTCATTATTTTTGAGAAACTGATATCATTATTATATTATTTACAATATAAATTCTTAACAAATTGACATTTGCAGCTTTATTATTTTTAAGCAGCATTAAAAATTAGATCATATATATAGGATCGAAGTGAAAATTATTTTTCACCGAAAAAATATATTTAGAGAATAAAAAATGAAATGAAATATTAATATTTGATTACATTTAACCAAACATTACCTTTGTGTGTCAGCATATTTGATATTAGTGTGACTTTATTAATAATAATTCATATTATTTCTTAAGAATGATATTATTACCTTGTGAAATAATTAATATAAACAATTAAATTAATTCAATAAAATAAAAGTTTATCTATGAAGTTCATTTTATTAATTTTCATACCAAAAAACTCATGATATCAAAATTATTATTATTTTCTCATTAAAAATGTTACAAAATCACAGATTTGTCATACTTTCTTTTATCAATTATTTGAATCTTTAATATATTGTTTTGTCTTTTTATAAAGTCGTTAATTGATAATTTGCAGTATGCATCCATTTACCATCTAATAGAATTTTCATATCAACCCGAAGAGGTGGGGAACCATAAAAATTCATCCGAGCCCAAAATTTCTAAACAAAATAAGTAAAAAAATTAAAAAAAGAAATAAGACGGAGAATTAATAAGATTTAACAATAGTTTACGATTTAGTGAAACTTAACTTGCCACTTAATGAAACTTAGTATGAGACTTAGTGAAGCTTAGTTCACGACTTAGTGAAACTTAGTGCGTCGCACATGCACTGAATTCGTCAAATCGCGGTCGGAGTGCTAGAGTGTGCATGAAAATATGATTATTATGTGACTTATAGTAGTGATAATATCAATTTTATGTTTTTTTTTATAAATTATAGTATAAAAAATATTTATTCACTATTTACATTTAACCCAATGCAATCCCCTGATAAATTTTAATTTTTGAATTAAAACTTTTGAACAAATACAAGTTGTTGGAAGCCAGTAACATAAGAGGGGTGTTTACAATTTTGTCAAGATCTATAGCACAACCCTTGTAAAGTTTGTAACTCATATATTTTAAAGCATAAAAGATCACAAACACCACTTTTGATCGTGCTCTTTGAATACATGATCTTGATTCTCTGTTTTGATACTATTTATAAAATCGAACATTTGATATTTTATCAAATATTATAATAGATAATAATATATAATCCAATTCTTTTAACCTAATATTAGAGTACAAAAACATGTTTTGGTAAAATCAAAACAAAAAAATTATGTACATTAGATATTTGAGTTTAAATGTATCATGAGGCTGCTAATGATTTCTTGTATTAAATGTTATAGTCCCATGTTCATTATTATTCTAATTTTAATAAAACATATAAATGAATAAAGTATGTTTTAAATCAAACTCCATAATTCATTTCATTCACTCAAAAATTCAAATAGTATCATTTAATGTAGATAAATAGTGACTTTTTGCACATGCTGTATGAATGAACAGATAATATGCGCATAAAAATTAATTGAATAAACAATATATTTTATTAAAATAATTTGGAGAAAGAAAAAATAATAACTAATTTTATAATTTTAATGGATAGATTAAAGGGTATCTAGCATAAAAACCCCTGTGCATGAAAATTTCATACGTTAACAAAATAGACAAAAAACCCCATGTTTTCTTAAACTCTGCATTGAACTCCTGTGTTTATAAAAAAAAGCATAAAAACCCCACTTTTTTGTAACCTTGCACGAAACTAAAAAATAGGCAAAAAAACACATTTATTTTCTTAAATCCCACACAAAACCTCCTCGCATTTACAAATAAATAGATTTTATTCATCTCATTAAAACTATATGCAGGTTTTATGAAAACAAGTTCATAAATATACATATTTATCATTTATGTTTATAATAACTTATTTTTTGTTTATTTATATATATTATTATTGTGAAAACATATTCTATGATTTTTTGAAAATATGCATATATTTTACATGTGCAATTATTGCAAAATATATCCAAAACTTGAAAAGAAATGAATTTGAATTGGTTAATAAGCATGCATATATTAAAAGAAAAATTCAAAATATTATTCATAATCTATTTTAAATTTACACCTTAAAATTCATTCACTTTAAAATTCTGGTTATTGTTCCTTTTAAATTAAAAGAAGAAATCATTACAAAAAAGAAGAAAATAATGTAAATACAGAAAAATTGGAAGACGTATTGGACTATCGAGGGAGTTTTGTGCATGATTTAAGAAATGAGGGGGTTCTTTGTCTATTTTATTTAACACGAGAGGGTTTCGTGCAAGGTTTCAAATAAAAGTTTGTCATTTTCTATAACATATTGGGTTTCATGCATAATTTAAGAAAGTGAATGTTTTTTTGTTATTTTGTTTACATATGGGAGTTTTGTGTATATTTATTACAAAGTAAGAGGTTTTTTTATGCAATTTACCTTGGATTAAATTTGGAGTGAGAAAACTTTATTTAGACAAAAGATATTTATACAGGATGATTTGTCACCGGATAATTCAATGTAGAAATTGAAATATAGAGATGTGAAAACAAAGAACATGTGAGACACAAGAATAAAGTGAAAAGGAGGATAAAAAAGATGATGCCAAACACTGATAGATTCAGAGTACAGGTGATTGAGGCCGAGCAAATAAATATATTTGCGTTTTCCAAGATTTTGAATTATAAAATAATAAAATAATTACTCGTAGCAAAAAGCTTTTTCTTTTTTATTTCATTTTTTAGCATTATATTTTATAAATAATTTAATCTATTGATTATTTGAAATCTCTACAAAAATCAAATTTTATAATATATAGCTTTTTATTATTTATTTTTTTAAAAGAAAATGAGCTCGATTGTTTAAAATTACACTTTATAATATTAACAAAAATAACCGATTCGCTGCAGTAACTTGAATTATAAATGAGATGGAGAGAGTAAAGTAAAATGGTAAGCGTGTTATTTTCAAAATTCGAGAACTTAAAAAATAAATATTTTTTAAAATTACTAATAAAATTTATTATTTTAGTTTATTTCACGAGAATTCTGTAGATGGTTCACTATCATAGGATAGTAGGTTAATAAGAGAACAAAATTCAGGCACATAATATTTTTGAAAACGACTATAGCAATATTTATAAACGCTTATTTAAAATATTTTTTATGTTATTTTTGTTTATAGAAAAAAATGTCTTTCAGTAAAATATTTGAATATTTGATATTAAAATAAAAAATAATAATTTAATATTATAAATTATCGACAAACTCATTTTAGATCGATCAACATCTCATGATTTAATATTTGTTTCAGGCGTTTAATTTTTTTTTTTTTAGAGAATCAAGTAAATTAAACACCAAAATGTGATATATTTTTTTTAAATCTTCAAAGCATATAAGACTTTTCAAAATATTCACAAACACCGCTTATAACTTAAATTTTTATGAATAGAAGATAGATAGTATGATGTTGAATCATTGTGTTTATTTTGAAAAAAATTGTTGATTTTAAATTAATTAATCGTAGCTTAAACTGAAAACTGGGATGTATGAAATTTTAATTTTTAAGAAATTACATTTAAACAAAAGCCATTTGAGGGGACATAGGATACTCATATTTTTTTGTAAGGAAGCTTCTAACAATTCAATAACTTTTGCATGGACGAAGGTTTTCAAATTTAAAAATTGTAAATTTATGTTTCAATCCATTGAGTTTACCATCATTTTCTTGATACTTTAATCAATAATAAGATTTTAGATGTTCAAATCAGAATC
This sequence comes from Haberlea rhodopensis, assembly GCA_907163345.1. Lineage (NCBI taxonomy): Eukaryota > Viridiplantae > Streptophyta > Magnoliopsida > Lamiales > Gesneriaceae > Haberlea > Haberlea rhodopensis. The sequence continues at coordinate 126,523 of CAJQUN010000236.1, read as the reverse complement.
ATCCGAAATCCAAATGCTCGGATATAATTCCAAACACAACATAATACATTCCATATACAAATAAGATCTTATTGCATAATTTATGGCTTCTTTATCATTATTTTATTCAGAAAATAATTTATTAATGGGAGTACAAGAGGTATTTCAACCCTAAACAAAACAATTAAACGTTACTACAACAACCTGAAAACGAAACAGTCAAAGCTAAAAAACACAAAGTACAAAAGGCAGACAAGAATTCCGACAATGTTAGCGTAAAATACCCTGCAAGCCAAATGTTGGCCCGATTGCTATGGGCCCTAACCCAATTAATTAACTCATAACCACTATAAATATAACATTCACTCTAGGGTTAAGAAATTACATTCATTACAATCTCATATGCCGACATCACACTAGCACTGGTGCCGAGCTTGTAGATCTGGTTAGGTTGATTGGACTAGAGGATCACTTCCATCAGATTGATTTCGCTGTTATCGGTAATCTCTTTTCGTGCATTTATTTATTAGATATTTGCATGCTTAATATATGAATCTAGCGCGATCAATCTGTCCCCTGGTTAGATCTATTTATGGTTATTTCGCTACGTTTGGATCTCACGTCGGGGGACAGAAACCCAACAAACAACACAACATTGCCTAAATCTAAACAAGTCAGTCCACCCCAATGAAGAAGCAAAATGAAAACATAAGGTCAATTCCCAAAGTGAAGCCACTCATCATCATGAGAACTGATATGAGAAATCCACCCGATCTGAAAATCACTTGAAAATGTGTCTGCAGCACAATCTCTTGAAGCATATCACGAGAGTAAATACCGAACGGACAAACATCGAAGGACACACACCAGATTCACCATCTAATCCACTAAAGAGTATAACATGGTTCAACAAGCGTAGATAGCCAAGATCAGTATCTGACATTAATTTCCTCAATAACTTTTTCCTCTGGATCCATACCTCTAAAAATTACTCCATTCCTAACATACCATAAACTCCACATAACATAATGCCAAAGCGAACATGAGCTCTTATCCATCCCGTTAAGTCGGAGAGCTCATAATTTATGAGTTTTTCTATTCCTCCGTCTCATCCCAGGTAAAGTATTTGGTTGGGCGTGAACCTTTTCGTTCTACAAAAATTTGGGTGGGCTTAAATTCGTGATATTTTAATAAATTTTAAATTTTTTTACGTTAATGTTTTTATTCCAAAGGGAATAATTCTTGTAATAGAAACAACACGATGGTGACGAGAAACTCACGTAAAGGCAACGAAAAAAGAGCCGAAAAAGGAAACAGTCTAACAAAAAAACAAATGTGGACGCTTTTACATTTGCTTTTTCCAGCCTTTTTGATATCCAAAAATGTGACGGTTCGTTCAGATCTTTATTTAATGGTTTGACCAGGTAGCTTCAACGGGCAAGATTTTAAAAATCTTCTCAATCCTTTATTTCTTTAAAAAAAAAAATTGTTTTAGAACAAAACGAAGTACTCCAGAAAAATAAAACATTGGAAATTAATCATCACCATTGGTGTACTATTGAATATTGGCGTGTTGTTGGTGTCCTGTTTGTCATCCACGTATCTGATGGTGTGTTTTCTATATACACATCAAATGTTTGTTGAAGATATTTTCAAGGACACCGCCCTTAAGAGCAAAGGAACTTGAATATTGGTACTCAATGTTAAAATTAGTTATATGTTTTTTGTGATAATAATTAGAATATTTTATGTTAGATTAACAGAGGATTGCTAGATTATCTCAAAAGTTTCTGACATAGGCACATTATAAGCGGGCTTAGATTTTGCCAAGAACGGAATGAGATATTTTAAAAAAATAACATTTATTTGGCTAAGATTTTAAAATATAATATTTTTAATTTCTAACATTTGTTCGACCTTTGTTTGTTTTTATATATGTTTAAATATCATTTGTAAATAGTTTCTTAAAGAAATGTTATAAATCAAAAGAATGTTTGACCGAGAATTAAAGAAATGTCGTAAAGAAAAAAAAATTGACCAATATCTTTTCAAACTATCCAAAGAAAGCACCAAGTCCTTTTTAATCCAACTTATTATAATGAATTAGTATATACAACAATGCCTGAGTAATTGTGTGTGGCTTTTAATGCGAAATTTTTGGAAAAAACGAAACAGTTAAATGTTCATCCAATCTATCATCAAATTCAAGAAAACTAGCTTGTCGACACATGTGCGATATATATATTTGTTCAAAAATTGAAACGAAGAATAAAAAATAGTACCTGGGTCCGGAAAATTCTTATGTGGACCCGTTATTTACAAACACAACAACACATATATAGATATATATATAAATATATATATTTATTTATTTATTGTGTTCTGGTGTTTATAAACGCATGTATGACTCCTTGGTTCTTCAAAGTGGCAAAGTGCATCATGAACGATAAATGGATGGGACCATATACGTGGATACGTAGATATGGGTACGATTACACTGGATTTTTGAAATTTGTAGGATACGATACGTCTGGATACGGCAAATTTTATTAAATTATATATATATATATATATATATAATTAATAATATTTGTAAGAAATTGAGTTTCAAGCATATAATCAACATTAAACACATTAGAAATCAGAATAAAGTTGCAAACTCACCAACTTCATGACAAATGGTAAAATATTAATCCAGGATATCTAAAAATTTCAAGCATATAATCGATATTAAACACATTAAGGTGGTTAGGAAATATGGATTAAGTTAAATAATTTAATTTTAATTACAGTTTCAACCCTATTTTTAAAAAAAATTCCGAAAGTTCTCGTATCTAATCCGTGTCGGATACGGTCATCGGCGTATCTTGATCGTATCCGAAATATATCTGAAATAAAACTTAATTTTTGTCCCCAGATACGCCACGTGGTGTATCCGATACGTAACAGTGTCGTATCCGCGCGTATCCGTATCCCAGAAGTATCCGATACTTGACCGTGAAATTTTTTGGAGTATCGGTACAACATAGATGGGACCACACACTGAAATTATCTCTCTAATTTCTATAATATATATGATATAATTAACGTTAATTATTATTATTTGACAAAGAAATTTTGTATATAAATGCAATTGTCAAGGTGTTCATGGACCGTACCGGACCAGATTACACTGGTCCCGGTTCTGAAACTCGCGGAACCGGTTCAATCTGGTAGCCAACCGGTTTGGACCTGTAAGGACCCTAGTTCCTTAAGTGCGGATAAAAGGCGTAATAGAGCTAAACATGCATATAAGACTATAAAGTACGTGTTGATGTATTGAGCCGTTAAAATTACAGGCCAAAATAAAATTTCCAAAAGGGATTAATTACATTCCCAACCAATTGAATGTTAATCCTATAGTTTTACACTACTCCTAGAGTAGAAACTATACAAAAGAATTTGGTCTGCTATGCCAAAAGCACTCCTCACTGGCTCACCGCATCAACCCGCCTCCGCCCGTACGCCCAAAAGTACCTACATGAACAACCCCAAAACCATGAGCATGTATGTAAACCATATTCACAATAATATGAACATAATTCAATGCATAAACCGTAAATGCAATTCACTTCCTGTATTTAACGCATATATAGAAGCTCCCTTGGTTGTCCCTGTACCATAATTACAATCAATTGATTATAACACCAATAATGTATGTCATGACATGCATCCATTCCATATATACCAATGTCCAATCCCAGTCTTATTATATCAGTGGCATAATACCCCTCGCGTTACATGACAGCGGCATTAATACCCCTCGCTTCGACATATTAGCGGCATAATATCCCTCGCATCAACATGACAGCGGCATTATCCTTCGCTTCGACATGTTTGCGGCAATATTTTTCTTCATCGCTATAATATGACAGTGGCAAGTATTCTATCATCGCTTCGACATGAAGGCGGCAAGTATTCTTCATCACTGTAATATAATCTCGACACATAATCACATGCAACCATAATGCACATTTCAATCATGTATTCAACCACAATGCATAATGAGACCATATATGCAACCATAATGCATAACCAATTTATAGCGTAATAAATACGTTTTACCATCCGATGCCCGTACGTCTCACTACGTACCTTGGTTCCAAAAGTGTGGTGTCGTGGACTTTATCTCCTGAGTTGTGTGGCCACCTGAGATGGTTCTACATATTCACACAATTCAATATTAGGAGCCAATAATGAACCATTACCAAAACATCATCATTTAGAACAAAATTATCTCAAAATCCACATTTTTATGCCTTGCGATCGATCGGTCCCCAAGCCCTATCGATCGCTAGGTGAAGAAAAATAGGCATCCAAGCACTGCCTCCACCGATCGATCGAAACATTTTATCGATCGATCGAGACGTCACACCGATCGATTGAAACAAATTACCGATCGATCGGTAAGCTCATTTCACGCCTTGTTCAGGCTCTGCCTTGCTCGATCGATCGGACCTATTTCTCGATCGATCGGGCAGCCCTGTTCCTGCGAGAAACTTCCAAGTATGAGCTTCCCACAACACCTAAACTCATATACAACCAAGATCAACCATCCAACACATCATTAAACCTCAAAACAACATGAAAATACATCCCCCAAGCATAAACAACAAGATGGACCAAGATCTACCCTTTTAACCCCAAAAACAAGCTACAACCCAACCAAAACTCAACAAAACTCTACCATAGTGGAAGCTTACCACTTGAGCTCCAAGTTTTTAGCAAGAAATCACAAAAAGATCCCTTTTTCAAAGCTTTCTCCTCCTCTCTTGTTGCAGAAATGAAAATGGGGGTTTTGGATAATGGATGGGGTTGAATGGACATCAAAATTGATAGAGAGGAGTGATGGGGATGATAAGCCGTACTCAATCTTACCTCAGTACCCAAAGCTGACTGAAGTCCTCCCCAGAAATGAGATGTGAACCGAGGATCTCTGTCGGATACAATGGACACTAGAATCCCATGCAGTCTCACTATGTCCCGGACATACAACTGAGCCATCCTCAAGTATGTGTACGTCATACTGTAGGGAATGAAGTGAGCCACCTTCGTCAGCCTGTCAATGATTACCCAAATGGCATCACAACCTGAAGTAGCCCTCGGCAAGTGGGTCACAAAGTCCATAGATATGTGTTCCCACTTCCACTCCGGTATCTCTAAGCTCCTTAGCTCGCCACCGGGTCTCTGTCTCTCTGCCTTAACCTGCTGACAAATCAAACACCTCTTGACAAAAGCGATCACATCACGCTTCATCCGCTTCCACCAGAACTGATCACACAAGTCCTTATACATTTTCCTCCCTCCTGGGTGGATACTGAATCGGCTACTATGAGCTCGCTCCAAGATTCCTCTACGCAACTCCAGTGTACATGGAACTACCCATCGGTTACCAAGTCTCAAAGAACCATCCTCAGCCACTCTGAACTTTGATGGTTGTCCCTGAAGTGCCAATGATGACCATCTCTGAATCTCATCATCTGTCCTCTGAGCTCTCATGATATGCTCATAGATATCTGGCTCAGCCAATAAGGTCGATACATGCACATGCGATGTATGTACGTCGAAGTCATAGCCCAGATGGCAATATGAAGTCATCATAGCCGACAAATGCATGACCTCCTCAGCAGTACTCTTCACCTTCCGACTCAAGGCGTCTGCCGTCAAGTTTGCCTTCCCCTGATGGTACTCAATCTCACAGTCGTAGTCTTTGAGCAAATCCATCCATCTCCTCTGACGCATATTCAACTTCGCCTGAGTGAATAAGAATTTCAGGCTCTTATGATCCGTATATATGGTAAAGGACGTACCATACAGATAGTGCCTCCAAATCTTCAGGGCAAAGATAATAGCAGCCAAGTCCAAGTCATGGACTGGGTACCTAACCTCATGCGGCTTCAACTGCCTCGATGCATAAGCTACCACATGCTTATTTTGCATCAGTACACAACCCAAGCCCTGCAGTGATGCGTCAGTATAAAGCACAAACCTTTTGTTCTCCATAGGGATCACCAATACCGGTGCCGTCGTCAATCGGTGCTTCAACTCTTGGAAGCTCTCCTTGCAAGCCTCTGAACAAAAGAAGGGTACTCCCTTCTGGGTCAACTGCGTCAGTGGCTTAGCAATCTTAGAAAATCCCTCGACAAAGCGTCGGTAATAGCCAGCCAAACCAAGAAAACTCCGAATCTCGAGCACAGAAGTGGGTGCAGCCCACTCCATCACCACCTCAATCTTCCTGGGGTCCACTGAAATCCCACTGCTAGATATGACGTGCCCCAAAAATACTACACTGCTCAACCAAAACTCACATTTGCTGAGCTTGGCATACAATTGATGGTCTCTGAGGATCTGGAGCACGGTCCTCAAGTGTCTCACGTGCTCTTCCTCACTCCGGGAGTAGATGAGTATATCGTCAATAAACACAATGACGAACTGATCCAGATAGGGTTGAAACACCCGATTCATTAAGCTCATAAAGACGGTCGGGGCGTTCGTCACACCGAACGGCATTACTAAGAACTCGTAGTGCTCATACCGAGTCCTAAATGCTGTCTTCTGCACATCCTCCTCCCTGACCCGTATCTGATGGTACCCGGATCTCAAATCAATCTTACTATACAGCTTCGTGCCTTGCAACTGGTCAAATAAGTCGTCGATCCTTGGAAGAGGATACTTATTCTTCACCGTGGCCTTATTCAATTGCCGGTAATCGATGCACAAACTCATCGAGCCATCCTTCTTCTTCACAAAAAGAACTAGTGCGCCCCAAGGCGATACGCTAGGGCGTATATATCCTTTATCAAGGAGCTCCTGCAACTGCTCCTTCAGTTCTCTTAGCTCTGCCGGTGCCATTCGATAAGGGGCACGAGAAATAGCGGACGTCCCCGGTAATAACTCAATCCCAAACTCGACTTCCCTAGTCGGTGGAAATCCTGGAATCTCCTCCGGAAAGACATCAGCAAATTCTTCTACCACTGGCACATCCTCAACTTTTAACTCCTTACTCTTTCCCGACGTGTCCACGGCATAGATGAGGTAGCCCGTGTGACCACGTTCCAATAACTGAGACATTTTGATTGCCGAGATCAATGGAATCTTCGCACGAGAACCGTTGCCATAGAAAATCCACTGAACTCCCAAATGAGATCTGAACCGTACTGTCCTCTGTCGACAATTCACCACTGCCTGATATTTGTTCAGAATGTCGATGCCCATAATGCAGTCAAAATCTGACATACCCAAAACAACCAAATCTGCCTTTATCTCGTTGCCCTCAAAATAAATGAGGCAGTCCATCAGAAACCGATCAGCAACAACTCTCTTCCCAGTGGGTGTCGAGACCAATAGAGACGTGGTTAACGGAGACGTGCACATATGATCTCTCGCCACAAAGTCCGCAGACACGAAGGAGTGCGAAGCACCTGTGTCTATCAAAATAAAGGCGGAAAATGTAAATAGTAGGCACGTACCAGCTATAACCTCCTTTGGAGCTGCATCGGCCTGCTCCCTGGTCAATGCATAGACCTCTCCCTGAGGTGGCCCCATCGCCTGTCCTCCCATCTGACGAGGCACCATCGGTGGCCTCTGCTGCACTGTACCAATAGAAAACCTCCCTCGACCTTCCCTGAGATCCGTCTGTCCTTCCCGGTTGGGGCAACGCATAGCAATGTGGCCCGACCTGCCACAAATGTAGCACGCAGAACAATCTCGCATCAAGTGCGGCCCTCCACAAAAGTGGCACTTGACATCCCCAGCTCTACTAGCTTGAGTCGGTCCCCCATAAGTAGATGCACCACTTTTCCGATCCCCTTGCTTTCGGCCCTCCGGCCGCCTTCCACTAAATCGAGAAGAAGAAGAAGTCCCTCGTGACTTAAAAGATCCTCCTCGGGGCCTCAGATTTTCAGATGTTGATCTTTGTGATAGAGCTGGTGAGGGTATGGCCTCAGGATAAGCACTCACCCCTATCTCTGCTAACTCCGCTCTAACCAGTGCATCATCAAAAGATGTCGGGTTGTTAGAAATGACCCGATCAAATAATTCTGGTCTCAGCCCCTTCAGAAAGTGCCTCATCTTGGCATGTCCATTTGTAGCAATATGTGGAACATACCTCAATAAGGACGAGTAGTGCATGGCATGGTCCGAAACTGTCAGATTCCCTTGCTTCAGATTCGTAAATTCATCCTCCTTAGTTTGCCTAGCCGCGGCAGAGAAATATCGGTTTAGAAACCGAGTTCTGAATAGAGTCCAGTCAATGACCATACCTTAGGCCCTCAATTCCATTACAGTCGTCTTCCACCACATAGAAGACTTCTTTGCCAATTGAAATTCCGCCAGTCTTAACCAAGCCGTCCTAGCACACGGCGCAGATACAAAAATCTGTTCTAGTCTCTCCAGCCACTCTTCGGCCTCTTCTCCTGTTTCTGTTCCTTCAAACATGGGTGGGTGGAAGGTCAGAAATTGCGTCAGGCTAAGCTCCCCTGGTAACAGTAATTGAGCAACCGGTTCCATGCCCACCGCAGGTGGGGGTAAAGGATTTGCCTGCCTGATGCTAGCATTCACGCTCCCAATATCACCCACCTCTTCATTGAGGTTCCCCGCATTCATAGCCGCCATGCTGTAACACAAATGTTAACACAATTCCAAACAATATATATGCTAAACCGTTAGACAATATAAATGACAAGCATGTTAGTATAACAATCGTATACATAAATATGCACCACATGCATAAACATGTCCCAAATGTAAACACCTAGCCAACCATGCTAAGGCTACCCTCACTAGTTCCCGGGTTCTCTAACCTGGCTCTGATACCACTAATGTAAGGACCCTAGTTCCTTAAGTGCGGATAAAAGGCGTAATAGAGCTAAACATGCATATAAGACTATAAAGTACGTGTTGATGTATTGAGCCGTTAAAATTACAGGCCAAAATAAAATTTCCAAAAGGGATTAATTACATTCCCAACCAATTGAATGTTAATCCTATAGTTTTACACTACTCCTAGAGTAGAAACTATACAAAAGAAATTGGCCTGCTATGCCAAAAGCACTCCTCACTGGCTCACCGCATCAACCGCCTCCGCCCGTACGCCCAAAAGTACCTACAGGAACAACCCCAAAACCATGAGCATGTATGTAAACCATATCACAATAATATGATCATAATTCAATGCATAAACCGTAAATGCAATCCACTTCCTGTATTTAACACATATATAGAAGCTCCCTTGGTTGTCCCTGTACCATAACTACAATCAATTGAGTATAACACCAATAATGTATGTCATGACATGCATCCATTCCATATATACCAATGGCCAATCTCAGTCTTATTATATCAGTGGCATAGTACCCCTCGCGTTACATGACAGCGGCATTAATACCTCTCGCTTCGACATATTAGCGGCATAATATCCCTCGCATCAACATGACAACGGTATTATCCTTCGCTTCGACATGTTTGCGGCAAATATTCTTCATCGCTATAATATGACAGCGGCAAGTATTCTATCATCGCTTCGACATGAAGGCGGCAAGTATCCTTCATCACTGTAATATAATCTCGACCCATAATCACATGCAACCATAATGCACATTTCAATCATGTATGCAACCACAATGCATAATGAGACCATATACGCAACCATAATGCATAACCAATTTATAGCGTAATAAATACGTTTTACCGTCTGATGCCCATACGTCTCACTACGTACCTTGGTTCCAAAAGTGTGGTGTCGTGGACTTTATCTCCTGAGTTGTGTGGCCACCTGGGATGGTTCTACATATTCACACAATTCAATATTAGGAGCCAATAATGAACCATTACCAAAACATCATCATTTAGAACAAAATCTCAAAATCCACATTTTTATGCCTTGCGATCGATTGGTCCCCAAGCCCCGATCGATCGCTAGGTGAAGAAAAATAGGCATCCAAGCACTGCCTCCACCGATCGATCGAAACATTTTATCGATCGATCGAGACATCACACCGATCGATCGAAACAAATTACCGATCGATCGGTAAGCTCATTTCACGCCTTGTTCAGGCTCTGCCTTGCTCGATCGATCGGACCTATTTCTCGATCGATCGGGCAGCCCTGTTCCTGCGAGAAACTTCCAAGTATGAGCTTCCCACAATACCTAAACTCATATACAACCAAGATCAACCATCCAACACATCATTAAACCTCAAAACAACATGAAAATACATCCCCCAAGCATAAACAACAAGATGGACCAAGATCTACCCTTTTAACCCCAAAAACAAGCTACAACCCAACCAAAACTCAACAAAACTCTACCATAGTGGAAGCTTACCACTTGAGCTCCAAGTTTTTAGCAAGAAATCACAAAAAGATCCCATTTTCAAAGCTTTCTCCTCCTCTCTTGTTGCAGAAACGAAAATGGGGGTTTTGGATAATGGATGGGGTTGAATGGACATCAAAATTGATAGAGAGGGGTGATGGGATATAAAGTAGGTGCAAGTGGCTCATTTGCCATGTATGGGATTTAAATGTGTATCAAGACACAAGCATGATATATAAAATACCTCAACATGATATTTTAAAAGCATTTTACCACAATGCATCAAAATCCCTATTAAAATCATGTTTTACCAAATAAACACAACCCATTTCATTTAAACCATTATAACACTCAATTTCCCAACATGTATAACATGCACCCTGAAATGCTCTACCGAGTCACGCCTACCATGTGACAAGCACTTCACCAAGATAATTAGTCCCAACACATAATCTAATTATCACCATAAGATCACATAAACATAATTAATGCCCAAATTGCAATTAATTATTTCGGGGATATCACAGGACCGGTTCCAAATGGTACTGATCCGTCCTCTTGGGTTCTTTTTTCCTGTTTTTTTTATATTTAGCCAATATTTCAAAATTAACAAATTTATTGATGAAATAATAGATGAATTGTATTGGAAAAACAAATAGTTTATTGAATTCGAAAAGTTTATAAGGTAAAATAATAAACATTTGAAATTTACTTAAAAGGAAATACATTATTCATCATAATTTATTAATATTGTCTTCGCAAATTCTTCTTCTTCTTCGGAACTTTGGTTGCCGAACTCGTCGACTCCTCCTTCATTTTTATTTCTTCGGTCAGCTTTGAACAAATCCTTGAGCAATGTTAGCATGCATAATGAATATTCTTTAAGAGAAGTTATCTGGTCTCCAATTATTCAGCCATAAGTTGAGAACGTCGACTCAGATGCGACACTTTTGAACAGCAAAAACATCTCTAGCCATTTTGGCTAAGATAGGATTGTCGAGCATTTGTCTTCCACCACTCCAAGACGTCAAAATTCTCACCTGTTATGAAATTTTGACCCAAAAAAACTGTAACTCATTCGACATGGTTATTGCCGATCTGCTTCCTCTCAACTATTTTCTCCCTATACTTCTCAGCAAATTTATCCCCGAACTTCTTGATTGAGTAGTGTCTTATTGCTCCGCTACTCTCTATGATGATGATCCTTATACCTGTTCAGAATGATACAAAGCAAACATGTTTTGGAGAGAATGTCTGATTGACGTCTTTTGATCGTCGACATCCTCATCCAAATTATTTTGGTAATATTAAAAAAATATCAAAGGAGGTGATGCCTTGACTAGGATCAAAAAAAGTAGACACGCAATGCACATGTGGTATATTTTTCCAATATTTTTTAAATTTTATCTCCATTAGATTAACAAATTATGCCAAATCCTCATCTTCTCTACATTCAATAAATATGTTAAATACAAGTGGAAGAAAATAATGTGAAGTAGGATAAAAAAAACACCAAAAAACGTTCAGTTGCATCTTTAAAGGTGGATAACAAAGCAGTACATCGCCATAGGAGGTTGTGATACGATATAGTAAATTAAACCGTGGATTTCAGACTAAGATCGAAAGATAAAGTCAAATACACGTGTGATAGCTATAGATATCTAGTAATCGAAAGCTAGAAGTTTTCATAGATCAACTTACAATATTGAGTGTTAAATAAGTGCATGATCATTATCTTGTTGCATCTTAGCATTAAACTTGTTATAACCGGACCAAGGTATAACAAATGCATTAAGAGAACTCGTCACCTCAGAACGTTTGAATTTAATTCTTGACTATAGGCGAATTGTGGGGGATTGCATGGGTGAACCAAAAAAAAAGTCTTGATGATTGTCTATATTGATTCTAATCTTATTTGTTCTTGTGTGTTGGGTTAATTATCGAGTTATTGAGTTAATTAGTCACTTTAGTTAATTAATCATAATCAGTTATCGTAGGCTAAATATAGTTAAACTAGTGGAGTTTGTAATTATTTCCTAGTCCTCGTGAGTTCGACACTCATACTTATAATATCATTATACTAAAACTTGATACCGTGCATTTGCGGTATGCAATCGCTACACTGAAAAATACTGTTTAAAATAGCGACCAAGTTTTTGCCGTCGTTGTCGGGGACTAATTTTAATAATATCAAACGAGATTAGTTGATTGTAGTTTAGTCATTCATTTTTATATTTTCGATCTTTTTTTTTCCTTTTATCTACTTTTATACTGTTTTTTTGCTTGTGTGTACTTTATTTTCGATTTGCATGATAATAATAATTTATGTATATATATATATAATAATAATAATAATAATCTTATAATAATAAAATATATATAATACATATTTATATATATATGTTATTAATAATACTAATAATAAGTTATTAATAATAAATAATATATATATATATAATAAATAATAATAACAATAATAAAATAAAAAATACTAATATAATAATAAAATTGTAGGAAATAAGTTGTAATTTTTGGCGGGAATTTTAAATTTTGAGGTAGTGAAAAAAGGTGAGAATGTGTATTTATGTCATTTTGCTATAAAATGGGATTAAAATGGGATAAATATGGTGTGATAACTTTTTTAATAAAACGAAACAAACATGGGATGAGATAAATAAACCTAAGATGACTAATCATATCATTAACTTCAAACACTTCCTAAATGTAAGCGTCAACTAAACTACACTATTATCTTGGACAATTGACTAGAACATACCATGGGCCATAAACGGAGTGAACTTGGGATGTTGGCAGTTCAAACATGACTAGTCAAATAATGCAACTAAGCTTTTATTGTGATGATGAATCAGTCCATCATTAGGCTATTATTTCTTTATTTGACTATGAACAAGCAGCTCGGTGTCAACTACGAGAAATTCTTGCATAGATGAAATGTGGTTGAGAAATTCTTGAATAAACCGAGTGCCCTGACTATTCAAGAATTTTCAGTCAACTAATCCTTACAAGTAATAGGGATGTAGATGTTCTGAGTGTCGACTACTCATTACAAGTGATATCAGATAACAGTAAATACCAGAAGGAAAACCAAGACATAATCTTCGACTCTAAACACAAAAGTTATTACTTATTAGTGTCCAAACCAAAGGAACATGGATAATTATTAGATTGTTTTGTCTCAATAGATATCGGTGACACCAAGAATAACCAAATACATGAACCTCGTAGTCAACACTAATAGAAAACAAACAAGCGAAATTATAGAAACCATACATTTTGCTACGTTACTCTAGTTTATATTATGTGGTCTGATGTGATTAATAATAGGAACAATTCAATGTAGTTCAAAAAACAATTTTCGAGTTTATCAAAAAATTATATTTGAATAAAGATACTCAAATATAAGTTTTACAAAAACTAGAGTGATTGGCTTCTATTCTATTCATTTTCCCACTTGACCGTACCTTATTTAATCAGTCTTATCACAAATATATTATTAACTTCACGAATGTCCAAATCATAGGATGCACAAGCAATTATGGGATACTTTGTCTTAATTGATATAACCATCAAGAAAGCAATGGACCGACATTAAGGAGCCTTACATTTTGCAATGTTTCCTTGGTTTAATAATTATGTCTCCTAAATTTATCTCTATTCCTTTTGTTTATTTTAGGCAAAATTCATTGTGGTCCATTTTTCAACATTATTTGCAGTTTCCTAGTTAAGGATGACACTTAACATATTCATCGACAGTACTAAATGCTTACCAAAATATACATTATTTGCTTGTGATAGTAGCGAGCTAGAAAAACTATGATTGCAAAAATTTTATAATACAAAATGTAGGTAAAAAAATATTTAAGGGGTCAAAAAAATATAAGGGAAGACAAAATGTTATTTTTGGGGTTAGGGGGCCAGGTTTGACACGAGGAGGCTACATAATTTTTTTTTGTGCTAAGAAAACCCTAAAATCGAGTAAAAATTCTTACGTCTTTTTGAAAACTTAAAATTAGAATTTTACTCTGTTGTAAGGTTTCCCTAGCAGAAAAAAAATTATATGACCTATCTGATATCAAATCAGGCTGATTTCTGAAAGTCAAAAGTCATCAAGGTGTAAAAGGAACAAAAAGGCGTAAGAATTTTTTACTCGATTTTAGGGTAAATATTCCTTTTACACCTAGATGACTTTTGACTCTCAAAAATCAGTCCGATTTGACATAAAGGAGATCGTATAATTTTTCTTCTACTCTTCTCTCTACTTTCTTTTCTGCTACATCAATAGCATATATCAATATCCCGTGTGAAAAGTCACCAAGGTGTATAAGGGGGCACCTTGAAATTTTTGGGGGCTAAAATATAAATTATTTGTTTAGAAAAACTTATATTGTAAAAAATAACTTGAAACATTAATTTTTTTAAAGTGAAGAATTTCAAGAAAGAAGAAATTGATAGGAAAATGGGTTTTCAATAAAATTAAGAATAATGTGTTTTAATTAGTTTTTAGTGAGAAAGAAGAAATATAATATTTTTTCAAGAAAAGAACCGTGAGCTGTTTTAAATTTATTTCGTCATATTGTAAATGATTTCTCTCCACTTTTGAATAAATTTTGTCTGCTTTATCATCCCACCACTAAAATAATAGAAGGGATGTTTAAAATTGTAGATGAATGCTGAAAATTAAGCATATTTCAGGTTAAAAAAATTACCATTTGGATATTCTTTTTGTTATTTATTTATTCCCATTTTTCGCTTTTCATATTTCTTATCTTTATAAAAAATCTTTACACTCAGGGTGTGTTTGAAATTGTTTATTCAATGCTTTTTTCCGTTATTATTACTTAAAGTTAAAAAAAAATTGTTATAAGCAAAAGAACGATGTGTTTGCTATTAAAATTAAAGAAAAAACAACTTAGATACTTTTTAAGAGAAGCAATAGCAGAAGCAAGTAAATTAAACACGTAAAACTATTTTTTTTAATCTGAAAAACAGATAAGCACTTATGAGAAGCATTGACAAACACGTCATTAATCATATCCAAAACTCTTCGATGAATTAAGCTTTAAAATATAGTTTAAAAAAAGCGATATCTCACATCAACGTTGTAAGATCTAATAAGCCCACATAAGAAAGCAAATTAACCAAATCCATAGACAAAATATTAGAACATACCAAGCCATCCAAATAATGTGGTTAAGATTTACAAGAAAATATAAGGGTCCTTGAATGCAAAACAAAAAATTTAAAGAATGGCTGGACAACCTTTAACTGAGACTCCTTGCGCAGTAGGGCAAGAAGCCAACGGACATCCGTCCAAGTTATTCCCCCACCAATCGACACCGATGGCGTTCGACTGCAGAGTTATGAACAAGAAAACTGCGACAAATGCTGTTCCCGCATCCATACCAGCCGACAAAATATAATTGTGGCGTTCCCACCACTTAGGGTAGTGTCGAAAGATAACATAACCAAACAGGAAAGCACATATGAGCCAGCTCGTGTAATTGACAGCGGATGCGGGTGGCATCATAGCTGTGGCACCTATCAGAACCGGCATGTGAATAAGCCTGATCCATTTTTGATTTGGCATTGCTTTGGAAGCTAACCAGACTAGAAATGGTAAAAATGCTCCACCAAGAAAGAACCAGTTTATCGCTGGATAAACGCCTAGATTTCCAAAAATTCTTTGTGGCCCGATGAGCCCCCAGATGACTGAAGCATCGTAGAAAACATGGTCCATTGGACATTTCCAGGGGCTATCAGATGGTAGAAGGGATGTGTCACAGAGGTTAGGGATGGTACCCATGAGCCACCATGCGGTTATCGTGTACACGAATACTGCAATAAAAGTGCCTACAACCTGAAGAGTGAAAAGGCTTGTGGATTTAGTATTTACGATATGACGAGCTCATGGATAAATGGACATGGGTAAATAACTGACCTGAACGTTGAACATTGCTCGTGGAGGGATTTTCATGTAGTGACCAAGCTTAAAATCTGCTAAAAATGTGAGAGCTTGAGTCATGCTTATGTATCCATACACCTTGAAGCACATGTTAGCCACAGGACGACCAGGGTATGCATAACCAATGATGTACTCTGTGATGATATTTAAACCTGGTTGCTGTTTACATAAAATGCAAGAACCAAATAAGAACATCCAATGTCATGCAATGTGCAAATTCAACTAAGAGTTTGAACACTAATAATCAAATTCAAAGACCAACTATTTGGTCGCACCTGGTTTGTTGTGGCAGAAATGATGCCAATGGGAAGTGTGTAAATGAAGGCAATAGCACAAGCAAGCAAAACACCCCACCATGGCAACTGAAGCGAGCTCTTATAATGAGTACAAGCAAAAAGGATGACTCCAATATTGATGAAGAGGATAGCCATAAACCACCACATCGGGACTTGTTTATATGATTTCATAAGCCTGTTGTGAATATCCATTTTCTTGTTTGTTTTAAACGCCGTTTTGCTCTGATGCCATATGTCCCTGCACAAGGTCAAATGTCACACATGCATAATTCGCTTGCCTAAATTCTTTGTAAGTGTTTAATCTAAGATAAAACGAAACTTACTTTCCATTGAAAAGTAACACATGGACTAAAGTGGCCGACAGTGTAGCAAACCCAAGACCGTAGGTTAGAGCAAACATGGTGCTCAGATACAACTGACCAGATTTGTTATAAGCAGCCTTATCAAGATTGAAGTTCGAATTGATTATAGCTTCAGTGTTGTATATTGAACCATTCTTCTTAAAAAGATCGGAGGAATATATTGGGAAGTTCTTGGCACCGTAAAGGTTTGACCAGTAACCAAGCGGTACCATCACATACATCACAAGGAAGAAACCAACGGCAACATTAGCAGAAGCAAACCATGGACTCGCAAGAGGGCTTCCAAGGTATGACGAAATCGTCGACCAATCAAATCCTAAGGCCCCAATTCCAAGACCTTGTAAGCCCGAGCCCAGTTGTTGCACAAAGATGGACTTAGGCGCAAGCCAACAAACCCAAGAAAAGGATGTCAACATTTGAAAGAAATACCCAGGGAAAACGTAGTAACAAAAGCTGCAGGCTAAAACTATCAGGAAATACTGTGTTCTGCTTGTGGAACCCTTGGGTCTCTTCTCCTTGTCATGTAAAGCCCTTCAAGAAGAAGACATGGAATTACTTTTTTGGTAAAGACTGGGCATAAGGGAGCGGGGCAAGCTAGAACAGTGTACAGAATTTGAACAAAAGTGTAAGGCTATAAGTACCTGAATAGTGAAACCTGGACTAAATTACCCGGCCACCACATCTCTCCTGGTTCAACTAAATGTTTCCGGAAGATTCCAGCCCAGCCAAATCCTAGCAACTGTTATTCAATCCATTAGAGTTTTATAAAATGAAGAGGCCAATGCTATTATAGGGATCAAGTTTTTATCAGAGTAAAGAAAGTTTCCAATTTCAATATATTTTTCAAGAGAAACCATCGTTACATACTTACATTCCTAAAATAATGAGGCCTTATAGGGCTACAAAAACACTTCTTTGGATGATCCACCCAGAACATAATACAACATAGATTACTAGATTACTCTCAAAGAAACTCTTCAGGCAACCTTACACTATTATTAAGCCATATATTCTTAATTCAATTAACAAAAAAACCCGGGGCAGGTGGAAGATGGAGGTGAAGAATACCTGAGTTGTCATCATAAGAAGAAGGGCTGGAATAAAACCCAAACTCTTCTTATAATAAAGCTTGACAGCACTCAATATATGAGTAGCATAAACAGATCCAGCGCCAGCATTGGCAAGCATGGTGATCATAACATGTTCTTTAATATTAAAGGGCCCTGGATTTAGTGTGTACTCGAACCTTGTACCCTTCAAGAACACACGTTTGGTGACCGTTTTGGCCATCAAATGGCCCAATGGCACCGCAGCAATCTGAGCAGAAACAGGACCGATACTGAGTGGCTCAGTCCTGTACCAGAAAAACTGATTCACAAACGATAACAAGAGGCATGCAATAATCCCAAGAAACCACATTCTGAATGTATAAACTGGCATGCTAGGATCATCGGTTTTCGGCACCGTTACGTCGACTTGTTTTATGGGACATTCGTCAGATTCTGTCCCTTCAATATCCATTGATAATTCTTCTTTGATCTCAGCCATGAAACAAATTCATGTATGTATTACAGGTGATTGCTACAAAAGAATTTTCAAGAAAAAAATATTTACTCCGTTTTGCAGATTGTATACCGCTCCAAACTTTTTAGGAGTGAATGAAAATTATATCGGTTAATTGTTTTATATATACTGGTGTTGTGTGGTTGAGGTTATAGAATTCTACCAGGAATATGGTGAAGATACAGAATCCTACTTGATGCAAGTGTTTTAGCATCACTGAAATCCTTAAAGATCTCATATTCTGTTATGATAGCAATCTTGATTCAAGATTCTGTATAATCACTAACTAAAAATATTAAAGAGATAACAATGCAATAAATAAATTTTAATTTTAATTTTATTTTTTAATTTTTAGTTTTTTTTTCCCTCGGTAGTGGTGTATCATTATTCTGATTATATAAGTAAAGATTCTTGAAATATGTAACTTTCAACCTAGAAATCTACAATAATAATACTATAATAAATTAAACTGACATTTTAGTGGTGTGTTTGGTTGAATAAAAATGGGATATTTAGAATTGACTGGAATTGGAATTGGAATTGGCATTAAATTTGGATTTCGAATTTCATATATTTGGATTTCCATTTGGTGTTTGGTAAAAATTTAAAATGGTATACAAAAATTGGATTTGACACGAAAAAATACTTTTACTATTATTTGATATTAAAAATTGTTATATTACTTATATTTTAAATACATTGCTTAACATTTAGTAGATACTCATGTATTGTTAAGATATACAAGAAAAAATATTTTAAAATTAACAAGGAAACTATATTTTTATTAAATAGTTTTTTAAAGAAATTAAAAAGAAGTTCATCAAAGGAAATTTAGAAAAAAAATTACCAAAATTTTATAAATTAGATTTAAGAATTTTAAAAATAATGAAGGTTTTTAAGTAGAATTTTATAGTTTTCACATATACATTTTTAACTGATTTCAAATAAATTTTCTCGAACATATGAATTAATATATAGGTTCTTAAGAAAATAATTTTATTAAAATTGAAAAGTAGACTAAAAATTTATGAATAAGTTATATAAATTTAATATTAATTTTTTTTTTATCTTCCTATAACCCAGATCCCATGAAATCCTTCCAATTTTATTCAGATTTCATTTAGGTATATCAAATCCCATCAAATACTAATTTCGTTTTGAAATCAAGTTTTTTCAAACACTAAAAATGGAATTTACAATTCCAAATCCCCTCAAATCTCACCAAATCCATGCTACCAAACATAGTGTAAGTGTTTAATTGAAATCTTGTTTATGAAATTATTGAGAAGATTTCGCATGCTATTGAATCTTGATTGATTAGAGTTGGAATTGATTAATTCTCCAATTCTATCAAGTGTTTAGTTGAAAGATTATATATAATTCAATTAGTGAGAACTTTTATCCCACGATATACTGTTAACACAGAGTACCAAAATTATCCAGCCTACCAATCTTCACCATTTTTCTTATCTAGTCTTACTTAAATTTTGTATATACTGCAAATAACGAATTCACAAACCACAAAGGTTAAGACACTCAAATTTGAACAAGAAATTAAAGATGAACAAGATGCACATATTTTAATCTTTTAATTTAATGTATAACTCAAAAATGGCGTATTAAATCCAAGAGGGGTTTATTCTATTTATACTAGACCAAGATATGTCACCATTTGAAAGCATCATTTCATGAAAAAACGTATCTGCACGTGAAGGTACAAACCAAATCATCAAGTCTGCACAGGGCACAATCGATCACGGAATAGATCGCGCCCTCTTTATCCAAAAATCTGTTGAGTGCAATCGAACGCGCCTGACATATTTTAGTTGCCTTGTTTTTCATTTGTCACGATTGATCACACCCACATATGGCGATCGATTGCGGCCTCTAGAATGTCGAATGTACGGATTCCATTCGTTTGGTCTCTGATGCTTAATTTTAATTTAATATGCATCTTTTTCCAATAATGCCTTTAGCGAATTGTTATAGCCTCTAGAGAGGTAGCTTGCGCCTTGAACCTTTCGTAGTAGTATTCAATCGGATTTATTGGACTTCATAGTCAACTTATAATCTTCAACTACTTAGTCGTTGGTTTCTTACGGTTGTGTCCATTTCGGCTTTGGACCATGCTTGATTTCATAAGTGTTTTTCATCTTTGAAGTTTTCACACTTTGCACTTATGTATATGATCTCCTATAAAAGTATCCCAGTATACTCCAACATATATCATTATATGTATTAGGAATCACTAAAGACTTTGCCTATCTTCTTACCAATTTTGCAGGCGCCGCATGATAGGCTTAGATATTACATGTTTTTAGCTGTAATTTCTTACCGTTTTCGTACTTTTTCCTGGATGAAATTACGCTTTTTGGTATTTATTTGCTTGTTTCAGGAAAATAGGTCGGAAATGGTAGAAATGAGCTAAAATGAAGAAAACGGGTGAAATCGAGGCGAAAAAGAGAAAAAAGAGAAGAATTCAGATTTTGCAAAGCACCGATCGATCGAGAATATTTCTCGATCGATCGATCCGGGCAGAGAATTCAGCAAAAATTTTATCGAAGTGTCGATCGATCGGAACCAAAAGTTCGATCGATCGATCGAGGCAGAGAGTTTAAAACGCTGAAATGAACAGTGCACCGATCGATCAGACAATCTTTTCGATCGATCGATACGCGAATTTTTTAAAAATCTTATCTTCCATATTTGATGGATTCTCGGTGGTTTTAAAGAAGGATTTTTCCATATAGAAAAAATACATCATATCAGAGAGGGAAAGGCCGAAAATTAGAGGAGGGGAACCCTAGTAGCCGCCGAGAAGAACCCGAGAAAAAGCCATCTTCCTCCGTTCTCCGTCCGAGCTTGAGCGAGACATTTCCGGAGTGCAAGGAAGGAGCAAGAGAAGAGATTACGGTGCAACGCACAGATTTGTTCCCACGTTTATCGTATTTCTAAACTCTGATTTATTTGATTTTCATATTCATTTGATGTTTTTGAGGTTGCGAGACAATTAAACATATCATTTATTTGATTTGAATTGAATTGAGTTTATTTTATCAAGTTTGAGTATAAATGTGTTTGAGTTATTGATTCGAATGTGTTTGAGTGGATTGATTTCTTATTGTTCATGAATATATGCTTAATGATATCAAAGCCTAGCTAACTTTGATTGAATTTGTGAGTTATAACCGAGATCGAGAGATAACATTATAATACGCTACAATACTTCATGATGTATGTTTAAGATTGAGATCGAGAGATAAAATCACATACGTGAGCACTTTGAATCGAGAGATTTAGAGTAACTAGGTTTTGAAGATTTATGCAATATTGGATTAGTAAATAAGTGAACAAGAGTTACTTATTCTAAGTTGATATTAGTTTCTTTACAGCTCGAGAGAGTGTATCGAATAACAGCGAAAGCCTTTCACCCTAAGAATCGATTGTTTAGTAGTTGCTTATTCAAACGAATCATTGACGAAAACATAGTTGAACAAAGAGCTAGATAAATTTCTTGAGCAAAATTCCTTTGCATATCCGAAAATCATTTATTTTATTTATTCTTGTTTTATTTGGATTCTTTAG
Organism: Haberlea rhodopensis; assembly: GCA_907163345.1. Lineage (NCBI taxonomy): Eukaryota > Viridiplantae > Streptophyta > Magnoliopsida > Lamiales > Gesneriaceae > Haberlea > Haberlea rhodopensis. Next base: position 104,404 of record CAJQUN010000236.1, on the reverse strand, counting down.
TTCTAAATTTGCATAAGTTAATCTACCCCCTTTTTAATCGTAGGCTAAATATAATTTTACTAGTTTTATTTGGTACTTATACGTTAGTCCCTGTAGATTCGACAACCCTTACTTTCATTTAACTATACTAAAACTTGACACCATGCACTTGCGGTAGAATCGCTACACTAAGAAATAAAACTGTTTAAAAAATAGCGGTCAAGTTTTTGGCGCCGTTGCCGGGGACTAATCTGTATAATATCATACGAGATTAGTTAATTGTAATTTAGCCAATTTGTATTATTTCATTTTTGTTTTTTTTTTTTTCGTTTTCGTTAGTTCTTTTTTGTTTTCGAATCCGTGCGATTTTGGTTGCAGGTGTAAAAACAAGATCAATAAAGATGTAGGCGAAGCAACACGAGAGGAAATTTTTTTTTTTTTTGAGAAAAATTTGATTTTGGTAGTCTGGTGCTGGCGATCGATCGAGACAAAAATCTCGATCGATCGCCCAGAAGTATTAAAGGCAAAGCGATTCACTGCCTCGACCGATCGATCGAGAAATATTCTCGATCGATCGATCGAGATAAAATTTTGAAAAAAAAGGGCACCGACGCACAGTCTGCATAGCACTATCAAATTTTCTCTTCTTCTGTATCTTGGTTATTTTTGAACTTTTTGCTGCTTGTCTTGTTTCTTTTCTTGCATGACTGCACTCTTATGAGACTAATTCGTCCTTGAGCACTATAAATTTTGTGAGGGCCTGATCTTAATCAGAGGTTTAATTAACACACGATTGTCATATTAACGTAAACAGCGGAAGATTAAGTTAAAAACTTTCAAAAAGTGACCCTCAAATTTTTGCGCAGTTTGTTTCTAAAACATTTCCGAATAGTGAAAATATGTATTTCCAGTTTTTACATCTAACATGATATTCATCGCATAAGCATTACATATAATTTCTCAGTAAAGTAATACTTAAAAATACAGATACTCAGGGCATACCCCGGTAATTTAAAACATAAGTAAAAATACTAAACAACTACTGGGACTCAAAACATAAACCACATACCTAAGCTCGCTCTCAAGGAGCTCTGGTATTTATCGATGCTTCGTCTCGAGCATCCACAGTACGTCCACCTGTACCACATGTCATGCCCATACAACAAAGACATGATAGCCCTCCACGAAGGGCGTCAGAACCCAGTACGAGAAACATATAATATCACAGTGTATGACAAATAACATGCGATGCATGCCGTGCATGAATGCAAATGCATATGAAGGGTATCAAATCTCGAATATCCATATCTCAGGAGTCCAAAGGAAGATCATCAATCACTCATCAGTGCTCGAGCAGGATGTGACACGCTCCGCGCTCCGATCTATCTCTCAGTCGAGCCATCGGCGGTCCATCATCCTCGTGTCTGGGCGACGTCGGCACGCTCATCGCTCCGGCATCACTCAGCTCACTCTCTCTCCTGCCGAGCCAACGGCTGCCCATCATCCCCAGACACGCATCACAGATACCAAAGAAAAGATATAGGTACCAAGAAACGAATCGATAGGCTCAACATGACATGCTCAATGTCCATGCGTGTCAATGCATCATGCAATATCATAATCTCATGTGATGCACCTCAAATCTCATGTCATCATATATCATGCAGTCAATGTACCATGCAATTCACATACTGCAGATCAACTTATCACATAGTCACATAAGGAGCAAGTAATGACAAGTAAATCATACCCGGGAACATCACATGCCTTTGCCAGACATTGTGATTAAACCCGTTTTCTACGTACCTTGGACCAATGCTATATCTACCGAGTACTCCTCGAATAAATCTCGAGATCTGTTAACCTGGTCATTTACACCTCAATTATATCATTTAAGTGTTCACTTATTTCCAATATCAAATTTATAATCCAAACATTGACCCTTAGCAAATTTTCTTAATTTTCAGCTTGACCCATTTTCGTATATAAATCATAATAAATTCATAGGATGTCCAAAAGACTTGAGCCAGTGGGAAAATCACGAAATCTTAAAGTACTAGAGTCATCTTCAAGTCCAGAAGCTAGTTCACTCATCTTGAGGCACATGCAAAGCAAAGTATGCCAGATTTAAAAATACTCATATTCTGTTTTGACAGGGTGAGCGGTTCTAGGGAAAATTGCATATCTTACACACGGAAACTCCAAATCATGTAAGGCCAGTTTCTAATGCAAGATAACCCAACATACAACAAAAAATCTCTTATGAGCTTTAAGCTAAACTGTGATGACCAGGGATTATAGATGTTAACCCCGGAGTGTTAATAACCCCTAAAATTGTTTTACGTGGCGATTTGGAGTTTAATCGTGGTGTTGGGCCTTCTGGGCTCGTTTATTTGGGTAGTTGGGATCGTTGGATCCAGAGGTTGAGATTGTATTCTCATTTGGGTGAAAAACCTAAGAGTTGGGTTTTTGATGTGTCTCGGGATCTGGGGTGCTTTGTGTGAGCACCGGTAGGGGGTTTTGGAGTTAGAGAGAGAATTTTTGAAAACAGATGATTTTTAATGAATCATGATGTATTTGTGGGGCTAGTAGTATTTTGGGGTATTTTTGCTATAAATACCAGTTGAACCCGGGATTTTAATTTTAGAACTCATTTCTTCCCCTCCAACCCGCCACCATCTCTCTCTCTCCCCGACGGCCCCCGATTTCCCCCAGCCCCCGCGCACAAAAGCGGTGCGATCGCCGCCGTCCGGCCGCCGTTCGGCGCGTGCGACCCGCCACCGGCTTCGTCTCGTCGAGGCGCAGCTACCCCCTCCGGCAATTCGAAGTTTCGTCGCGTCTTGGAGTCGAATTTTGCAGGAATGCGTCGATCCCCAAATTTCTAGGGTTTGTCGATTTCGACCGATTTACTTCCGATTTTCGATTGGGTAACCTTCCTTACCCCTTTTTCATTGTTCTCATGTAATTCCATGCTATTTTATGTTGTAATGGTTCGAATTTTGCCCTAATTTCGTGAGGGTTTGATTTCGAATTTTGGGGGTTTTGGCAATGGGGTGATGATTCATGTTAGTGATCGATTATTACATGTTTTAGATGTATTATGATGCTTAATTGGGTTCGAATTGAGATGTTAGGGTTCGAAAATTTGTAGGGTGTTCTTGAACAATTTTCGATATTGTCTCATTTGTTTCCCTCCCTGCATGTACCCTACCCCGGGTTCTTTAAATGGTTAATTGTCGTGAGTTGACAATATTTTGAGGGTTATGGGTGTGCTTGAGCATGGGTTGCATGTTCATAAATAATTGTGAATTATTTATCGTGTTAGCACATCGTTCCTCGGGGCATGGAACTCGAGCAAGGTTTGGCGCGGACCTCGGAGATTTAAGGTACGTTTAGCGTACGAGCATAGCTTAAATGATGTTTTACAAGTATGATGCATGATTTAATATACATGAAATGTTTTACTATGATGGCACCGGAACTTGGTTACGTTATTTTGATTCACATGGTGAAATGCTTGGTGCTGCTATAAAGCGAGCAAATGATGGGGTGTGGTTGCTACGGAGCGAACACCGATAGTATGACGCTACTTTGAAGTAAGAAATGAAAATGTGGCATTTGATTAGATATCTAGGATATCTGTATTTTATTCCCTATTGGTAATGAATAGGAACAGAGACGTAGTTAATCAGAGAAGTGATTAACTAGTATCGGAAGTTAAGGAAATCTCAATATGATATCTAGAATTATGATAATTACTAGATAAAGAAAGATGTTATGAAATGTTGTTAATTTGAAACTGGCTAGGGTTAACCAATGTGATGATTAACTGCATATTCAGGATTTGATGATTTATCTGTTTTGAGAACAGGGTTATTACAGGGGTACGCTAGGATGAGGATGATACCATCCAGGAAGTATCACATATGTTCCACAATATTTACATTTTCGTAAATTATGTATTATGTCATTATGATTATGAAATTGTGGAATTGGTATGCTCACCCCGTTGGGGGCTGTCTCTGTTGGGGCAGGTGAACAGGTACATCGATGGCTTTGGAGATGAGCTCGAGCTGTTGATTGGATGTACTCCCAGGATCGTGGTACCAAGGCTTGATGGAGCACGGTATCGTATAGAGTACTTATATACCCCTGAGGATTATATACATATTCATGATGCTCGCATGTGAGCATGATTATACTTGTATATGGGTTGTATATAAAGGCATGAGCCTTTCTCTCTTTCATTCTATGTTGCATGCAATTAGAGGTAGAATTGCTAAATGATATGAGAGTCATTGGTGTATTGTGGGTGTTGAAACCCACTTTTGTTGTCATATGTGTGGTGTCTTCCCTGGCTGGGAATTTACTTGATATTGCTGTATTCTGATGAGTATTATGTTTTCCCTGGCCGGGAATTATGTTATGTGTTGTGCTCTTATTTCGGGATAGCTCTATTTATGGGGAGACTCTGCCCAAATTTTTATAAAAGTCCACAATGTAAAAAGTGGTGTAATGGGGATGGTAATGGGCGAACTCTATGAGTCTATTGTTGTTAGGATGATGAACTTATAACATTGTATGTTAAAGAAAATTTTGTAATTGCCATTCAATGGTAAAGTATCATCTGAGTTTCCCGAATGATTTTATTGAAAGCATGTGCCACACATAATGATTAATACACTAATCAAGAGTTAAATATACGGGGTCCTACATTAGTGATATCAGAGCAGTGGTTGCTCATTGGGGCTGTTGAGGGCCTAGGAAGTTATTGATAGCACATATTTATGCATGATGGCATTAATGTTATACGACATAACGAATTGTTTATGTGCTTTTTATAATATGAAAAGTGGTATTGCTAACCATTGTGGTTGCAGGAATCGTATGGAACACGATAGGATGGCATTAATAGTGATGTCTAGCACTCTATATGTTACGTGCCAAGGAATCTGATTTTGGTAAGAAAATCAGGGGAAAGAAAGATATGATGTATTGTCTGAAGACAGACTGGGTAGACAACCGACAGTGGATTACTTCGGTATGGTCTCAATTATTATTGAATATGCTAATGTGTTTGTTCATGTAATGTTCAAGCAAGGAAGGTACGTAAGAGACGTACGGGCATTGGACGGTAACACATATCTTTACACTACAACTATGCTTTTATTGCATGAGTATTCACGATGAAATGATAATGTTTATACTATGTTTAAGCGATGATGTTATACGATGTTTAAATGATGATGTGTATACGATGTTTATATGACGATGTTTATACGATGCTTAGATGATGATGTTTATGATAAGTAAAGATGATATGATGTTTATGATGATGATTATGATAAGTAAGTTATGATGATGATGTTTATGATAAGTAAAGAGGATATGATGTTTATGATGATGATTATGATAAGTAAGTTATGATGATGATGTTTATGATAAGTAAGATGATATGATGTTTATGATGATGATTATGATAAGTAAGTTATGATGATGATGTTTATGATGAGTAAAGATGATATGATGTTTATGATGATGATTATGATAAGTAAGTTATGATGATGATGTTTATGATAAGTAAAGATGATATGATGTTTATGATGATGATTATGATAAGTAAGTTATGATGATGATGTTTATGATGAGTAAAGATGATATGATGTTTATGATGATGATTATGATGAATAAGTTTATAATGATGATGTCTATAAGATGCTATGATGTTATGATGAATATGAAACTATGTTATTAAGAATGGTTGAATGTCCGGTGGTTATTATGGGCAAGCGAGGAAGGTCTTGCCGCTCACATAAATGAGCGATGGGGTACATCCGCTATCAAGGTGTAGCGAGGGGTATCATCCGCTGAGCGATGGGGTACATCCGCTATCAAGGTGTAGCGATGGGTATCATCCGCTGAATAAAGAGATACATCCGCTATCAAGGCGTAGCGATGGGTATCATACGATGTGTTATGTCGAGCGAGGGGGCCAATTGTACCGCTGTCATAATAGAACCCGGATAGTCCCATTACTAAGTAACATGGATTGTTGTGTGCATATATGCGAAGTATGATGTTAATCATTTACGTCTTGAACTAATGATTATATGCATAACTATGAAACAGGGACAACCAAAGAAGGATAATACGATTAACCAGGAAGTATATGTTATCAATTATTTCTGTGCATTTATTTATATGTCGCCGGATATGATGATAGCGATGCCTCATTCCGCTATTATGTGGATTTACGATGACTCATTCTTTTATGAAGATTGGCGATGATTTATGCCGCCGGATATGATGATAGCGATGCCTCATTCCGCTATTATGTGGATTTACGATGACTCATTCTTTTATGAGGATTGGCGATGATTTATGCCGCCGGATATGATGATAGCGATGCCTCATTCCGCTATTATGTGGATTTACGATGACTCATTCTTTTATGAGGATTGGCGATGATTTATGCCGCCGGATATGATGATAGCGATGCCTCATTCCGCTATTATGTGGATTTACGATGACTCATTCTTTTATGAGGATTGGCGATGATTAGAGCCGCCAGATACGTTGATAGCGATGCCTCTTTCCGCTATTATGTGGACGATGATTCATGCTCAGGTGTATAGCGAGGTTTCATGCCACTTATTATATGACGAGGTATCATGCCGTCGATTCTATAGCGATGGATTGTGCCGCTATGTACTCAGCACATGATTATGCCGCCTTCGAGCGATGAGTACTGATTTCGCACTATTATCGAGCGACGGAGACAGGTATGCCGCTATCTTGTTAGCGATGAGGTATGTGATATTGCTATTCTATTAGCATTATTATTGCTGGTATGCGTTGATATGCATGTTTTATTATGACTATTTTACTAGCATGATGATGGATGACATACGTTGATGTACATGGACCGTCACGAGTTGACTAGGTCATTTAGATGTCATTGTTGACATGTATCGTCACTAGTTGACGATGCCTTAGATGCCATGAGTGGGCATGTATCGTCACGGGATGACGATGACGATGGTGTAGGAGATGTCTTATTAGGTATGCATCATCGTTACGATGAACAATGCGTTGAGTATACGTATTCAGTTGTATGCCTTGGGTGCTAGTGCCGAGCACAAGGTGGTGTCTACATCATCGGTCGACGTGACCCTTATACCGAGCGGGCTGCTCGAGGAATGGATGGACGCGCTGTACATGTTATTGTACCGCAGCATATGTTTGAGGTGATCATATTACGAGTGGTGATACCCGTTGGGATGGCTTTTTGGCCATATAATTTGACGGCAGGAGTAATCATGGAGGAAATTACTCGCTTCCTGTCGATATGACATGTGGTAGACATGGTCACACCACCCATGAGGGTGTAAGATGGGTCCTAAGGAAGTAGGATCAGGTTATGTTAAGTACATGGGGACATTGGAGTGTCCAGGGTATATCAGCATTGGAGGAATGTTGGGTAAAGACCCACTACTCTATTGATTTTTCTTCCCATGGTATGGTATGCCGTGCGGAAACGTCCATCTGATTGGTAGGTTTGAGGTGAACCTAAAGAGGCAGCGACTAGTTTACCTGCCGCGTGTATGCAGCACTATGAGGGGCTTGCTAGAGCCGTTATACTGCTCGTTGGAACCAAGTTTGGCAAATCGTAAGGTGATACAATGTGGATTGTGGTGGACTCTAGTAGTCACCACGTCATTGAGGTTGAGGTTGTGCATGCCTCACTGAAACATATATACGTTTATGTTTAATCTTGGTGAGACTTGTCTGGGACAGCTCATGATGTTGGAGTACCAACAAGAGAGTCATCATGTCGTTATTGACTCGATCTGAGGGAACCCGTGTATTTGGGATGCAATGGGTGTTATTGTATCCAGTTTTTCCGAACAGTGGTTCGAGACTTGTGGATCTCGAGTTCGATGGCACTTCCCTTGTGGGGAAGAAGGTAGTATTATACCCATTTGAGAATCTTGAAAGATTCGGTAAGTTGGTGCATGTGGTGTTGATTTTGAGAATCACGCCGTGTTGTTGGTCGTCGATTTTCATTCTCCACTGGATGGAATGACTCAGGATTGACATTTGTGTTTGGGGCTTAGGGGTCTGTTGTAGATACCTGAGCCAAGTGCATTGTGTATGCATGTAATGCAAGTGCTTAGGCAGGTATACCGGAGAGTATACGGATCCTAGTTGTTGATTTCCTTTTGTCAAGCATAGAGTTATGCTATTTTTGGATGGTTAAATCTCTGATGAGAGATATGGAACACCTTGAGATTGGGAATCTCCATGGCACGATGATTATGAGGGATACATCGTGAAGTTAGTTGACTCCCTTGAAGAGGATTATCTTGTGAGGGTTAAGGTATTTCATTATTGGTGTTTTCCTCCGAGTTATGCGATAGCTTTCCTAAGTTTGGATTGTTAAATCCTAGGATTATCAAGGGATGGCAGGAATTCGGATGGGTTGGGTGTCGCTGTCGACACAAGCGTTGAGGATGCATTGAGTTTATTGCATGTCCTTTCAGAATTTTAAACTCTGTGGAGTCTGGTTGTTTATTTATGATCAGGATGTGATTCTTGGAACATCCGAAGGTGGACATCTTGTGAGATGTCTTTTGTGTGAATCCGTGGCCGTGAGTTGCCCAATTTGAGTTGCAATGATGCGACTGCTCCTTCGATAGAGGAGGTTTGAAAGTGGAAACCAGAGTTAGTATGTGTACACTGTGGTATACTAATGTTTCCCTCGTAACGATGTATGTTAGACATCGTGAGTCATGATAAGAGATGTCAATGAATGATATCTACGATGGAATCGGGAGCGATTCGAATCCTTGCAGTTTCAGTTGACTAACTGCTTTTGGATTATTAACGTTGAGTTGTGCTGACGCTCTTTGATGTTATGATGGATTTGGAAGTCTATTACACCCCAGAGTTTGACACGAGGTCAACGTTCTCACGGTTGAGGTGTCATTCATGATGCGTTCTTACTAGTTGTATTAGGACTAAGGATACAGTCCGATCTACAGTCGTAAGTATTGGTTGTTTTGCAGTCATGAGAGACTGACTTTTGGGATGAACCGCATCGAGGTACGTTTTGCCTCTTGGGTGTTATGTTGGTTTTGGTACGTCGCTCTATTCCAAAGTTTGATGTGAGGTAAGTATCCTCGCGTTTATTAAGACGATTCTGATATGGTCAAGAATCGAGGTTATGGCTTCATGTTGTTGTGTAGCCTGGGTGTTATGTGATACACCGGTGCTAATTTCGAGGGTGAAATTCTTTTAGTGGGGGATATTGTGATGACCAGGGATTATAGATGTTAATCCCTGAGTGTTAATAACCCCTAAAGTTGTTTTACGTGGCGATTTGGAGTTTAATCGCGGTGTTGGGCCTTCTGGGCTCGTTTATTTGGGTAGTTGGGATCGTTGGATCCAGAGGTTGAGATTGTATTCTCATTTGGGTGAAAAACCTAAGAGTTGGGTTTTTGATGTGTCTCGGGATCTGGGGTGCTTTGTGTGAGCACCGGTAGGGGGTTTTGGAGTTAGAGAGAGAATTTTTGAAAACAGATGATTTTTAATGAATCATGATGTATTTGTGGGGCTATTAGTATTTTGGGGTATTTTTGCTATAAATACCAGTTGAACCCGGGATTTTAATTTTAGAACTCATTTCTTCCCCTCCAACCCGCCACCCTCTCTCTCTCTCCCCGACGGCCCCCGATTTCCCCCAGCCCGCGCGCACAAAAGCTGTGCGATCGCCGCCTTCCGGCCGTCGTTCGGCGCGTGCGACCCGCCACCGGCTTCGTCTCGTCGAGGCGCAGCTATCCCCTCCAGCAATTCGAAGTTTTGTCGCGTCTTGGAGTCGAATTTTGCAGGAATGCGTCGATCCCCAAATTTCTAGGGTTTGTCGATTTCGACCGATTTACTTCCAATTTTCGATTGGGTAACCTTCCTTACCCCTTTTTCGTTGTTCTCATGTAATTCCCTGCTATTTTATGTTGTAATGGTTCGAATTTTGCCCTAATTTCGTGAGGGTTTGATTTCGAATTTTGGGGGTTTTGGCAATGGGGTGATGATTCATGTTAGTGATCGATTATTACATGTTTTAGATGTATTATGATGCTTAATTGGGTTCGAATTGAGATGTTAGGGTTCGAAAATTTGTAGGGTGTTCTTGAACAATTTTCGATATTGTCTCATTTGTTTCCCTCCCTGCATGTACCCTGCCCCGGGTTCTTTAAATGGTTAATTGTCGTGAGTTGACAATATTTTGAGGGTTATGGGTGTGCTTGAGCATGGGTTGCATGTTCATAAATAATTGTGAATTATTTATCGTGTTAGCACATCGTTCCTCGGGGCATGGAACTCGAGCAAGGTTTGGCTCGGACCTCGGAGATTTAAGGTACATTTAGCGTACGAGCATAGCTTAAATGATGTTTTACAAGTATGATGCATGATTTAATATACATGAAATGTTTTACTATGATGGCACCGGAACTTGGTTACGTTATTTTGATTCACATGGTGAAATGCTTGGTGCCGCTATGAAGCGACCAAATGATGGGGTGTGGTTGCTACGGAGCGAACACCGATAGTATGACGCTACTTTGAAGTAAGAAATGAAAATGTGGCATTTGATTAGATATCTAGGATATCTGTATTTTATTCCCTATTGGTAATGAATAGGAACAGAGACGTAGTTAATCAGAGAAGTGATTAACTAGTATCGGAAGTTAAGGAAATCTCAATATGATATCTAGAATTATGATAATTACTAGATAAAGAAAGATGTTATGAAATGTTGTTAATTTGAAACTGGCTAGGGTTAACCAATGTGATGATTAACTGCATATTCAGGATTTGATGATTTATCTGTTTTGAGAACAGGGTTATTACAGGGGTACGCTAGGATGAGGATGATACCATCCAGGAAGTATCACATATGTTCTACAATATTTACATTTTCGTAAATTATGTATTATGTCATTATGATTATGAAATTGTGGAATTGGTATGCTCACCCCGTTGGGGGCTGTCTCTGTTGGGGCAGGTGAACAGGTACATCGATGGCTTTGGAGATGAGCTCGAGCTGTTGATTGGATGTACTCCCAGGATCGTGGTACCAAGGCTTGATGGAGCACGGTATCGTATAGAGTACTTATATACCCCTGAGGATTATATACATATTCATGATGCTCGCATGTGAGCATGATTATACTTGTATATGGGTTGTATATAAAGGCATGAGCCTTTCTCTCTTTCATTCTATGTTGCATGCAATTAGAGGTAGAATTGCTAAATGATATGAGAGTCATTGGTGTATTGTGGGTGTTGAAACCCACTTTTGTTGTCATATGTGTGGTGTCTTCCCTGGCTGGGAATTTACTTGATATTGCTGTATTCTGATGAGTATTATGTTTTCCCTGGCCGGGAATTATGTTATGTGTTGTGCTCTTATTTCGGGATAGCTCTATTTATGGGGAGACTCTGCCCAAATTTTTATAAAAGTCCACAATGTAAAAAGTGGTGTAATGGGGATGGTAATGGGCGAACTCTATGAGTCTATTGTTGTTAGGATGATGAACTTATAACATTGTATGTTAAAGAAAATTTTGTAATTGCCATTCAATGGTAAAGTATCATCTGAGTTTCCCGAATGATTTTATTGAAAGCATGTGCCACACATAATGATTGATACACTAATCAAGAGTTAAATATACGGGGTCCTTACATAAACAATTCATCTTCATGTACATTAATTGAAAAACGTACAAGCCTAGAAAACTCGTATATCCCCTACTTCCAGATTGTATAGTTGCTGGTAAAATTAGCATAATTCTTTCATATGAGCTCCAAATTGAGTGAGGCCAATTCCAAATGCAAGCTAACCTCGAATACTACAACACTTGTTAGAGCCTAAAACTTCATATTCGTAGCCATGTATTCCCAGAAATACGAAGAACAAAATGCATGAAACTCGCATGGAGTGAATTTCCAGATTTGACATATGTTGGTAGAACGACCATAACATTTTCATCTTAAATCCAAATTAGCTGATTTTGATGGCCATTTAAATATAACACAAAATACTACAACTTGTCATAGAATCATTATTTTCCAATTCAAAACGTAACTATGCTAAAAATGCGAAACACCAGACTGTTCATGCACTGGTCTTAGCAGACTATAATTCACAGCAACTTCTTCGTAAATGAACACCATGGTTCGACCCTCAATCCTACATGCAAGTTGATAAAACTCAAGGATGATGATATAACTTCATTTATCTTCAAGATTTGAAGCTTGATCATCCACAAAACCAAGCCATGATCGAAAATCCTACCCCAAAACTGCTGCAACTCGAAAATCTTGCATCTTCTTTCTCCAAACTTGAAAATTCTTGGTGCATCTTGTTCCTCAAGATGAGTAGCACTCAAATCCATCTTTGCATGTGACATGCACTCACAATTTCAAGAGAAATTTGTGCTAAAATAGGCTGGAAAATTCGAAATGCCTAGAGAGAAGGAGGAGAATTTCTTTGATGGGAATGAAGTGAGAGAAAAGGGTGGGAATTTGAGACAAAATCTGAATGCATGGTTTAGGCGTGGCTTTCTATGCCAAATTGTGTGATTTTTAATTTATTTGATGTATTGTGGAATCCATGTGTCAATACATCACTCTCTTGCAAGATTAATGGTCCAAAATCATGTATTAAACATGAGTTAAATTAATTAGTGGCATGTGTTCTCCAAGTGCCATGTGATCATGCACATGCTCATGCACTAAAACATGTTCCACTAGTTGGTCGACTCATCGTAGTCCAAAATTCCTTATTTCAAATTTGCACTTTTAATTATCCGAGTTTGCTTAATCATCGTTAATCCGGATTAATTAGCATCGGGGCCTTACAAATTTTTTTTTTTAAATGAGTTATTCTTGAGAAATGATGAGTTGGATTTGCAACGGTACTACATGATGAAATTAATCCCCATCTAGATAGGAGTCATGAGAATTTTTAACTTGTTTGTATATATCCTGTGTTGAGCTTATGTCAAAATTGAGGAATAGTTTGAGCACGTTTTGAGTCATGATTGAGTGAAGTATGTATTGAATAAAGTGAAAACTTGTGTTAACTATGATTTGTCTTGATCATCTTAGAAAACTCTACAATTTATTTGAAAGCACTTTGAGGCGAAATTTTATAATTAGGAACTTGACTTGGAGATGATTTAGGCGATCTTTGGACCGTTTGTGCCTTTCAAGCTTACCTTGTCTACATCATTCCTTAGTGTCCCCTCTTGAGCTCTATTGAAACAGAATGGTATATGCATTGCATATAATTAGACCCCCATTCGACATTTTGGCTAACTCATTATACCTACCTTGGATTGAGCCTAAAGGAAAAATTTTATCCTTCCGTAAGGGAGTATAATGAATCTCATTCATTGCACTGAGTTGTATATGTAAATGAGTTCATTGTGAAAAACAAAATGAACAAAAGAATGAGCAATCAGAAAAGATGTAGAGAAAAGCCTTGAAAAAAAAAATGATGAAAACATTCAAATAAGACCCAAAGTGGCCAAGGCTAGAAAAAGTTGAAGAGAAGCTCAATATTGTGCGAAAATTTTTGAACTGATTCTATTATACTCTCTTCTTTGCATTCATCCTACATTTTCTTTGGAGCCGACACCAAAAGGCCTAAAGCTATAAGCTTTTAAAGACCTTCTGATCCAAGTCTAGGGAATAATTACATTAGTGGAGAAGTGCTGGATAGTAGATTTGTAGAGTAATCCAAAGTAATCTTGACTTTGAGTTTTTATGGCACATTTTGATCTTAAAGATATGATTATCCTCATGATTGACAATAGCACATACGCACGTTCCGATGTTGCGATGTATTGTTTAGCTTAGGAGAAAACGCTTCCTGTTGAACTTTGAATGACTCTTATTGATGTGTAAGTAGGATTGCTGAGCTTTTACTTTGAGTTGTAAAGATGATTCATTCAAAGTATTAAGTTTAACTCTACTTTTTGAGGTTATTGCTTGCTCGAGGACGATCAAGTCCAAGTTTGGGGGAGTTGATAGGCTTAGATATTACGTGTTTTAGCTATAATTTCTTACCGTTTTTCATACTTTTTCCTGGATAAAATTACGCTTTTTGTTATTTATTTGCTTGTTTCAGGAAAATAGGTCGGAAATGGTAGAAATGAGCTAAAATGAAGAAAACGGGTGAAATCAAGGCGAAAAAGAGAAAAAAGAGAAGAATTCAGATTTTGCAAAGCACCGATCGATCGAGAATATTTCTCGATTGATCGATCCGGGCAGAGAATTCAGCAACAATTTTATCGAAGTGTCGATCGATCGGAACCAAAAGTTCGATCGATCGATCGAGGCAGAGAGTTTAAAACGCTGAAATGAACAGTGCACCGATCGATCAGACAATCTTTTCGATCGATCGATACGCGAATTTTTAAAAAATCTTATCTTCCATATTTGATGGATTCTCGGTGGTTTTAAAGAAGGATTTTTCCATATAGAAAAAATACATCATATCAGAGAGGGAAAGGCCAAAAATTAGAGGAAGGGAACCCTAGTAGCCGCCGAGAAGAACCCGAGGAAAAGCCATCTTCCTCCGTTCTCCATCCGAGCTTGAGCGAGACATTTCCGGAGTGCAAGGAAGGAGCAAGAGAAGAGATTATGGTGCAACGCACGGATTTGTTCCCACGTTTATCGTATTCTAAACTCTGATTTATTTGATTTTCATATTCATTTGATGTTTTTGAGGTTGAGAGACAATTAAACATCTCATTTATTTGATTTGAATTGAATTGAGTTTATTTTATCAAGTTTGAGTATAATTGTGTTTGAGTTATTGATTCGAATGTGTTTGAGTGGATTGATTTCTTATTGTTCATGAATTATATGCTTAATGATATCAAAGCCTAGCTAACTTTGATTGAATTTGTGAGTTATAACCGAGATCGAGAGATAACGTTATAATACGCTACAATAATTCATGATGTATGTTTAAGATTGAGATCGAGAGATAAAATCACATATGTGAGCACTTTGAATAGAGAGATTTAGAGTAACTAGGTTTTGAAGATTTATGCAATATCGGATTAGTAAATAAGTGAACAAGAGTTACTTATTCTAAGTTGATATTAGTTTCTTTACAGCTCGAGAGAGTATATCGAATAACAGCGAAAGCCTTTCACCCTAAGAATCGATTGTTTAGTAGTTGCTTATTCAAACGAATCATTGACGAAAACCTAGTTGAACGAAGAGCTAGATAAATTTCTCGAGCGAAATTCCTTTGCATATCCGGAAACCATTTATTTTATTTATTCTTGTTTTATTTGGATTCTTTAGTTCTAAATTTGCATTAGTTAATCTACCCCCTTTTTAATCGTAGGCTAAATATAATTTTACTAGTTTTATTTGGTACTTATACGTTAGTCTTTGTGGATTCGACAACCCTTACTTTCATTTAACTATACTAAAACTTGACACCGTGCACTTGCGGTAGAATCGCTACACTGAGAAATAAAAATGTTTAAAAAATAGCGGTCACCGCCCCTTAACATAGGGGTTGGAGATTAATCTTCAAGGTGTTTAGGTTGGGTATCAACCACAATGTTTTGATTATAGGGTTTTAATCTCATTCCCCTCAATAAAACTATATATTTGATCTCTAAGCAAACCTTTCGTAAGTGGATCAGCAATATTTTCCTTTGACTTCATGTAGTCAATGGATATAATGTCATTATAGATCAAATGTATAATGGTATTATGTCTACTATGTATATGTCTAGACTTACCATTATACATGCTACTTTGTGTCGTTCATATAGTAGATTGGTTATCACAATGTATCTTAATTGTAGGCACTTGTTTTTCACAACAAAGAATTTCTTCCAAGAAACTTCTAAGTTATTCGGCTTCTTCTCCCGCTTTATCCAACGAGCAATGCATGTTTGCTTGGAGGATTTTCACAACACAGCAGCCCATCCAATGGTAAACACATAACCATTTGTGGGCTTTGAATCTTTTTGTCCGATATCTAGCACCGTTGTATCCTTCTAATACATCAGAATATCTTGTATAATACAACCCATAATTTAAGGTGTATATTAAATATTAATATATCATTGTCAATGTCTTCCAATGGTCATTACTTGGATTTATAGTGAATCTACTTAGTTTATCAATCACATATGCAATGTCAGGCATGTGCAGTTCATGAGATATATTAGACTGTCAATTATCCTCAAGTATTCTAATTGCATGGCGGGGTCACCATTATTTTTAACTAAGTAAAGATTATGATCATATGGTGTTCTCACTGACGATGTGTCATTGCGAGAAATTTCTCGAGCATTTTCTCAACATAATGAGATTGTGTTTAAAAAAAACATAATGAGATTGTGTCAACACCCGTTCTTCGGATGTCTTGGAAATTTTAATTCCAAGTACAAAACCATATCCGTCATTTCAAAATATTTTGTCAACATTTTCTTTGTTGCGTTGATCATTTCTAAATTGCTTCCCATTATGAGCATATTATCACATACAAGCATATTATTACATATGCTTTATGTGTGTTTGTAAGGACCCCACGTCCTTAACCCGCTATTAGTGCATTATCACATATAGTAGTGCATACTTTCATATCATCACGGAATTCTCATACATGCTGTAATAACGATGGCATGCCATCTATAAAATATTTGACATAAGTTCTCTTAATGTCTAATTCCCAACCCAACTCAACTAACATAAGTATACACTTCATACTGCACCGATCGTATTCTCAATTCATCATGCAATTATATTCTCAATAATTACATACGTATATGAAAAGAGAAGTTTCCATTTTATACATGCCATATACACTTATTCAAAATGCTCACACACGAGCCCTTAATAATTGAATATGTGTCTACATGTACCAGTCTCATTGTGAACACCAATATTGGTACCTCAGTCCTGTGAGCTTTCCCAATCAATAGCTCGAACTCCTTTACAGAGCCAATGTTGTACCTGTGCTACCTGTTTCAACAGAAACAGCCCCACACGGGGTGAGCATACCAATAACACAATCTCGATATCATTAATCTACCTATTCATAATTTATAGAATATAAAGCTACAAATTCAGAAAATACTCCCTGTATTGTATTGATACCATATGAGATCTCCCATCTGTTCATGTTCTCACGATTGCCAAAATCATCAAACTCCAAAATCAGCTAATCATTACATTGATTAGCTAAACTCATGCTCAAACCACCAATTCCATAATAAATTCTAGCTAAATCATTTTAATAATGATTTATAGAAATCAAATACCTTATACTTGACAATTTCATAATCGTATCACATAGTATCACATCGCCCTCTCAACAGCAGCGGCGCTCTAATATCTCGCACGCACAACAACGGCGGTCTCATAACCATTGCTCGCTCAACGGCGGCATCATTATACTCATTGCTCGCTCAACAACAGCATTACCATAATTCACAACACACACTAACTCATCACAATAATAATATATTATTCATCTAACAATGACAATAATATATTTAACTATGCTCGTACATCATACATACCTTATAATCCAATAACAAGAGCCAGTCCTTGCTTTTGCCTCGAGATCCAATGGATTAGTCGCTATACACAGTTAATTACTCAAGATCAATTAAAAGCACACAACCACATGCTCAAGCATGCACTCAATCTCCAAATACATCATCCTAACATGATGATTAATCACAATTACTGAACTATGTATATTACTCAAGGCATCCTGTTTTACCATATGTTCGTGGAGTTATCAATTAACTCAATTGAGGAGTACATAACCGATTACAGTTCAATACATGCCACAACATTTTAATGAGTAATATTTTCATTGGAATGTAGAAATCACCAAGAAATCTACCATACATACCCCAATTCCAAAATCCCTACATTTTCAATTTTACAAAAAATGAAACAGGGGCGGCGATCGATCGTGAGAACTTTCTACCAAAAATATTTCTTCCGTGATCGATTGCCAAAATCAACTGCCACCTAGCGATCGATCGACGACTTCTCGCGATCAATCACGAGCACTGCTCATGTGATATCCCTGAAATTAATCATGTGCTTTATGGCTTCTAATAATAATTATGGTGTTATGATTATTATTATGGTTTGGAAATGTATAGTTATGTGGTGGCATGAACTGGTAATACATTTCAGGGTGCATGTGATGCATAGTGGGGAAATGGTGATTTGGCATGATTTGTTGGGCTTTGTTCTAAGTAATGTAGAAAAAGCATGTTAATATTTGTGGTGATGCATTTTATTGAGTAAATGCTTAAAATATCATGTTGGGATATTTTACTACATCATGCTAATTAATTGGGTACCATTTTAAAACTAAACCCCCAAACCTTTTATACCCCCACCCCACCTTTTCACTCTCATTCCCCTTATCACACCATACCCTCCTTTTTCCCCTCTTTAATCGCCTATCACCTATCAAGGGAGAAGAGAAGGCTTGAAAGCTTGTAATCTTAATTCTTGCTAAGAATTTGAAGCTTTAAGTGGTATGAATCCCTCCTTGTAATGTTTAAATATGTTTTGAAGTGATATGGGTTTGTGTTTTTGGAGATAAATGGGTTTGATATGAAATGTGATGTTTATTTGTTGGGTTGTGGTTATGGATGTGTTTTATGTTGATTATTGTTGTATATGTTGTAGGATTGAGAGGAGTTGGAGTTGAATGGGTTATGTGAGTTGAAGAAGGTGAAATGTGTGAAAATGGCAAAAATCGAGTTTACAGACATCCGCGATCGATCAGTGCGTTCCACAATAGATCGCAAGCTATTTTTCAGGCAGAAGCATTTGGCGATTGATTGCCAAGTTGGGGTGATCGTCGCCCGGACTTGGCGATCGATCGCTGATTTGTGAATTTTGGTCGAGCAGGCAGTAACATATCGCGATCGATCGGCACCCTTTGGCGATCAATCACGAGATATGAAAAATGGGATTTTTGGATATTTTGTTGGATTTTTGGTAATTGATTATGATTTGGCTTCTAATATTGAGTTGTGCAATTGTGTAGAGTCTTCCCAGGTGGTGGCAACACAACAAAGGGAATAAAGTCCAACAAACATCCATATTTTGGAAAGGTACGTAGAGAGACGTACGGGCACCAAACGGTAACATGTATTTTATATACGTATTGTATTATGCATTGTGGTTGCATATACATATTGGATTATGCATTGTGGTTGCATATATATATGTTGGATGCTTGATGTATATCCCATGAGTCGTTGTTATATTCGAGTGATGATTTTAAATACTTTGTCGTTGTCATTTGAAGCGATGGTAGAATACTTGTCGCTGTCATATCATAGCGAGGAAAGAATATTTGCCGCTAATATGTTGAAGCAATGGTACATGCCGTTGTCACATTAAAGCAATGTTATCGATGCCGCTGATATGTCGAAGCGAGGGGTATTAGTGCCGCGGTCATGACAAGCGAGGTGCTATAAAATACACTGTTATAACAAGACTATGGATTGATTATTGGTATTGATGGAAACCGGTTATATGTCATGATATTTGTGGAACCATAATATAATCCATTGATTATGATTATGAGTTATGGTACAAGGACAACCAGGTGAGCTTTTTAAATGCGTTGGAATACATGAAATTCTTTGTATTTACGGTTTATGCATTTACTCATTATAATCATATTGTGGTGAATATGGATTATTATATGCTCATGGTTTGGGGTTGTTCCTGTAGGTGCATTTTGGCATGGAGGGCTAAGGCCAGGGTTGATGCGGTGAGCAGTGTGAGGAGTGATATCGGTATAGATGAACATGAATTCTTTTGTGTAGTTTCTACGCAGGGTAGAGTAAATCTATAGCATTACATTCATTTTGTGGGAATGTAATTAATTCCTTTTTTGGAAATTTTATTTTGGCACTGTAATCCTTAAGCTCAAGGCATCAACATGAACCCTTATACTCTGATGAATGCATGTTTAGCTCTCTTAATGCACTAAATTCACACTTAAGGTAATGAGGCCTTACAACCTTCGAAGAACTTTTTTTTTGTTTCATGACTATTGAAATATGGATTTAATATGTCATTTACGGCTATCTATGTTTACCCGTTTGAAGCTCTCGTGTTTTGGTGTTGTTTTGGTGATGTTTTGGTGCTGTTTTCGCTGAATAAAATGGTGCAGATTTTTTAAGAAAAAACATGCGGGTATCGGGTACCTGATTTTGGGTACCCGAAACCCGATTATCGGGTACCCGATCTCTTCGGGTTCGGGATCGGGTAGCTAGTCCAGCTACCCGAAACCCGAATACCCGATCCCGATTACCCGATTACCCGATTACCCGACCCGATTCCCACCCCTACTTATACTCTGATGAATGCATGTTTATGTGATGTCCGGGGATTTATGGCGTTAATCCCGGTGTGGTATTAATCCTCGATGGATTTTTATTTGTGGCAATTAAGAATTAATTGCGGTTTGGCATCTCACGAGGTTGTTAAATCGGACATTTGGGATCGTTGGATCCAAAGGATGAGATTGTATTCTCATTTTGGTGAAAAACCTATGAGTTGGGTTTTTAGTGGGACTTGGTGTTCGGGGTGCCTTATGTTGGGGCCAGTCTGGGGATTTGATGTTGGAGAGAGAGTTTTTGAAAACAGATGATTTTTAATGAATCATGATGTATTTGTGGAGGTATTGGTATTTTGGAGCGTTTTGCTATATATACCAGATGGACTTGGGATTCCGTCATTGGGAATCCATTTCTCTCTCTCACTCCCCTCTCCTGCGATAAGCCCTCCTCCCCCCTTTCCCCTCTTTGGCTCTTGGGAAGGAAATCGTTGGTAGCTTGGCTCGGGGGCCGGATTTCTCGATGATAATCAGGTATTAACATTCCCCTCACCATTGTCTTCGTTTTGGTTGTGGTATGGTAGTTTTTGGTTGAGGTTGTGGTTGGTTATGGGTTTTGGGGATTTTTGGTTTAAAATCCAAAATTGAGTTTTTGGTGTTTTTATTGATTCTATTTGGTTTATTGGTTGTGTTGAGGAAGTTTGTGGTGTTGGTTTTGTGTTTGGACACCAAAAACACCATTAAAGCTCGAGTTTTTTGGAAAATCGCAGTCCGCGATCGATCTTGGCGAGGCACCGATCGATCGCGAAGAGCTACTAGAATTTGAAGAAGATGTACAGTATCGGCGATCGATCGCGAAAAGTGGGCGATCGATCGCGAGGGTCTCAGCGATCGATCGCGAGATGTGGCGATCGATCAAGGATTGATTTTTTCGGGCAGTAGGATTGCGCGATCGATCGCGCCTGATGGGCGATCGATCGCGGCACTGTTCACCTGCTTGAATTTTTGAAAATGTTGGAAAATGTTGGGATTTTGGACTGAGGTCTAAAGGGCCGACTTCCGGAGTATTGTTCACATTCCAATGGGAATGCTATGCTTTTAAAATGGATTGGTTGAGGCCAAAGTTTAATTAAACGAATTTTTGGTTGGTTTTTTTGTCTATCTATTAAGCATATGAAATGGAATATTTTGGGTATTATGCATGCTTAGCCGGTGGGGCTTTTATTTTGGTAATCGTCATGGATTGACGATATGATTGGAAATCTTGAACATGCTTGGACACGTGGTCGCATGCTTATACTTGATTGTGAGTTGTTTATGTGTTGTAGCACATACTTCTCGAGGCATGGAACTCAAGCAAGGTTTGGCTTGGACTACGGAATTATAAGGTACGTATGACGTACGAGCATAGCCTTTTATATAATTGCAATTGTTGAGTGCTTGGTACACTGTATTGCAATGAATATGTGTGGAAATGCATGACGCATGGTATTAGCAATAAACGGAGATTGAAATGCATGGTTTATTTTACTTGCTTCAAATATCTATATATGCATTGAGAATTGCATGGTGCCGCTTTTGAGCGAGTAATGATTGGGATGTCGTCGCCTGTGAGCGAACATCGATTATGACGCCGCTGCCATCGAGCATGCGTGGAAATGGGATGCCGCTATTGTAGAGCGAGCAATGAAATAGAGCTATGAAACCATAAGTGAGAAACATGGATTGCCTATAATCATTGTTTAATGAATTGATGTTATTGTTTATGACATTGGTATGTGGCTCATAGAATAGTTAATCAATGTAATGATTAACTGGCATTTGGGAATTTGATGGTTTCAGTGTTTTGAGAACAGGGATAGTACATGAAACCCCGGATGAGGATGATGCCATCCAGGGAGTATATTTTGTATTTCATAGCATTTACCTTGTTGTAAAGTATGAATTGTATTGTTGTGATTATTGGTTTGGGATATTGGTATGCTCACCCCGTGTGGAGGCTGTCTCTATTGGGGCAGGTGGTACAGGTGTAGCAGCAGCTTTGGACTTGAGCTCGGGCTGTTGATTGAAGTACTTCCAGGATTGAGGTACCAGAGCTGGATAGACAGGCGCTCAGACCCAGAGTCGAGATCGAGTTGCGCTTGAGAGGTGCTTCCAGGATCGGAACACCAGTAACGGTATCCAGCAGAGTGTTTTATACATTAAATACACGCTCATTCATTGGGTACTCTTATGTGAGTACATATTACGTGTATATGGGATGTATAACGGGCTACGGCTCTTCTCTGTTCATTTATGGTTTGCACGCAATTAGATATAGAATTGCTAAATGAACTAAGAGTATGTTAGTGAAAGTAATCCAATGAGCATACAACGCAGCGGAATAAAATTTTATGGATTACTAACACCGGATCTATACATAGGGATTCATATCGGATAAAGGAACATAAGAGTCTCACCCTTGTAGCGTGTTTGAAGTAGAAT
Organism: Haberlea rhodopensis; assembly: GCA_907163345.1. Taxonomy (NCBI): domain Eukaryota; kingdom Viridiplantae; phylum Streptophyta; class Magnoliopsida; order Lamiales; family Gesneriaceae; genus Haberlea; species Haberlea rhodopensis. The sequence continues at coordinate 81,507 of CAJQUN010000236.1, read as the reverse complement.
CCTCATTGTAGCACCACGAGTCACAAACGAAAGTTTGCACCTTCGTCTCTACGGTATACACACGATCAAATCGAAAGGGATGTTCAAGAACAAGTTGCTCGACTTATTCTTGAACCAAAACTAAACTCTCGGTTCAACAGCGATCAACGACGGACAATCAAGATGAACACCACACGGCGGCGCGGCGGCGGTGATGTTCGGCTCTTGAGAGGCGGCCGAGAGGAGAGTATGTAGTCTAGGGTTTTGATATGAAGTTATGATATGAAAAGTATAATTAACCATTAATCAAAACCTTGTATTTATATTATAAGGCTTTTAATTAAGGTTCAAGACTTTCTTAAAGTCTTATGGGCCCAAACCCATGATTTAATTAAAACCTTTTAATCACTTAATTAAGACTCTTCTTAATTAATTAATTCATCCAATGAATTTAATTTTCCTTCTCGATTTAATCTTTTGTGCGACCCGATAGGTTCTTGTAATGTTGGCAGTGACATAAAATCTCATTTTACGTTACAAGCAAAGAGCGGTGTCTAGCAACACATCAAGGCTACCCAAATTACAAGAATGTCAATGACTCGACATAACCTTTAGAACTTGTGATAGTAAAAACCATGTAACTTAATCCCTTTATCCTTTGTGTTTAGATTGAACACGAGTCATGGAATAGTCATACTCGTATATTCAATCTCTATTTCTTGATCCCCAAGTAGAACTAGAATAAACGAATAAGCTCGATATCTCATATCGACTCATTCGAGCATGGCCATGCATTTTAGTTCTCACTTGATCAAGGGCCTAACACATCTCCTGTTATATAGGAGGGACAAATCCTATCTCGATCAGTCAACATCCCTCTACATAATTCGTAGTGTATCCAATAGTCGCATTTATAGATTACCCTGTTACGGTTAACGTTTGACGATATCAAGATACATAACTCCTTATGTTGGGATCTCTGATGATCACAAGTCGTAAGGATTACATACATTATTATCACTATGAGAATTGCATATGACGATCATATAACTATCCATGTTGCATTCTCATGGTGGGTCTGTCCAGTACATCGTTCTCTAACATGTACCCATATGTTGATTTGATATCTCATATCAATGAACAATTCATCGATCAACACATACTAGTCTCTACGTATTATCATTATCCCTATTCATGATAATACTTGACTAGGGACATCTTTAAGAATAATACAATATTATTCTAGGGACATTAACATATATATTAATTCACATTGCACAGTTAAAAGAATAATATATAATAATGAATTGCCATTCATGAAATCATAAACATTGTATGTCAAAACAATCATCTAATGATTTGTCTTAGGGCATATCCCAACAAATCTCCCACTTGCACTAAGACCACTCAGACCTATACCTAATGCCTAGAGATCTAGTATGACGATCATGCTTCTGCTGTGACAGTGGCTTCATCAATGGGTCAGATACATTATCATCTGTTGGTACTTTGCATATTTTAACATCTCCCCTTTCAACGATTTCTCGAATGAAATGGAAACGCCTAAGTATGTGCTTGGATCTTTGGTGAGATCTTGGTTCCTTAGCCAATGCGATCGCTCCATTGTTGTCACAATAGAGTTCTATCGGATCTTTAATGCTAGGCACCACTCCAAGTTCGGAAATGAACTTCCTCATCCAAACAGCTTCCTTTGCTGTATCTGAGGCAGCAATATACTCAGCTTCCGTTGTAGAATCGGTTACTGTTTCTTGCTTTGAACTCTTCCAGCTCACAGCACCTCCATTTAGGTAATACACATATCCAGATTGCGATCGAAAATCATCTTTGTCGGTTTGGAAGCTTGCATCAGTGTAACCCATTACATTGAGCTCTTCCCCACCTCCATAAATCAAGAATGTATCCTTAGTCCTTCTCAAGTACTTCAGGATGTTCTTGACAGCAATCCAGTGACCTTCACCTGGATCAACTTGATATCTGCTCATCATGCTCAAAGCATACGATACATCGGGACGAGTACATATCATGGCATACATGATAGATCCAATAGCTGACGCATATGGAATCTTACTCATGCGTTGTCTCTCATCTGGTGTTGAAGGACACTGTTCCTTCGAGAGATATATACCATGTGTCATAGGCACGAATCCTTTCTTTGATTTTTGCATGCTAAACCTTTTAAGCACCTTGTCTATGTATGTACTTTGACTTAGACCAAGAAGCCTTCTCGATCTATCTCTATAGATCTTGATTCCTAATACATAGGTGGCTTCTCCCAAGTCTTTCATCAAAAAGCAATTCCCTAGCCAAATCTTTACAGACTGCAAGGCAGAGATATCATTCCCAATGAGAAGTATGTCATCTACATACAACACTAGGAAAATGATTACGCTCCCACTGACCTTCTTGTCGACACAAGGTTCATCTTCGTTTTTGATAAAACCAAACTCTTTGATTGCATCATCAAAACGAAGATTCCAACTCCGAGAAGCTTGCTTCAATCCATAAATGGATCGTTGTAGCTTGCATATCTTTCCAGCATCCTTTGGATCGACAAAACCCTCGGGCTGTGTCATGTACACATCCTCGAGCAGATTTCCATTAAGGAAAGCTGTTTTGACATCCATCTGCCAGATTTCATAATCATGAAATGCAGCTATTGCAAGTAAGATCCTTATGGATTTAACCATGGCCACTGGTGAAAAGGTTTCATCATAGTCAATACCATGAATTTGTTTGAATCCTTTTGCAACCAGTCGACCTTTATAGGTTTGTATGTTACCATCCATATCGGTCTTTTTCTTGAAAATCCATTTGCACCCTATGGGTCGTACCCCTTCAGGTGGATCAACCAAAGTCCATACTTGGTTTGCATACATGGATTCTATCTAAGATTACATGGCCTCTTGCCATTTCTCAGAATCATTGCCCATTATAGCTTGTTGATAAGATGACGGCTCATCCTCATCAATAAGTTGTAAGTCACCTTGTTGAGTCACAAGAAATCCATATCTGTGTGGCTCCCGGTGTTCTCTTACAGACCTACGCTGGGCTTGTGTCTCTTGAGCAGGTACTTCTTCCACAACAGTTTGCGGTGCCTGCTCTGTTTCCATCTCAATCTCAGGTTCAGTGTTTTCTTGTGGTTGAACTTCACTAAGTTCTATTTTTCTCCCACTGGTTTTTCTAGAAATAAATTCTCTTTCAAGAAATATACCAGTCTGAGCAACAAATACTTTGTTCTCGGGGGATAATAGAAATAGTATCCTTTTGTTTCCTTAGGATACCCCACAAATAAACACTTATCAGATTTGGGTCCAAGTTTGTTAGTGGCGTGACGTCTAACGAAAGCCTCACAACCCCAAATCTTCATAAAAGACATACTAGGACGCTTCCCAGTCCATATATCATATGGTGTCTTTTCCACTGATTTAGATGGAACACGGTTCAGTAAGAAAATCGCTGTTTCTAGAGCGTGTCCCCAAAACGATATCGAAAGATCTGCATGACTCATCATTGATCTAACCATGTCTAACAAGGTTCGATTTCTCCTCTCGGATACACCATTCCATTGTGGAGTATACGGAGGAGGGAGTTGTGGGACTATCCCACACTACTTTAGATAGTCATGAAACTCTTGGCTTAAGTATTCACCTCATCGATCTGATCGAAGGATTTTGATACTTTTGCCAAGTTGGTTTTGTACTGCATTCTTGAAATCTTTGAACTTTTCAAAGGTTTCATGCTTATGCTTCATTAGGTACACATACCCATATCTACTGAGGTCATCAGTAAATGTAACGAAGTATTGAAAACCACCTCTAGCTTGTGTACTTATTGGTCCACATACATCACTATGTATTAGTCCCAATAAAACATTTGCCCTTTCAGCATGTCCCTTGAAAGGGGCTTTAGTCATCTTGCCCATTAAACAAGATTGGCATGTTTCATATGATTCAAAATCAAATGAATCTAATACTCTATCCTTATGAAGTTTAGATATGCGGTTCTCGTTTATGTGGCCCAAGCGACAGTGCCAGAGATAAGTTGGATTACAATCATTATTTTTAATCCTTTTAGTATTTATGTTATAGATAGGCATATCAAGATTTAAACATAAAGACCATTCACCATTTGTGCACTAGCATAAAACATATCATTTAAATAAATAGAACAACAGTTGTCCTTTATTATAAATGAAAAACCATACTTGTCTAAACAAGAAATAGAAATTATGTTTTTAGTAATAGATGGCACAAAATAACAGTATTTTAAAATCAACGATAAACCAGAAGGTAAAGCTAAACAATAATCTCCTATAGCTAATGCAGCAACTCTTGCTCCATTTCCAACTCGGAGATCAACTTCACCTTTTGCCAACGTCCTACTCCTTTTTAGATCCTGCACATTTACACAAATGTGAGATCCACATCCAGTATCTAATACCCATGATGAAGAAGTAGATAAATTGACTTCTATAACAAAAATACCTGAAGTGGAAGTCACACTTCCTTTCTTTAGATCCTCCAGATATACTTTGTAGTTTCTTTTCCAATGGCCGGTCTCACCGCAATGGAAACAGTTCCCTTCCTTCGCTATCCCTCCCTTTGGCTTTAGTGCAGAAGACTTTGGCTTAGATTTAACAAAGACCTTCTTTGCTTTCTTGTTGCCTTTAGCTTTGGCCCTTCCTTTGCCCTTATTCACAATAAGAACATTTGTGGCCTTAGTCTTCTTTGTATTTGCTTCATATGTTCTCAACATACCAAGCAATTGTGGTAGAGTCTTTTCCATGTCAGTCATATTGTAATTTACTACAAATTGACTGAAGCTCTCAGGCAACGATTGCAAGATCACATCGGTGGCCAACTCTTAGTCCAATGGAAAACCCAGCTTGTCCAGATTCTCAATGTACCCAATCATCTTGAGCACATGAGTTCCAACTAGGCTTCCTTCTACCATCCTGCACTGGAACAACGCTTTAGAGACGTCATACCTCTCTTGTCTAGCTTGCTGTTGGTACAATTGCTTTAGGTGTTCGATCATATCGAACGCCTCCATTTCCTCATGTTGCTTCTGAAGCTCAGAGTTCATGGTGGCAAGCATAAGGCACCCAACATCAAGTGCGTCACTCTGATGCTTCTTGTAAGCATCTTTATCAGCTCTTGTAGCTGTTAGGGGAGGTTCCTTAGCGGGCAAGGGTTCCTCTAGGACATATTGTTTCTTTTCTTGTTTGAGGACTATCCTCAAGTTCCTATGCCAGTCTAGGAAATTTGTCCCATTTAATTTGTCCTTCTCAAGGACCGATCGCAGTGATAAAGTGCTTGTAACGTTGTTAGTTGCCATGGATATCTACAATATAAATATGCAAAATAAGTTTATGATTTAATCATTTAACACGGTCTTATATTAAATGATACTCCCACTATTTTGTTTAAAAAATATCAACCCTCGAAACCTTTAGTGGGCCAAGATCCATATTTCGCCTAATCTTGAGTTAGCTTTGGCTAATCGCCCAAGACTCGGTTATTTAGGTAGACAACACTTTGTCAATTACATCACATGTAATTCTTGGATAGTTGGACGAACAACACTTTGTTCAATTCATCAAATGAATTATAATCCAACCCATGCCTCTAAGTTCCCAATCCTATTGAGATAACCTAGTTAAGTCGTACCCAATTTTAAGTATAACGGATATCACTTTTATCCTTTCGCGCCTTACTAAGATTGCCACGGTGCTTTGCTTTGGCAAACCCACACATGTACAATCGAAGTTATTGACGAGTACTTTTAATTTTGGAAGGCATCTAAAACTTAATATTTTAGAGGGATTTATTGATCTCATGATTAGTTTGATAATTTAAAATATGTCCACTACATATAGTTGTATACATATCTACATATATGTGTAATACGTTTATCAAACTAAAACATAAGATAAATCATGCATCAACATACATAATAAAATGTGACATGGTTATAGCCCCTACTAACGATTCTCTCAAGCCAATGAGAAAATCCTAAGAGTCAACCTAAGGTAACTTCATAAGCACCTTCCTTTGGCTCCAATTTGTGAATGGCTTCCTCATCCCGGCACGATGCTCCATCTTCATTGATCACCATCAATAAAATAAACTACACTTTTTACAGGATATAGAATTCCTCGATTCACATTCGAGGGGAACATAGGGGAGGGATTACATTTAGAATGAAATAGAGAAGGCACGACACGCAGGTCGCATTATATATTACAAACATCCACAAATCCTATCTAATAGGTCAAAGGGCTATAACCACGCACCATGCTCAAACAACACATAAAGCATGCATTAACATTTAATTAATTAAATTCTAAACATTTTAAATTTAATTCTAATTAAAACTGTAAAATAATTTTTGAAAAATTATCGTACGCTCGGGACATCACATGCCACGAACTAAAGCGACTAAGACACGAACCACCATGGTTCGAACCACAAAAGCACACGGCTGGACCATTAATGGGCCTAGGGTTCGAAACCCTAGCCCATGGCCGAGCCAAGCTCGAGCGGCGGCGGCGCTAGGGTTCCAAAACCTAGCCGCCACGCACCACCTTGGGTTTTCATCGAGCCATCTTGTTTGAAGCGCCGGAATTTGTTAGCCACGAGTCACGGTCAGGCCATGCACGGGGTTGGCTCAACCATCTCGAGCTAAGGATTCGAAAAACCTTGCTCTCATGTGGTAAAGCTCTTAATCCATGCATGCGTGAACCATTATCGAGCCAAAAAGTTCAAAACTCATCCTCGTCTCAAAACCTTAGCATAAGAGGCGACGATGGCCGAGCCATGCACGGCCACTAGGGTTCGAAACCCTAGCCGTCATGAGCTAGCCGTCACGTCCAATGGGTTCTAAACCCTAATCAATTTTCGACACTTCCATGCACAATTATTAGCCACAACGACTAAGCCATCTCGAGCCAAGGGTTCGAAAACCCTAGCCCTCATGTGGCTAGCCGTGGTGTCATTTGTGATGGTGATGGCCGAAAATATTGCCCAATAAATTTGATTATTCGCCAATTATATCAAATACAATTTATGATGATTTTCACAAACTAAATATTAACATATCATATATGTTCATACAGTTTAATAGCATGCAATATTAATTCTAATATGATTAAACTATTTAACCACATAAATCTGATATGAGCCTTGTACACGGCTCTGATACCACTGAAAGTAATCCAATGAGCATACAACGCAGCGGAATAAAATTTTATGGATTACTAACACCGGATCTATACATAGGGATTCATATCGGATAAAGGAACATAAGAGTCTCACCCTTGTAGCGTGTTTGAAGCAGAATCCTCGTTGTAGCACCACGAGTCACAAACGAAAGTTTGCACCTTCGTCTCTACGGTATCCACACGATCAAATCGAAAGGGATGTTCAAGAACAAGTTGCTAGACTTATTCTTGAACCAAAACTAAACTCTCGGTTCAAAACCGATCAACGACGGACAATCAAGATGAACACCACACGGCGGCACGGCGGCGGTGATGTTCGGCTCTTGAGAGGCGGCCGAGAGGAGAGTATGTAGTCTAGGGTTTTGATATCAAGTTATGATATGAAAAGTATAATTAACCATTAATCAAAACCTTGTATTTATATTATAAGGCTTTTAATTAAGGTTCAAGACTTTCTTAAAGTCTTATGGGCCCAAACCCATGATTAATAAAACCTTTTAATCACTTAATTAAGACTCTTCTTAATTAATTAATTCATCCAATGAATTTAATTTCCCTTCTCGATTTAATCTTTTGTGCAACCCGATAGGTTCTTGTAATGTTGGCAGTGACATAAAATCTCATTTTACGTTACAAGCAAAGAGCGGTGTCTAGCAACACATCAAGGCTACCCAAATTACAAGAATGTCAATGACTCGACATAACCTTTAGAACTTGTGATAATATTAACCATATAACTTAATCCCTTTATCCTTTGTGTTTAGATTGAACACGAGTCATAGAATAGTCATACTCGTATATTCAATCTCTATTTCTTGATCCCCAAGTAGAACTAGAATAAACGAATAAGCTCGATATCTCATATCGACTCATTCGAGCATGGCCATGCATTTTAGTTCTCACTTGATCAAGGGCCTAACACATCTCCTGTTATATAGGAGGGACAAATCCTATCTCGATCAGTCAACATCCCTCTACATAATTCGTAGTGTATCCAATAGTCGCCTTTATAGATTACCCTGTTACGGGTAACGTTTGACGATATCAAGATACATAACTCCTTATGTTGGGATCTCTGATGATCACAAGTCGTAAGGATTACATACATTATTATCACTATGAGAATTGCATATGACGATCATATAACTATCCATGTTGCATTCTCATGGTGGGTCTGTCCAGTACATCGTTCTCTAACATGTACCCATATGTTGATTTGATATCTCATATCCATGAACACTTCATCGATCAACACATACTAGTCTCTACGTATTATCATTATCCTTATTCATGATAATACTTGAATAGGGACATCTTTAAGAATAATACAATATTATTCTAGGGACATTAACATATATATTAATTCACATTGCACAGTTAAAAGAATAATATATAATAATGAATTGCCATTCATAAAATCATAAACATTGTATGTCAAAACAATCATCTAATGATTTGTCTTATGGCATATCCCAACAGTTAGTGTATTATGAGGGTGCATGCTATATGGATAATCATGGTTGGGGAATTTGAATATTATGTGGTTTAAATGCAAGAAATTTTCTGGATAGCATATGGTGTTGCACTTGCATATGATTTTTCTCCTGATAGTATGATTATATGCACTAATGATATGGCTTAATACACTAATAACGGATTAAGGGCACGGGGGTCCTTACATTATTGGTATCAGAGCAGTGGTTAGCTCTTTGGGGCTGTTGAAGGCCTGGAACATGCTGATAGGGATGAGTAGCACATATCTATGCATGATAGTAGTTAGTGTTGTGTGGCACAACTATTTTGCTTATATGCATTTGTGATATGTGATCATAGTGAAACGATTATATGTCATGACATCTATAGAATCATAATATAACCTGTTGATTATGATTGTGAGTTGTGACACAGGAGCAACCAAATGGAGCATTTTGAAATGCATTGGAATATGGGAAGTACTTTGTACTCATAGTTTATGCATTTACTCATTATAATAATATTGTGGGGAATATGGATTATCGTATGCTCATGGTTTGGGATTGTTCCTGTAGGGACACTATGACGCGAAATGCTAAGGCCATGGTTGAAAGACACGAAACGGTAACCTGCATTTTATATACATCATGGAATTATGCATTGTGGTTGCATGTGTACATGTAGTGATGATTTTAATGCTTTGCCGCCCAAATGTTGAAGCGAGGGGTGGGAGTGCCGCATGTCGCATTTGAGCGAGGTGCATTAAAATACACTCATGATGATGTATATTGGAATATGGATTATGCTTTGTGATGCAGGTATGAATGGAATACTTGGTGAATATCCCATGAGTCATTGTTATGGATGAGTGATGATTTTAAATGCTTGCCGCTATTTATTGTTTTGTGCCGCTAAATTGTGAAGCGAGGGGTGGGAGCGCCGCATGTCACATTGAAGCATGGTTATCATATGAGGCGAGGAAAGGATATTTGCCGCTAAAATGTGAAGCGAGGGGTGGGAGCGCCGCATGTCCATTTAAGTGAGGTTATTCTATGCCGCCTATATGAAAAGCGAGGGGTGGGAGTACCGCATGTTTTATTTGAGCGAGGGGCATTAAAATACACTACCGTGACAATGACTAGGGATCGGCTATATTGATTGTCGATGGTTCATGCCGCCATGTATATTGATAGCGATGGTTCATTCCGCTATATTGATTGGCGATGGTTCATGCCGCCATGTATATTGATAGCGATGGTTCATTCTACTATATTGATTGGCGATGGTTCATGCCGCCATGTATATTGATAGCGATGGTTCATTCCGCTATATTGATTGGCGATGGTTCTTGCCGCCGGATATACTGATAGCAATGTCTCATTCCGCTATTCTATTGGCGATGGTTCATGCCGCCATGTATATTGATAGCGATGGTTCATTCCGCTATATTGATTGGCGATGGTTCATGCCGCCATGTATATTGATAGCGATGGTTCATTCCGCTATATTGATTGGCGATGGTTCTTGCCGCCGGATATACTGATAGCGATGTCTCATTCCGCTATTCTATTGGCGATGGTTCGTGCCGCCGGGTATTCTATTGACGATGATTCGTGCCACCGGATATTACATAGCGATGGATTATACCGCTATGTGGTAGCGCTGGATTATGTCGCCTACGAGCGATGGATGCTACTTGTGTACCACTGGTGGACGACGGATACAGGTATTCCGCTATCTTGATAGCGATGAGGTATGGCATATTACTTGTGTTAGCATTATTGTGGATACTATGTGTTGCTATATATATGCCATGTGTTTGACGATGAGATTATGGATGCGTGTATTGACATGTACCGTCATATGTTTGACGATGTTAATTGGATGTCATATGTTGACATATGCCGCCACGGGATGACGATGACATAGTTGATGTTCTATGTAGACGTGTAGCGTCGTTTTAATGATTAATACATTTATGTTATGTATTGAGTTGTATGGTTTGAGTGCCTTTGGTGGGCACATGGAAGTGTCTGGGTCACTAGTTGACGAGACTATTATGCCGAGCAAGTTGCTCAAAGAATTATTGGGTGCACCGTACAGGGATTGTACCGTAGCACACTTTTGGAGTATATTGTTAGAGTAATGATACCCTTGGGTATACTCGCTGGTTTGGCTTAGGCCAAGTGATTGGTGGTAAGAGTAGTCATTGAGGAAACTACTCGCTTGTCATTGTGATGTGTGTTAGGCATGGGCACACCCACCCTAAGGGTGTGGAATGAGTCTTACTGGATTATGATTGCATCATAGTGAAGCAAGGACACCGGGTTGTCCATTGTGCTTGGTATTGTAGAGATGTGTTGGGCGATGACCCACAACTCTAATAGTTTGTACGGTATGGTATACCGGATTGGGACGTGTGTCACGTCGATAAGTTGGTATGAGCCTATGGGGCCAACGAACCGTTAGCCAAGTATTGTTGCAGTACCTTGATATGCTTGTGTTAGCCTTATGTTGCTCGTTGGATTCGAGCTGGATAAATCGTATGGTGATACGATGAGGATTATGGTAGACTTTTGTAGTCTTTTTGTGGCATGATGTTTGAGGTAGAAAATACCTCACGGAGACGTTTATACGTCAAATGTTTAGGAGGCTTGTTGGGGACGACTCAATTTTGTTGGAATACCAACGTGAGCGTCGACAAGTCGTTGTTAGCTCTGGTTGAGCATCTTTGCATACGGTATGCGACGGAAGACACAATTGGAATTGTGTGGTATAGTTAGTGGAGTGACACTACTATATTGATTTTATCTCTGGGAGAGATTTGGGTTGTACTGTCATGGAGGCAGCTAGTTTTGGTTGAGGGTTGATCGTGAATCAACCAGGGTAAGCCCTACTAGTGTTGGACTAGGTATTGGCTTCGTACTTCCAGTGAGACTTTCGAGGAGACGTCTCTGGAGTGATGCTCGAGTGTGGAGTACTATGGCAATAGCACAGGGCGTCGTTGTTTGAGTATACATGACGTATACGAGTTTCGATTTGATGATAGTGGCTTCGATGCACTATTCTGAACCAATTGTATATTTTGGTTCCGAGATATATGTTGGTATGTATGTCCAGTTTTCCGGACGGTGGTTCGAGGTTGGAGGGTCATGGATTCATGACACTATCCTTTTTGGGAAATGCGGTATTGATGTACCTGCCGGTTGAATCTTTTGGGAGATTCGTTGCTTTGATTGTGTGGTGTTGATGTTGAAATCACACCCTTTGGCTTTGGTCTGTCGACCACTATTCTCCGTGGAGTGAGAATGATCGAGGTTTGACAGCAGATTTTGGGACTTTGGGTATGCTTGGAGATACCCGAGTCTATTGCTCTGAGTGTGCCTATTGTGTTGGTGCTCAGGCAGGTATACCCGTGTGTGTATACGAATGCCAACTCTATTTCGTTCCTTGTTGAACGTCGGATTAGTGTGCTTGACTTGATGAAAATCCGGTGGGAGATTGTGGCAATTTGAGATTGGTAATCTCGATGGCACGATGTATTCTGAGGAATAATCGTGAGGTCCGTTTGACTTCCCCTGAGGAGGGATTGTCGTGTTTTGGAACCTTGGTAGTTCTTGTTGGATAATTCGATAGCCTTCCTGTTTTAGGATTGTTGAATCCCAGGATAAATGAGGGATGGCCAGGATTCGAATTTGCTTAGTGTCACAGTCGACACGTGTTTGGGAATGCAATTGTTTTTCTTGCATGTCCTTTGTGGAACTTGAGACTTTGTGGAGTCTCGATAGTGTGTTTTGGACCAAGATGGGATTTCTTGGAACACATGGTTGTAGATATCTGTAGTGATGTGTTTTGTGTGGTTTAATGACCGTGGTTTACCCGATCCGGATTGCATGTGGTGCAACTACTCCTTTGGAGGAGATGGACCGGGAAGCGAAACCGGATTTTCTGCGAGTATACTGTTGTATACTAATGGTCCACATCATAACGATGTGTGTTAAGGATCGTGGACGATTGGTGGATATCATGGAGAGATATCTATGTTAGAACCAAAGGGTTTTGATTGATTTGCAGTCATGATGGACTGACTTCCGGGACGATTCACATCGAGGTATGTTATTATCTTTCGGGTTATATTGGTTTTGGTATTTGCTCTATTGTAGAGCTTGGTGCGAGATCAGTGTTCTCGCAGTTGATGATTCGATTCTAATGTGGTCTAGAATCGGGGTTGTGGCTTTACTTTGGTTGGGAAGTCCTGGTGTTACGTAGAGTATGCCGGTGCAATTTTGAGGATGAAATTTTATTAGTGGGGGATAATTGTGATGTCCGGGGATTTATGGCATTAATCCCGGTGTGGTATTAATCCTCGATGGATTTTTATTTGTGGCAATTAAGAATTAATTGCGGTTTGGCATCTCACGAGGTTGTTAAATCGGACATTTGGGATCGTTGGATCCAAAGGATGAGATTGTATTCTCATTTTGGTGAAAAACCTATGAGTTGGGTTTTTAGTGGGACTTGGTGTCCGGGGTGCCTTATGTTGGGGCCAGTCTGGGGATTTGATGTTGGAGAGAGAGTTTTTGAAAACAGATGATTTTTAATGAATCATGATGTATTTGTGGAGGTATTGGTATTTTGGAGCATTTTGCTATATATACCAGATGGACTCGGGATTCCGTCATTGGGAATCCATTTCTCTCTCTCCCTCCCCTCTCCTGCGATAAGCCCTCCTCCCCCCTTTCCCCTCTTTGACTCTTGGGAAGGAAATCGTTGGTAGCTTGGCTCGGGGGCCGGATTTCTCGATGATAATCAGGTATTAACATTCCCCTCACCATTGTCTTCGTTTTGGTTGTGGTATGGTAGTTTTTGGTTGAGGTTGTGGTTGGTTATGGGTTTTGGGGATTTTTGGTTTAAAATCCAAAATTGAGTTTTTGGTGTTTTTATTGATTCTATTTGGTTTATTGGTTGTGTTGAGGAAGTTTGTGGTGTTGGTTTTGTGTTTGGACACCAAAAACACCATTAAAGCTCGAGTTTTTCGGAAAATCGCAGTCCGCGATCGATCTTGGCGAGGCACCGATCGATCGCGAAGAGCTACTGGAATTTGAAGAAGATGTACAGTATCGGCGATCGATCGCGAAAAGTGGGCGATCGATCGCGAGGGTCTCAGCGATCGATCGCGAGATGTGGCGATCGATCGCGGATTGATTTTTTCGGGCAGTAGGCTTGCGCGATCGATCGCGCCTGATGGGCGATCGATCGCGGCACTGTTCACCTGCTTGAATTTTTGAAAATGTTGGAAAATGTTGGGATTTTGGAACCGAGGTCTAAAGGGCCGACTTTCGGAGTATTGTTCACATTCCAATGGGAATGCTATGCTTTTAAAATGGATTGGTTGAGGCCAAAGTTTAATTAAACGAATTTTTGGTTGGTTTTTTTTGTCTATCTATTAAGCATATGAAATGGAATATTTTGGGTATTATGCATGCTTAGCCGGGGGGGCTTTTATTTTGGTAATCGTCATGGATTGACGATATGATTGGAAATCTTGAACGTGCTTGGACACGTGGTCGCATGCTTATACTTGATTGTGAGTTGTTTATATGTTTTAGCACATACTTCTCGAGGCATGGAACTCAAGCAAGGTTTGGCTTGGACTACGGAATTATAAGGTACGTATGACGTACGCGCATAGCCTTTTATATAATTGCAATTGTTGAGTGCTTGGTACACTGTATTGCAATGAATATGTGTGGAAATGCATGACGCATGGTATTAGCAATAAACGGAGATTGAAATGCATGGTTTATTTTACTTGCTTCAAATATCTATATATGCATTGAGAATTGCATGGTGCCGCTTTTGAGCGAGTAATGATTGGGATGTCGTCGCCTGTGAGCGAACATCGATTATGACGCCGCTGCCATCGAGCATGCGTGGAAATGGGATGCCGCTATTGTAGAGCGAGCAATGAAATAGAGCTATGAAACCATAAGTGAGAAACATGGATTGTCTATAATCATTGTTTAATGAATTGATGTTATTGTTTATGACATTGGTATGTGGCTCATAGAATAGTTAATCAATGTAATGATTAACTGGCATTTGGGAATTTGATGGTTTCAGTGTTTTGAGAACAGGGACAGTACATGAAACCCCGGATGAGGGTGATGCCATCCAGGGAGTATATTTTGTATTTCATAGCATTTACCTTGTTGTAAATTATGAATTGTATTGTTGTGATTATTGGTTTGGGATATTGGTATGCTCACCCCGTGTGGAGGCTGTCTCTGTTGGGGCAGGTGGTACAGGTGTAGCAGCTGCTTTGGTGTTGAGCTCGGGCTGTTGATTGAAGTACTTCCAGGATTGAGGTACCAGAGCTGGATAGACAGGCGCTCAGACCCAGAGTCGAGATCGAGTTGCGCTTGAGAGGTGCTTCCAGGATCGGAACACCAGTAACGGTATCCAGCAGAGTGTTTTATACATTAAATACACGCTCATTCATTGGATACTCTTATGTGAGTACATATTACGTGTATATGGGATGTATAACGGGCTACGGCTCTTCTCTGTTCATTTATGGTTTGCACGCAATTAGATATAGAATTGCTAAATGAACTAAGAGTATGTTAGTGTATTATGAGGGTGCATGCTATATGGATAATCATGGTTGGGGAATTTGAATATTATGTGGTTTAAATGCAAGAAATTTTCTGGATAGCATATGGTGTTGCACTTGCATATGATTTTTCCCCTGATAGTATGATTATATGCACTAATGATATGGCTTAATACACTAATAACGGATTAAGGGCACGGGGGTCCTTACAGTTTAGCTCTCTTAATGCACTTAATGCACACTTAGAGGCCTTACATTAGTGGTATTAGAGCAGCGGTTAGAGAACCCAGGGATGAGTGAAGGGTAGACTGAGCAAACAAGTTGGCTAGGTGTTAACTTATGAGCATATTTATGCATGTGGTGAATATCTGAGTGTATATTTGTTTTACTAACATGCTTATATTGTTATTCATGTTAACTAAAGATGCATTACATGAATTGTTTCTGGTGTTGTTGTTAACCCCTGTATTATAGCATGGCAAGCAGAAATTCTGAGCACCTCAATGAGCAGGTGGGTGATGTAGGAAGTTTGAATGCTAGTATTGCATAGACTAATCCACTACCGCCATCGGCTGTGGGCGTGGAACCGATAATGCAACTGTTATTACCATCGGAACTGAGTCTGACACAGTTTTTTTACCTTCCATCCACCCCGCTTTGAGGGAACTGAGACAGGGGAAGAAGCAGACGAATGGTTAGAGAGGATTGAACAGATCTTCGTGTCGGCACTGTGTGCCAAGACCGCTTGGTTGAGGTTGGGGAGTTCCAACTGGCTAAGAAATCTTCCACATGGTGGAAGACGACTGTTATGGAGTTGAGAGCTCAAGGGATATTAGTGGACTGGAGCTTGTTTAGGACCCGATTTCCGAACCGGTACTTTTCTGCGGCTGCTAGCCAGATGAAGGAGGATGAGTTCAGCGAATTGAAGCAAGGAAATATGACAGTTTCGGACTATGCTCTACAATACTCTCGAGGTATGTCCCTCATATTGCTACCAACAGTCATACCAAGATGAGGCATTTTCTAAAGGGGCTGAGGTCGGAGCTGTTTGATCGGGTTCTTTCTAATAACCCCAGCTCCTTTGATGATGCTCCGACTAGAGCGGAACTAGCAGAAATTGGGTTGAGTGCTTACAAGGATATTGTACCGCCATATGTGCAACCACAGAGGCCAGCGTTAGATAGTCTGAGGACACGAAGAGAACAATTTAAGCCTCGTGAGACTTCTTCTTTTTCCCGATTTAGTGGGAAGCGATCTAATAACCGAAGGTTGAGGATCAAAGGTGTAATGCACCGACCAACCGGGGACCAACACAAGTGAGTGGAACAGGGGAACCAAGATGCGATAATTGTGGGGACCGCACTTGACGAGTGGTTGTGGCAAGATTGGCCACATTTCTCGGTATTGCCCCAACCGAGGAGGACAGTCAGACTTCAGGTCTAACAGAACGAGGTTTGATGATAGGACAGTGCATCAGAGGCAACAGATTATGCATCGACCATCGGGAGGTCAGACAGTGGGAACACCTCAGGGGCAAGTGTATGCATTGACTAGGGAGCAGGCCGAGGCAGCCCCAGAGGAGGTGATTAGGGGTAAGTGTTATTTATTTACCTATCCTGCTTTTATTTTGATAGATACATGTGCCTCCCACTCTTTTATATCTGCGGATTTTGTGGAAAGACATCATATGTGCCCATCTCCGTTGCCCAGGCCTCTTTTGGTCTCGACACCCACTGGGAAGAATGTGATTGCTGACCGAATATTATACTGACTGCCTCATTTATTTTGAGGGCAATGATCTGAAGGCAGATTTGATTGTTTTGGGAATTACGGACTTCGATTGCATTGTGGGCATCGATGTACTGAACATATATCAAGCAGTGGTTGATTGCCGACAGAGAACAGTCCGCTTCAGATCTGATTAGGGGATTCAGTGGATATTTTATGGTAGTGGTTCTCGTCCGAAGATTCCGTTGGTATCGGCTGTTAACACGGTTATTGGAACGTGGACATACGGGCTATCTCACCTATGCCGTTGATGTTGCAGAAAAGAAGGAGGAACTGAAAATCGAGGAGATACTCGTGGTTGCGGAATTTACCGATGTGTTTCCGGATGAAATTCCAGGCTTTCCACCGAGTAGGGAAGTCGAGTTCGGAACTGAACTATTACTAGGGACATCGGCTATTTCTCATGTGGCACCGGCGGAGTCGAGGGAACTGAATGTGCATTTGCACGAACTCCTTGACAAGGGAGACATATGTCCTAGTGTATCGCCTTGGGGTGCACCGGTCTTGTTTGTTAAGAAGAAGGATGGTTCGATGCGCTTGTGCATCGATTACCGGCAGTTAAACAAGGTAACGGTAAAGAACAAGTACACTCTTCCGCGGATTGATGATATGTTTGATCAGTTGCAGGGCATGAAGCTTTATAGCAAGATTTATTTGAGATCTGGGTATCATCAGATACGAGTTAGAGAGGAATATGTTCAGAAACAGCGTATCGGACTCGTTATGGGCACTATGAGTTCTTGGTCATGCCGTTCGGAGTGACGAACGCCCCGGCTGTCTTCACGAGTCTAATGAACCGGGTGTTTCAGCCGTATCTGGGTCAGTTCGTCGTAGTATTTATTGACGACATTCTTGAGCACGTGAGGCATTTGGGTACCGTGCTTCAGATTCTCTGGGATAATCAGTTGTTTGCCAAGCTCAGTCTGGTTGGACAGTGTGATGTTTGTGGGGCATGTGATCTCCAGAGATGGGATATCAGTGGATCCCAGGAAGGTAAAAGCAGTGATGGAATGGTCGGCACCTACTTATGTACCCGAAATTCAGAGTTTCTTGGTTTGACCGGATATTACCGACGCTTCGTCGAGGGATTCTCAAAGATTACTAAGCCATTGACGCAACTATCTCAGAAGGGAGTACCATTTTATTGGTCTGAGACTTGTGAGCAAAGCTTCCAAGAGTTGAATCATTGGTTGACGCCACCCGTGTTGGTGATTCCCACGGAGAACAAGAGGTTCGTTCTTTATACAGATGCATCGCTATAGGGCTTGGGTTGCGTATTGATGAAAGATAAGCATGTGGTAGCTTATGCTTCGAGACAGTTGAAGCCACATGACTATATATCCAGTTCATGACTTGGAATTGGCGACTATAGTGTTTGCCTTGAAGATTTGGCGGCACTACTTGTATGGTACTTCATTTACCATCTACACGGACCACAAGAGCCTGAAGTATTATTTACTCAGGCGGAATTGAATATGAGACAGAGGAGATGTATGGACTTGCTTAAGTTATATGATTGCGAGATAGAGTACCATCCCCAGAAGGCAAACTTGACAGCTGACACTTTGAGTCGGAAAGTGAAGCATACTGCGGATGATGTCATTCATTTGTCGGTTGGGCTATGACTGATGTGTCTGCATCGCTGGTACGTGAGTCAACATTGTTGGCAGAGCCGGATATTTTTGAGAATATCAGAAGAGCTCAGAAGATAGACGATGAGGTACAGAGATGGTTAGCATTGGTCTTTCAAGGACAACCATTGAGATTCAGGATTGCATAGGATGGTTCATTAAGGCTTGGTGACCGTTGGGTGGTTTCGAGTGCGCTGGAATCGCGCCAAGGGATCTTGCAACGGGCTCACAGTAGTAGGTTTAGCATCCACCCAGGCAGGATGAAAATGTATAAGGACCTCTGTGACCAGTTCTGGTGGAAACGAATGAAACGAGATGTTATCGCATTCATTAAGAGGTGCTTGATCTGTCAGCAGGTGAATGCCGAGAGGCAGAGACCCGGCGGTGATTGAGAAGTTTGGAAGTACCTAAATGGAAGTGGGAACACATATCCATGGACTTTTTGACCCACTTGCCGAGGACTGCTTCGGGATTTGATGCCATTTGGGTAATTGTGGATAGGCTGACCAAAGTGGCTCACTTTATTCCATATAGCATGACCTTCACGTATTTGAGGATGGCTCAGTTATTCGTTCGAGATGTGATGAGATTGCACAGGATCCCAGTTTCTATTGTGTCTGATAGAGATCCATGTTTTACATCTCATTTTAGGGAAGGTCTTCAGTCAGCATTGGGAAATGAGGTGAGGTTGAGCACGTCATATCATCACCAAACCGATGGCCAGACCGAGCGTACCATACAGATGCACGAAGATATGTTACGGGCTTGTGTGTTGGAGTTTGATACTCCGTGGCAGGATTCAGTGGCTTTGGTAGAATTCTCGTACAACAACAGCTACCAGGCAAGCATTTAGATGACTCCTTTTGAGGCCCTTTATGGTAGACGTTGTAGGTCACCGTTGTACTGGGATGATTTGGACCGTAAGTCGGTCGGAGGACCGCACTAATCCGGGAGATGGAAGAAAAGGTGAAAGTGATCAGACAGAAAATGAAAGTAGCCCAGGATAGGCAGGAAGCCAATGCTAATAAACTGCGACGACCGTTGGAATTTCCATTGGGAGATAATGTCTTTTTGAAGATCTCACCTTTCAGAGGTGTTGTGCGGTTTGGAATGCGCGGGAAACTATCTTCGAGGTATGTTGGGCCGTACGAGATCTTGTAGCGCATTGGTAACTTGGCTTACCACTTGGCCTTGCCACCGTCTTTTTCTGGGACACATGACGTGTTTCATGTGTCTATGTTGAGGAAGTATGAGCCGGATCCATCTCATGTGTTGCAGCCTTCAGAGGTTCAGTTGGATTCTCATATGTCCTATATTGAACGGCCAGTTAGAATTCTGGATCGAGCGGATCGCAGACTTCGGAACAAAGTGATACCAATGGTCAAAGTTCAGTGGGAACGCAGGGGTGTCGAGGAGGCCACGTGGGAGACGAAGCGACATATGGGCAGCACTACCCGAAACTATTTTCTGGTATGTGAATTTATGTTTTGATTTGATTGGTAAGTGCATGCAATTTCGAGGACGAAATTTTCTAAGTGGGGGAGTATTGTAATATCCCTGAAATTAATCACGTGCTTTATGACTTCTAGTAATAATTATGGTGTTATGATTATTATTATGGTTGGAAATGTATAGTTATGCGGTGGGCATGAACTGGTAATATATTTCAGGGTGCATGTGATGCATAGTGGGGAAATGGTGATTTGACATGATTTGTTGGGCTTTGTTCTAAGTAATGTAGAAAAAGCATGTTAATATTTGTGGTGATGCATTTTATTGAGTAAATGCTTAAAATATCATGTTGGGATATTTTACTACATCATGCTAATTAATGGGTACCATTTTTAAATTAAACCCCCAAACCTTTTATACCCCCACCCCACCTTTTCACTCTCATTCCCCACCACTCCCCTTATCACACCAAAACCTCATTTTTCCCCTCTTTAATCGCCTATCACCTATCAAGGGAGAAGAGAATGCTTGAAAGCTTGTAATCTTAATTCTTGCTAAGAATTTGAAGCTTTAAGTGGTATGAATCCCTCCTTGTAATGTTTAAATATGTTTTGAAGTGATGTGGGTTTATGTTTTTGGAGATAAATGGGTTTGATAGGAAATGTGATGTTTATTTGTTGGGTTGTGGTTATGGATGTGTTTTATGTTGATATTGCTGTAATGTTGTATTGGATTGAGAGGAGTTGGAGTTGAATGGGTTATGTGAGTTGAAGAAGGTGAAATGTATGAAATGGCGAAAATCGTGTTTACAGGCATCCGCGATCGATCGGTGCGTCCCACAATCGATCGCGAGCTATTTTTTCGGACAGAAGCATTTGGCGATCGATTGCCCAGTTGGGGAGTTCGATCGGTGAGCCTCGCGGTCGATCGCCCGGACTTGGCGATCGATCCCTGATTTGCGAATTTTGGGCGAGCAAGCAGTAACATCTCGCGATCGATCGGCACCCTTGGGCGATCGATCGTGAAAAATGGGATTTTTGGATATTTTGTTGGATTTTTGGTAATTGATTATGATTTGGCTTCTAATATTGAGTTGTGCAATTGTGTAGAGTCTTCACAGGTGGTGGCAACACAACAAAGGGAATAAAGTCCAACAGACATCCCATATTTTGGAAAGGTACGTAGAGAGACGTACGGGCACCAAACGATAACATGTATTTTATATACGTATTGGATTATGTATTGTGTTTGCATATTAACTACTCTCCACTCGAATCATTCTCGATTCCAATATAGATATCACCTTATGACATCTCTACAAGTTGATCTACGATGCCAAATACACATCGCTACGAAGGAAACCACAGTATACAACAACATATTCACACGACACTCGGTTTATGTTCTCCAATTCCATCACAATTAATGGAATCTTACCCATCAAGGAATAGTTGCACCATTTGCAACTCGAATCAGGCAACCCATGGCCACCGATCAACACAAAACACATCTTCACAGATGTCAACATCATTGTGTTCCAAGAAATCACATCTTGGCCCCAACACACCGTTGAAAGTTCTAGAAAGTCTTAAGATTCCATAGAGAACATGCAAGAAAATCAATTGCATTCTCATAAAATGTGTCGTCAACGACACCAAACGAATTCGAATCCTGGCCATCCCTTGTTTACCCTTAGAATCAACAGTTTTAATACAAGGATGACTATCGAATTAACTAACAATGAACTTCTTTATCCCAAAGTACGACAATCTCTTCTTAGGAGAGAGTCAACCAAAACCTCCCTCAGAATAAATCGTTCCATCAAGATTACCAATCTAAAGAGTACTACAATCTCTTACCAGAGATTCACTACTCCAAGCACACAACCCCGCTACTCAACAAGCATAAAAATGCGGGCATTCATACATGCACACCGATATCTATGCCTGAACGCCAAACACACCATATGCATACTCAATGCACTCGGCTTGGGTATCTCCATTTATACTCACAAGCCTCAAACACAGCTGTCAACCACTCAGTTATTCTCACACCATAGAGAATAATGATTGCCTAGTTACGACTAATGGAGTGAATTCAACACCAACACCATGCACACCGACTGATCGAATCTTTCAAAGATTCCTAACAGGTATATCAATACCTTAGTCCTCACAAGGAAGGTGTCATGCATTCATGACTCTCCAACCTCGAACCATCGTTCGAACATTCTAGATACATTTATACTGAAATGTATCCCTGAACCAATAAATATATAACTAGTTCCGGATAGTGCATCAATGCCACTACCACCAATCACTCTCAAACCAGTATACACAACGTATACAAATTCCAATGATGCTCCATACTAACATCATAGTATTCAAACATTCTCGAGCACCTCTCTAGAGACGTTTCCTTGTACGTCTCACAATTAACTCAAGCAATTACTAGGTCCATCACCAGTAATTCTTACCACGGTTGATTCATGAATCGACCCGCAAATGATACTAACCGTCTCTAAGGCATCATTGCTCCAAATCTCTCCAGGAGATACAATCGATTAGTAGTGTACACTAACTATATCCCACAACTCCCTTTACTGTTTACCATTGCGTCCTCAATGCAAGAACACTCAAACAAAGATAATAATAACTTGTTGACACTCATGTTGGTACTCCCAACAAAACTGAATTGTCACAACTCAAATTATTATCGCTTCTCTCAAACTCAAAAGCGTTATAGCGACTACACCAAGTTCACTATAACCTCCCATCGTATCATCATACGATTCACCTTCCTCGGTGCCAACAAGCAATATAGTGGCTACAACAAGCTCACTGTATTATCGCAACGACAATTCATCATACCAGGCTAGCAATTCACAGCCTCATATGGTTTATACCAAACCATCAACGTGTCATATGTTCAACCCCGGTATACAATACCGTATCGTTTTCATACTACGACCACCCTCACAATTCACGAATCACATCATGAATTTCTTTCGTTGTACTAACAATTAGAGATAGTAGATCATCATCTAACATTTCTCTATGTTCTCATTCAATCTATCTCAATCCCAGCCCATTAGGATTTATCTTCATATTCTCATGTGTATGCGATCATATCCATCATACACCACATCGATATATGTATGTAGGTCCCTCGACAACTACATATGCTACAAGTCGATTGGTCATAGCCAACTCAACGAGTATACCCAAAGGTACCATTACTCGTAACACATTTCCTCAATACATGATGCAATACACTTATCTGTACGGCACAACCATTTATCCATCGAGCAAACCTGCTCGGCATAACGGCCTCGTGTCAACCTGCGACACACACACACCATATTGCGCCAACCAGTGGCACTCAAATCATATAACTTAATGCATACATCTATATATGTATTATTCATTGCAACGGCAGCACATGCCAATCCCATACCGTATCATCGTAAAATACATAGTCAACTTGTGAGTACACATGTCAACCCATGCCATTCACAATATCCTAGTCAACCCGTAACAGTACATGTCAACACATGGTCAACACCATCTGAAATCAGTACGTCATCAATATACATTGCTAGCACATTAGCAGTATAACATCCATAGCTAACCTAATAGCGGTACATCAATACTCATAGCCTAACGGCGGTACACAATCAATACTCATCACCCAACGGTGGTATACAATCACTACTCATTGCCCAACGGCAGTACACAATCAATGTCCATCGCCCAATGGCGGTAAAATCCCTCACTACGTGTACATCGGCATAACATCATCGCTATGTATACAACAACATAACGTCATCGCTACGTATAAAGCGGCATAAAATCATCGCTACGTATAAAGCGGCATAAAATCATCGCTACGCAAACACCAACATAATACATCGCTACGTATATATCGGCATAGTCCATCTCTTTGTATATAACAACATAATCCATCGATACGTATGCAACGACATAATCTATCGCTACGTATGCAACCGCATAACATCATCGCTATGTATACAACGACATAATCCATCGCTACGTATACGCGCCATAATCCATCGCTATGTATGCAGCGGCATAACATCGTCGCTATGTATACAACGACATAAATCCATCGCTCCATATACAACGGCATAGTCCATCGCTTCGTATACATCGTCATAATCCATCTCTATGTATACAAACGATATAATCCATTGCTACGTATGCAGCGCCATAACATCATCGCTATGTATACATCGGCATACTCCATCGCTACGTATACAACGACATTATCCATTGCTTTGTATACAACGGCATAATCCATCGCTACGTATATAGCGGCATAATAATATCACTCGCTTCAAGTTATCGTCGGCTCACTGATATCCCTCGCTTCGACATATCAGTGTCCCGCGATACGATATGACAGCGACAAATACCCTGATTCAACGCTCGATATAACAGCGACGAATATTCTATACCTCAGCGGCTCAATAATATCCATCACTTCGAATTATCAGTGACTCAGTGATATCCCTTGCTTTGACATATCAGAGTCCTGCGCTACGATATGACGATGACAAATACCCTGATCCAGCGCTCGATAAGACAACAGCAAATATTCTGATACATAGCTGCTCAATATATATATATATATATATATATATATATATATATATATATATATATATATTGTTAGGATCGGTCCGGAGTGTTTAGGGGGGGTGAATGAACACTCCTATTAAAATTTAATCCCTTGTGATTTCTTTCGGATTAGTGAAAGAAATCTGTTTCTTAATCAACTCTTCTGCAGAACAGACCACTGAATATTTTAGTGCGGAACGGTCTGTTCTTAGATTAGTAAGAACGGCTCGATGGCTTGAATAATAGAGCGAGTGCAGAAAGATAAAAGACAGAATATGTTTCTGGAAGTTCGAAGGTGGTGTAATCCTTCTACGTCTCCCCTTCTTCCAATTAAGGAAGGATTCCACTGGAAGACTTTGATTTATACAATCCTGTTGTACAAACCCGATTCAGCTGGATTTACCTCACTACCAGACTGAAACTCCTAGTCTCTCGATCTGTTCAGACACACTCTGTCTGACAGTTACAATTGTTTCTCACTTCTATATTTCAATACAGAATACACAAGATAGACTTTATTCTATGCACACAATGATCCTAAATGATCAAATATTACAATATATTTGTGCTTGTGAAGATTTTCAGCTCGAGAACTTCTGAGCTTGTAAGCTTGTGCTGTTTAGCTTTCTAGTGCGTTTTTCGATTGATCAGACACTCTTCTTTGAGCTCTTCTGTTGCATCCTTATATATTTGCATGTACCAACGACATTATTTCCCTTAATGTGCAACTCTTGACTCTGCTTAAACTCTGAGTAAGCTACAGTCTTCTTCTTTAAGGTACTTGCCATTCTGGTTCATGCTTTCGGCGACTGTCAGGTAAGCTCTTCTTTGTCTTCTTACCTTTTATGGTAATCTTCAGTCTTTGGTCTTTTTCAGCATTAATTACAACATTAAATGCTTCAATAAATAGCCGTTAATGATTTGGACTGAAGAACCAATCTTTATTCAGCCTTGACTGCTCTGATCTGATAAATGTTGAGATCGATCTGAAGCTTCGATCTGGTCAGTCTGATTTCTATCAATCCGGTCTGATATGCAATATACCTTATCAGCTTGATCTGTTTTGAGTGACCGATCTAGTCAGTCTGATTTCTCTCGATCCGGTCTGATATGTTTTGTCATCTTTAAAATCTGGAACTAACAAATTCCCCCTTTTTGATGATGACAAAACCTAGCTTCTAAATCTTTTTATCCAGTCTTTTAAGAGCTCTGAAGCGTATACTTGCGGATCGATTACTTCTTCTTGTTCAAAATAAATGAACATATTTAAGTTAGAGTTCGGATTGATTAAGCCGTTTTTAGTTCAAAATAAATGAACAAGGACTTAATAAAGAAAGATTTTTATTGATCACAAAAATCTTATATACAGACAGTCTGACTTTAAACAAAGAAACTGCTATTTCCTTGAAGACTGAGACTGATGCGGCTTGAAGTCTTTCCTCTTTTCCCTATTTTTGTCAGCAGCAATCTCTTGAAGAAAATCGACAACTTGTGTGAGCTGAGCGCTGATAGCATCAAGACGAGTGTCTTGAGCACGAAGGGAGTTAGCGACGGATGCTCTAACTTCAGTGGCCAGCTCGATCTGCTCTTTTCTCGGGCTATTTTTATAAGTAGCTCGCTGAGAGAACATATCGTTCAGTCATCGTTGAATGCTGCTAATACTGGCTGTCATCTTCTCTTTAAATGAATCAAAGTCCAAAGATGTAGTCCTCTGACTTTGATGAACCTCTATGACTCGTTGAGAGAGAGATAGACAGTTATCAGAGAGGTGCTGAAGGGACCTTTCCAGGGATGGAGCTGCATCAGATAACTGGCTTGGAGAGTGATCTGATGACGACAAGGCGTGATCAGCTTCTGCAGCAATGGGTATAATTGAAGACATAGCAGCTTGACGTGTTTCAGACCGGATCAAGGTGACCAAGTCCGAAGAAAATTCTTCTATGAATGCCATATCTTTAGCAGATTGTTCTGGAGGAGAGCTAGGTCTCGAAGGCTCCTCAACCTGTAAAGCTGCAAAAACAGTTGAGACCACCAGATCCGGATCGACGAAAGCTGGCGAGACAACTGTTGTAAATGCGGCGGTTGGACTGAGTTGAACATGGGAGACTGATGATCCCAGAGGAATAGACGTTGTTGGAGAGTCCAACAAAACATTCAAGGCTTCATCTTCTACAGCAGATGGAGCATTAGTCATTGGCTGCTCCGCTGTCTGTTCTGCTGGTCAATCTGCTGTTCGATCCGCTGTCCGATCTGCTTTTCTGATCCGCTACTCCAAAGGGAATAGTCTCTATGAAAGGTTCAGCCAGAGTCTTGCTCCCAGATGGATGATCTGGGCTGGGTACTGGAGTGGATATGCTGAGCTTCTATCGTTGAAATCGGACAGCTAAATGACGAGCATGAATATCCATTGCCAGTTGGGCAATAACAGCACCATCATCTTTGGCAGTCGGAGTGTTCGGATCGAAATTTGCTTTCTTAGTGGCCAAGAGCAAATTGGCCAGTCTGAATCTCTGGTTGGCCTGAAACAGATCTTTGCGCTGTATAGCAATTCGAACATCGTCTGTCTCTGTCCCCTTAAGGACTTCTTCTTCCATTTTCTGGAGTCTTCCCAGCTTGCCGAAGAACATATCAATGTGGTTGATCGTTCTGTACTCGACATACTCATCAAAGACCACAATGAGCGCCTTGACTTTTTCTTCAACATCCTCCATAGCGATGTCGATGGCTGTTTGCGCGGCAGATTTGGGTTTAGAGGAGAGTTGTTCAGTGAGAATGGCCTTGCCCTTGCCCTTGCCGGTGGAAGATGGAAACTTGATCCCTGATTGGGACAATGATTGTGAAATTGAGTACCATCCTGGAAAGGCGAACCTAACAGCAGACGCCTTGAGCCGGAAAGTGAGGCGTACTGTCGAGGATGTCATACAATTACCAGCCATGATGACCTCCTACTGTCGACTGGGCTATGACTTCGATGTGGATGCATCGCCTATTCGTGTATCGACCTTATTAGCTGAGCCAGATATTTATGAGAGTATCAGGAGAGCTCAGAGATCAGGTGAGGAGATACAGAGATGGTTATCATTGGTACGTCTTGGACAGTCATCGAAGTTCAGGGTGGCTGAAGACGGTTCCTTGAGGATCGGTAACCGTTGGGTGGTTCCGAGTACGCCGGAGTTGCGACAAGGAATCCTACAGCGGGCTCATAGCAGCAGGCTTAGTATCCACCCAGGAGAGAGGACAATGTATAAGGATCTTTGTGATCAATTTTGGTGGAAACGGATGAAGCATGATGTCATCGCTTTTGTCAGGAGGTGTTTAATCTGTCAGCAGGTTAAGGCTGAGAGCAGAGACCTGGTAGTGAGCTGAAGAGCTTAGAGATACCGGAATAGAAGTGGGAACACATATCTATGAACTTTGTGACCCACTTGCCGAGGACTGCTTCGGGTTTTGATGACATTTGGGTGATTGTAGACAGACTGACCAAACTGGCTCACTTCATTCCCTATAGTATGACCTTCACCAATTTGAGGATGACTCAGTTATATGTTCGAGATGTGGTAAGATTGCACGGGATCCCTATTTCTATAGTGTCTGATCGAGATCCACGATTCACATCTCATTTTTGGGAGGGTCTTCAATCAGCTTTGGGAACTGAGGTTAGGTTGAGAACTGTATATCATCCCCATACGTATGGCCAGACCGAGCATACTATCCAAATGCTCGAGGACATGTTGAGGGCATGTGTATTGGAGTTTGATACTTCATGGCAGGATTCAGTGGCCTTGGTAGAGTTCTCATATAACAATAGCTACCAGGCAAGCATTCAGATGGCTTCTTTTGAGGCTCTTTATGGCAGACGATGTAGATCACCCTTATGTTGGCACGACTTGGACCGTAAAACGGTCGGAGGACCAGAGTTAGCTCGGGAAATGGAAGAGGAGGTAAAGGTGATAAGACAGAAAATGAAAGCAATCCAGGACAGACTGGCAGCTTATGCTAATAAACGGCGGCGAGTGTTAGAGTTTCAGTTGGGAGATAAGGTCTTTTTGAAGATCTCACCTTTTAGAGGTGTTGTACGCTTTGGAATGCACGGGAAATTGTCTCCGAGATATGTTGGGCCATACGAGATCTTGCAGCGCATTGGCACCTTAGCTTACCGACTGTCCTTACCACCTTCTTTGTCTAGTATGCATGATGTGTTCCATGAGTCTATGTTACGGAAGTATGAGCCGGATCCGTCACATGTGTTGCAGCCTTCTGATGTTCAGTTAGAATCCGATGTATCCAACGTGGAACGACCAGTTAGAATTCTGGATCGGGCAGATCGCAGACTACGGAACAAAGTGATACTGGTGACCAAAGTTCAGTGGGATCGCAGGGGTGTCGAGGAGGCCACGTGGGAGACGGAGCAACATATGGTGCATCACTATCCGGAACTATTTTCTGGTATGTGGTTTATGTTTTATTTCGTTTTGGTAAGTGCATGCTGATTTCGAGGGCAAAATCTTATAAGTAGGGGAGTATTGTGATATCCCCGAAATGATTATATGCATTTGAGCATGAATTATGTTTATGTGATAATAATGGTATTAATTTATTGAGTGTTGAATTAATAATTATGATGAAATGCTTAGTCATGCGGTAATGCATTTCAGGGTGCATGTGATGCATGTTGGGAAATTGAGTTATGTCATGGTTTATTTGGGTAGGTGTTAATTGTTTTTGGTAAAGCATGTTTAATTGGAGTCATGGTGCATTTTTTTTATTTTGAGTAAATGTTATCAAATATCAAGTATGGATATTTTAATACATCATGCTATATATCGGGACAAAAATATAAATCCTATCATCTAACCACCCCCCTCAACCCATACCTCCACCCTGCTGCAACCCATATGTCCTCTCCACTCTCCCACCACATGTTCTATCTCATAAACCTCTCACTTTTCCCCTCAAAATTCGTCCAACAACAGGCAGGAAAGTAGGAGGAAGAGATTTGCAATTTAATTGCTTGAAATCTTGCAAACGTTGGAGCAAAAATGGTGAGGAACCATGTTTATATTATGGTTAATGTTTTGGTTGAGGAGAGTTATGGTATTGAGTGAAAATGGCATGTATGGTAGTATTCTTGTTGGAATTTGTTGTTGTGTAGTTTCATGGTAGTATAATGAAGTTTAAGGTGTTTTGTGTAGTTAAAGTTTGATGGCTTTTGGTGTATTATGTGTATGATATGCTCGAAAATGGTGGTTTCTCGCGTTTACAGAGCTGCTCAATCGATCGAGAAGTTTCCTCCGATCGATCGCGCATGACAGGGGAAATTTTGGAAAGATAATGCTCAGCTCGATTGATCGGTGAGGTCACCTCGATCGATCGAGCGAGGCAGCGTTTTGGGCACCAAAAACTATCATCTCCCGATCGATCGAGCTAAAAGTGCCGATCGATCGAGAGGCTTGAAATGTTGAAAATTATTGATTTTTGTAATGTTGATGGGATTTTGATTTTGGTCTATAATTGACATCTAATATTGCGTTGTGCACTTGTATAGAGACTTCCCAGGTAGCAACACAACACAGGGGATAGAATCCTACCAAATCCTACATTTTGGAAAGGTACGTAGAGAGACGTACGGGCACCCAACGGGACATGTATTTTATATACTCATTGGAATATGCATTGAGGATGCAAGTATATATTAATTTGTGCATTGTGGATGCAAATACATGTTGAATTATGCATTATGATTGCATATGTGTATATTGAACACTTGGTGCACATCCCATGAGTCATGGTTATATTGGAGTGATGATTTTAATGCTTTGCCGCTGTCACTTGAAGCGATGATAGAATTCTTGCCCCTGTCATATTGTAGCGAGGAATGAATATTTGCCGCCAAATGTTGAAGCCAGGGTATTGCCGCATGTCGCATTTGAGCGAGGTTATTCAATGCTGCTAATATGTCGAAGCGAGGGGTATTAGAGCCGCTGTCATGACAAGCGAGGTGCATTAAAATACAATGTTATAACAGATTAGGGATTGGTGATTGGTGATATGTCATGACATTTGTGAAACCATTAAATAATCTATTGATTATACTCATGAGTTATGATACAGGGACAACCAAAAAGGGAGCGTTTAAAATGCAATTGGAAAACAGGAAGTGTTTTGTAATTACGGATTATGCATTTACGCTTTTTAATCATGCTAAGTTTAATATGGATTATTATATGCTCATGATTTGGAGGTTGTCCTTGTAGGTACATCTTGGCATAAAGGGACTAAGGTCGGGTTGACGCAGTGAGCTAGCGAAGAGTGCTTTTGATATAGAAGCTGGGATTCTTTTGTATAGTTTTTACTCTAGGAGTAGTGTAAATCTATAGGATTAATATTCAATTTGTTAGGAATGTAACTAATCCATTTGGAAGTAATTATCTTGGCATGTAATCCTTAAAGCTCAAGGCTTCAACACGTATTTTTATACTCTGATAATACACTTTAGCTCTACTTATGCCCTTATTTCACACTTAGGAACTAGGGTCCTTACAGTTACTGAGGCCTTACACTTGTCCATACACACATCAATAACATGGAGTGGCAGAACGTAAAAATTGTCATTTAATAGATGTTAGTCGTACTCTCTTACTTGAAATTGTTGTCCCTGCAAAATTTTGGGTTTGAACCTTATATATGGCAATTCATCTCATCAATCAATTATCATCAAGTACACTACAGTTTACCATCCATATTACCAACTTCATAAACATCACCCTAGCTACCTTAGCTTAAATACTTTTGGATGTGTCTGTTTTGTCCATTCACCTGGTCTTGAAAGTAATAAACTAACAGCTCAATCCGTTAAATGTGCATTTATGGGGTCTCACAAGGCGTTTATTTTCCATGATCTTCATTCTAACAAGTTTCGCATTTCTTGTCATGTTGTTTTCTTTGAGTCATCGCCCGATCCTCCCCAGTCTCTAGATCCCGAGATAACCATGGTTTTTGACAATACACTTCTGTGTTCCTCACGTTCGTAGCATCCATCTGATCGATATGGTTTTTCTCCTTCATCATATCATGCTAATTTATCATCTAATCCTCTTCCAATGTCTTATTCGGAGGCCATTAAACATCCATGTTGGAAGGAGGCCATGGATGCGGAGCTACAGGCTCTCCAAGACAATGCCACTTGGGATATTGTTTCTTGCCCACACCCAAAGTCAAATATCTTGGTTGTAAATGGGTCTATTCTCTCAAAAACTTCACTCCGTTGGCACATTGGACATATACAAAAGCACGATGGGTTGATCTTGGCAATCGTCAGGAGTATGGCATTAACTACGAGGACACTTATGCTCATGTTGCAAAAATGACCGCAGTCCGTACTATTCTATATGTTGCCGTTTCACAAGGCTGGCCACTTCTTCAGATGGATGTTAAAAACGCATTCTTTCATGGTGATTTAAAGGAAGATGTGTAAATGTCTTCTTCATTCTCGACAGTGTGCAAGTTGAAACACTCTCTTAATGGTTTGAAACAGGCTCCTCGTGCCTGATTTGACAAATTTCGCTCGACCTTGCTCAACTTCTCTTTTTACCAAAGTAAGTATGACTTCTCCTTGTTTCTTTGCAAGACCTCTGTCGTCATTATGCTCCTCTCGTCTATGTGGATGACATTATCATCACTGGCACCTACTCGGGACTTATCACATGTATCCAACAACATCTTCAGGCTACATTTTATATGAAAGATCTGGGCTCACTCACCTATTTCTTGGGGTTAGAAGTTCGTTCAAGCCCTTCCGGTATTTCTTGATTCAACTTAAATATCCTTGGTGCGTCTTCAGGAATCTTCCCCAGTCGACACTCCATTAGAGGTTAACGTGAAATATCGTAGTTCGGATGGTGATCTTCTTCCTAATCCCACTTTGTATCGTCAACTAGTTGGAAGCTTAAATTATTTGACTATCACTTGGCCTGATATATCCTACGCAGTCCAACAAGTTAGGCAGTTCATGCACTCTCCTCGACATCTACACCTTGCTACAGTTCAACGCATCATTAGCTATCTACATGGCTATCCTTCTAAGGGTTATTCTTTCCCACCTCGTCTCCACTTCACCTTGCGGCCTACAATGATGCTGACTGGGCCAGATGTCTACTTACTCGTTGTTCTGTTACTGGATGGTGTATGTTTCTCTGTCCTTCTCTGATCTCATGGAAAAGTAAAAAACAGGCTTGTGTTTCCAAATCTTTAACCGAATCTGAATATCGTGCTATGTTCGCCGCTTGTTAAGAAATTATGTGACTTCGGGGTCTCCTAGATGAATTGGGTATTACTCAACACACGCCCACACCCCGTCATATTCGATAGTCTGTGGAAAGTAGGACGATCACTCTTCCTCATATTTCTAGTGATCTTCAACTTGCTGATATCTTCACAAAACCAATGACTCGACAACGTCATCAGTTCCTAATTTGCAAATTGCTGCTTCTTTACCAACCCGCATCAATTTGAGATGGGATGTCAGCCCTATTCACCAACAGTATTTAGGGATTATTGTAATTATATAAAGTGTATCTCCATCAGTTAAGGCATCATTGTATTTAAGGAATGTGTATGTACCTTCTATAGTTACGGATGAATGATAAGGAATGTATCTATTCTAATTGTACACTATATAGTGAAGGAATGAGAAAAAGAATGATACTTTTTCAGAAAGCAAATTGAGTCTTTGTCAAGGTGATGGAGGAATTGAATTTTCAAATGATAAATATTCAAATAAAATTGAGTCTTTTGAGAATCGATGAATGAGATAATAACATCAAAATGTAAAGTCGACTAATATCAAGAATCACTTACAATTGTTTATTTATTTTTTATTTTTTTTGTGATAATCAATTTGCACAACCACATCTTTATTTTATTATTTTTGATTCTCTTGAACACAATGATTCACACCTCCTCGTGTGATCTATCTCTACTTACACTACTACATAATTGTTATCAATTCAGATATATAGTGAGGTTAATTTGGCGTACACGATAAGCGCACACACAAAAATCCTCGCAACCAACTCAAAGTCTAAGTAAGAGCCATCTCGGTGTATTTACTAGTCTTGGTTTTTGCTCAAGCTCATGATAATTGGTATATATTTATCATTTATTTCCGCAAATGTTTATAAGAAACGAAAGAGAAGTAGTGGCTTGGTGATGTCCAAAAAGAGAAGGAAGTTGTAGCCCTTCAATCCAAGTGAGGATCTTGTTTGGAGATTGGAAGAAATGACATCTTTAGCCACACCTTTAACGGTACTGGAACAGAGTTCAATAGTGAGCTGACTTATGCTCCTGGGATGGCACCAAGGTCAGATAATCGTGCTGTCCTTGAAAAAGACTGATAGAGTTGATTCGAGATCACTCAATCTCCTAAGAATTGGGGATTTGGGAGAGAATACTTGGGAAGGAAGAAAACTAACTTTTCATTTAACAATTAATTGAATGTTTATAATGTTGTGTATTATCCTATTTATACAAATTGTGTACACATACATGTAAAATGGAAATGAACCAACTAGCTAATTGTGTCTTTATTCAAGTAACCTGAACTACAATATAATCTTCTAGGTGTCGTGGAGTTCTTCCTATCCCTTTGCTTCCAGCTTTTTTGTAACCTCTTCCTTTGTTTCCAATTCTTGTGCTACTGCCTCCCTTTTCTCCATTAGTCCAGTCGTATCATTACCTCCCCGCTCGACAAACACTTTGTCCTCAAGGTGTATCACTAAGAAAATGCTCCGAAGTAGGCGAGATCCTGCAATAAGTTTATTCCAACGGCAACCCGTGCTGCTGAACCAATATTTGAGGGATCCATATTTGTGCTCACTGTTTTCAGGTAGTCAAGAATGGCTATAACCGTGATGATCGGCTGTGGTGTACTTGAAGCATGCTCCTTTATGAAATCATCACCCTTCCAACCAACATCAAAGACAATTATCTTAAAATCAAGGTCGACGACTTCATCAACAACATCCTCATATTTGTAGCCAAGGGCAGCAAAGTTATGTATGATTGCTCTATTAAATGGATCACAACTAGAAACAACTTTAGATGCAGTTTGGAGCAGAGCCATAGTTGAGGATCCTTATTTGTTAATGGTCGGCTCAAGTTCGAAACCTCGTGTTCTGCCAATGAATCTTATTTTCATGAACCGCAACAGAATAGCTTTTGTCCAGAATTATACCGCTATACTTCGCCTCCAAAGATTAATTCTCAGGTCTATCTTCTTTACCCTCTGTCAGACGCCCATATAACATCACATATATAGTGCTATTAGAGCCAGTCACTTGACAGGAATCCGCATGAGCAGCGCTTCCATCAACACAGAGACCAATATCTAGATATTTCATGTTCAAGTTAATAGGATTCTTGACATCCCAATTCAATAAATCCTGAGTAGTCTGAGAAGGGTAGACCTCAATCCCATGTGGTGTCGTCTCAATATACTTAGAGGTTGCGCTGTCCAGACTACCATAATTCTCAGATTTGAACCTCACATGCTCAACTTCAACTTGCTCCTTGTAAGATGTGGAGTACAATTCTTGTGGATGTGAGCTTGAGAGTGGTGGTGAACAAACCGGAGTGTTCCATATGTTTTCAGCTTCCTGGACTGAGAGTGATGGTGAACAAACCATGGTCAGTGTGAACTGACATTCATCGCGATTCTCTTCAAATTCTGCATCAGATGACATGGATAAAGATTTATTTTCAGAACTAGAATCTGTGCTTTGCTCTATCCTCTTTTCTCTGTCCAATTCCATTACTGTTGTAGCATCGGTGATGAAGGTCTTCTCATGGCCCATAGTTTCTTTTGTAATTTGGAATGAATCATCCCACAACGATCGTAACTCAAGCAAGGCGTGACACATCGATTTCAAATCCTTTTGGATAATTGAGTTATTTTCCTGAACCAATGCGAGGTTGGAGAAAATAATGTCGAAATTTACTTGGTGTGGAAGTGCTACCATCTGCTCCTGTGTTAATTCTTGCGAAAACCAAGTAGAATCGGAAAAAACACGGCACGTCGACTCGCATCGATTTCATCTGCTCTGCAAGTGCCTCTCAACATCCTTCATAGAATCCGAGATAAGACCCATACTGATGGATTGTTGTGCAATCGCCGCAAACACTTCTCAATTTCAATCGCCTACACCAGTGAAGCACACGGAGCGTGAGGAATCTGATGACCGTGAGAAAAGTGCATCCAAGCTAGTAATCCAAGTAGTGACACTCGATCGAAGAGCGCAAAGAGATCACAGCAAGTTTGCTCGAAATTTCCCTACGCAAAATCAATTATGAATCAACGATAATTGTTGATCAGAATTCGATCGGAAATATTGCACCAGAATTGCTCTGCCAAAATCGATCGCACAGCTCAAAATTGATAAAAAATCAACGCATTATACTCTGGAGTCCATCGATCTGCTTCCTCTGTTGTAGCACGCAAGTGAAGCTTAAGAATTGGAATTAAAAAAAAAACGAACAATTCACACAAAGTCAATCTGGTGGAAGGCTGATTTTATCTGTGCAAATCTGCATTGAATTCACTATCTTGTCTTTCGTCACAATTACTCTAATGAACTTTTGCTGTCAACCACGAACAAAGACCTGCACAATTTCATAAGTGATTTCCAAATGCAGTACTGATCGAGAATTTTTTTTTAATAGAACAGGTTTGGAACATCACTCGATCGATGAAAGATCAAAGAACTCGACGAGAGCATCAAATGATATGGAGTGGATTCGAGATCACTCAATCTCCTAAGAATTGAGGATTTGGGAGAGAGTACTTTGCAACCTCTTCCTTTGTTTCCGGTTCTTGTGCTACTGCCTCCCTTTTCTCTATTAGTCCAGTCGTATCGGCGACGGAATGCAGGTACTGTTTATTTGAGGTTTCCTCCAGTATTTCTTTCGTGCAAATATGTCAGCTGATTTCATTCTGCATTACTATTTTCTGGACAATCTAAGGTTTTATCAAAAGATGATGTAGAAACCTTGAAACTTTGCAAGAACATGATGAGACGACGGGAATGGCCGCCCCTTATGGTCGTGTTTGATCCCGAGAGCGGTGTTGGATCTGTTTATTTAACTCGAAAGATTGGAACAGTTTAAACAATGTAACGAAAAGAGAAAGTATGATGTAACAGAAACAGTATACTTATAACATCAAACAATCAAACTACAAAAGTATTAGACTTACAGAGTAGTAGTTATAAACTGAAGACTTAATCAAAAGAATTTGGAAACAATTTTGGACGAGCCCACAGCAAGCCGTGTGCCCGTAAACTCAAATTTGACCGCCTTAGCTTCTGGCCTGCTGGACAAGTGAGTTCCAAGGTACAACGTCCAATCACCTCTGTTCGGATTGAAGCAAAACTCCGAGCAGACTACCTCGAACACTAGTAGTGTGCAGTACTCTCAAATAGTATGCAATATATGAATGAAGAATGATTTCTGATTTTCGGATGAATGAAAACATATGGCTGAAGCAGCTTATATAGCTGAGCAGCAGACCACTCCAAAGGTCTCAGAAATTAAGTGTGAAGTTTAATGGGGTAGATGAAAAGTCTCAACACTTAATATCAGATTAATATGGATTTAAGTCTCACACTTAAATCTGACTTCAATTCTGCATGTATGTGAAAAGTCTCAAACTTAATACCCAACAGAATGTGAAAAGTCAGGTAGATGAAAAGTCATTTCAGAAATCCGACTAGTAAAAAGATAGGGCTGCCTTCGCTGCGCGGCGAGCCGAGCCGAGCCGAGCGGACGGACGGACGGTGCGCGAGGTGCATCCATCTTTTCTACTTAACTACACTCTATTGATTTGTATCTCATTATAAACAAACCATAAGTGTCTCATTTTCTTTATGTGAGATTTCTTTAGTCTAATTGACTATTCATAATTAACTTACCATAATTTTGTTCTCAATAACAAAACTAATAATAAGGCTTTTATCAATTAAACCCAATTTTATTATTATTAATCCCAACAAACGGTAGGTACCCCAATGTAATTGACATAGTCATATTTTGTTTCTTGATTATTATTTTTTCAATCGTGACGATTCACTGTGGAAGCAGATAGATTTATACGAGATTTGACAATAATCACAGAACACGTAGGAGACGTTGACTACCTAAAAAATCGACAACAAGATGGAGGAGATAGTTTAATGACTCTTCTTACTACTTCAAATCCTTCAAAAGTCTCATCATCAGCCCCGATAAGCGCAGTAACATTGCTCGTTTAATCAGTGGCATCAACAATCACACACCGTATGCATAACACATTCTTTCTTTGATAAACACTCAATCTTGCACATACTCGAAATATGAATGTTATAGTAATCTACACCGATAATAGGTACTATCTTCTGATGCAGAGATGGGAAAAAAACAGAACGTAAAATGTTTGAAGTTCGATGTCCATGGCGAATGTCGAGTCCTATTGATCGCTAGCAGAGACATCAAAAATCGATTTAGTATTCATGTTAAATTTCTAATTGTAACTCAAGCAAGGCGTGACACATCAATTTCAAATCCTTTTGGATAATTGAGTTATTTTCCTGAACCAATGCGAGGTTGGAGAAAATAACGTCGAAATTTACTTGGTGTGGAAGTGCTACCACCATCTGCTCCTGTGTTAATTCTTGCGAAAACCAAGTAGAATCGGAAAAACACGGCGCCTCGACTCGCATCGATTTCATCTGCTGAAGGGGAATTGTTGAATGCCGTGACCATT
Organism: Haberlea rhodopensis; assembly: GCA_907163345.1. Classification (NCBI taxonomy): domain Eukaryota; kingdom Viridiplantae; phylum Streptophyta; class Magnoliopsida; order Lamiales; family Gesneriaceae; genus Haberlea; species Haberlea rhodopensis. Next base: position 42,893 of record CAJQUN010000236.1, on the reverse strand, counting down.
GCAATTTCGCATCCAATGTCTGCAAGTGTCTCGCAACGTCTTTCATAGAATCCGAGATAAGAACATACTGATGGATTGTTGTGCAATTGCCACAAACACTTCTCAATTTCAAAAGAGATCACAGCAAGTTTGCTCGAAATTTCCCTACGCAAAATCAATTATGAATCAACGATAATTGTTGAGCAGAATTCGATCGGAAATATTGCACCTGAATTGCTCTGCCAAAATCGATCGCACAGCTCAAAATAAAAAAAATCAACGCATTACACTCTGGAGTCCATCGATCTGCTTCCTCTGTTGTAGCACGCAAGTGAAGCTTAAGAATTGGAATTAAAAAAAAAAATCGAGCAATTCACACAAAGTCAATCTGGTTGAAGCCTGATTCTATCTGTGCAAATCTGTACTGAATTCACTATCTTCTCTTTCGTCACAATTACTCTAATGAACTTTTGTTGTCAACCACGAACAAAGACCTGCACAATTTCATAAGTGATTTCCAAATGCAGTACTGATCGAGAATTTGTTTTTTAATAGAACAGGCTAGGAACATCGATCGATCGATGAAAGATCGAAGAACTCAACGAGAGCACCAAATGATATGGAGTGGATTCGAGATCACTTAATCTCCTAAAAATTGAGGATTTGGGAGAGATAGTTTGCAACATCTTCCTTTGTTTCCGGTTCTTGTGCTACTGCCCCCCTTTTCTCTATTAGTCCAGTCGTATCAGAGACGGATGCAGGTACTGTTTATTTGAGGTTTCCTCCAGTATATCTTTCGTGTAAATATGTCAGCTGGTTTCATTCTGCATTACTATTTTTCTGGACAAATCTAAGGTTTTATCAAAAGATGATGTAGAAATGGTCATATTTTCTATCATGGTTTCTTGATTATTATTTTTTCAAAACAGATTCACTGTGGAAGCAGATAGATTTATCCGAGATTTGACAATAATCACAGAATACGTAGGAGACGTTGACTACCTAAAAAATCGACAAGAAGATGGAAGAGATAGTTTAATGACTTCTTACTGCTTCAAATCCTTCAAAAGTCTCATCATCAGCCCCGATAAGCGCAGTAACATTGCTCGTTTAATCAGTGGCATCAACAATCACACACCGTATGCATAACACATTCTTTCTTTGATAAACACTCAATCTTGCACATACTCGAAATATGAATGTTATAGTAATCTACACCGATAATAGGTACTATCTTCTGATGCAGAGATGGGAAAAAAACAGAACGTAAAATGTTTGAAGTTCGATGTCCATGGCGAATGTCGAGTCCTATTGATCGCTAGCAGAGACATCAAAAAGGGGGCAAGACCGTATTACGTCTATAAAGGACACGAAAATGAGTAATCTAACCCTCATTTTTAGTCTTTTAACTTTATGTTGTATTTGGTTCGGATTTTTTCGAATGCATTTGCTCACTTCCGGCAATGTTGTAGATTTGCATTTTCCCACTAGTATTATTTCTATTCAACTTTAAAAACTACACCATGTGACAAGCATATAAATCATGAAAACTGGTCGATCCTGTACAAAACAAACACATGTTTACAAATAATGACACCAAAAGAATAAATTATCTTCATCTTGAACTGTTACTCTATCATCCGTGCAGAAATAACCCGAGATTCACGGGTGACTGCCGGGCGAGCAGCTGAAAGAACAAATCAGCTTTCTTGCTCGAAACGGCGTACAAAAAGGTAACGAAAAATTACCTTTACTCCAAGCACTGGTAAGTAACCTTCAATGTGGTCAAAATGGGAGACAAAAAGATGAAAATCCACTTCGTCTACACAAATTTCCAGAATTTCCCCTTCTCTCCAGAACCGAATCAAAAAAATTATTAGTAAATTATTAGTACCCCCCGTTCCCGTTTCATATTTGGCAACTGCCAACTGTAATTGACCCTTCAGTCTTGTATTGATCATGCAAAATTGAAGGGACCCAATGCTTCAATGATGCCAAAAATAGCTTTAAATGCTACCCCAGCTTGCAATTAATTTGCTTCACAAACCAGAGCTGGATCATTGGCATATGCTACCAATCATAAGTGATTATATCGAGTACTTTAGCAGTTGTTGTCTCCTTATCTTAAAGGGTTGCGGGTAAACCATAATTGTGAAATGATCGGATCCGTCCATCCCAGCCAGCAGTTACAATGACAAGTCCGTATGCATGAGAACTCGATAGATTCTGCCAAGAATTCTTGAAAAGTTTGTACTCAGACTTGCTCATTGAAGATGTTTCGGCCTCGAGATCAGAAGCAAAAAGTTTTTCTTCAGGCCAAGTAGCGGATCCCTTCGAGCTGGAGTCTATGAGAACTTCTTGGCTCAACAAGATATGGGTGGATGGCAAGGAAGACAAATAATTAATTGAACTGTCAGGGAGTTTTCTTGATCGCAACCTGTCCACTGTGTCCCCGGTTTCCGAGCCAGGCCATGGTATGGCGACAGAGGCGTCGGCGGAGAAACACTCGAACGATCTTATGGATTTTGGGTGCAACAAAGAACACTCCTCCTGACCAATGTAGTTCCAAACATAAACACTTGAATCCTCAGAGGCCGAGATAATATGTTTTCCATCTGAAGTAAATGATGCAGACACATGGTTCCCACAATTTCGAGGGCCTGGCGAGGAAGTGAGAGTTGTAGACTTTTAGAATAATACGAGATGAAAAGAAATCAGATGAGAGGAAATATTTTCTTGGTACGCATGCTTCAAGATCACGTTGCAAGGCAACCAATAAAAGGAGCATAAGCATCATGTACCTTTGTACTTAGCAATTACATTCATTCCATCTATAATCCTGACTTGGGAATCAGCGCAAGCAACCAATAATTTGCTAGGATCGTGTGGTAAAAACTGCAACCACAGGAGATAAAATCGGAATGAAATTTAACATTTCGAACTAAAGTTACAGAATAAAAAACTATGAACATAGTAATTGAAAGTGACCTGAAATCCAGTTATCCTTTTACAAGGTGATGACTTATTTTTATTTGTTAAACATATTTGCGATTCCAACAGTAAGTGATTATCTGATACAACACAAAAGCCATAAAATAATGGTTAGTATCTATAACCAATCATCAATCTTGTCACTATTCGTTGATTAATAGCAAAATCAATAGCATGCATTAGAATGATTCAATAGGTGAAGGAAATGGTATTTTAATCCGGACAAAACGTCAAAAAACAGATGTTCTCCAAGATTTTATTGAAAGTTACCTGATATCTCGAAAAATTGACAGGTTCCAGTAATAGAGCCAAAAACACCACCCTATTGAACAAGAAAAGAAAGCACGGATTCAGCACACCTCAAAGAATTGAAGATATAGTCATCTCACATGAAGAACTCCAGCATTTACGGACCTGCCCATCAGGTCGATGCGAGACAGCAGTAATTATGTCCTTTGCTTCAGTCCATCCAACAACATGACAACCATTAATTGCCCAAATTCGAACCTTCCCATCTATCGAGCCACTGATGAAGTAATCATCATTCACAGGATTGAACTGAATGCAGGTTACTGCATAGATAAATTGCTTTTTAGCTTAAAAATGTCAAATATATTCTTCGGGTTTCACTTCATTCTCCAAATTAGAGATGATTTTTTAAAGTTAGAATACCATAATCACTATGCCAGAAGACCTTGAGGCAATTGCCAACTCCAAGCCGCCACAACCGAACAGTTTTATCAACCGATGATGAAAGAAGACACTGCAAGGAAACAAGTAAGCACGGAGTAATTCACCAATTTTTAAGTATATACAATAAAGGTTGTATAATCAGAACATACATTATTCTTCGACCAAGAAAGATCCAAGATATCCCCACTGTGTCCCTGAAACACATGCAAAGGCACCTCTTGTAATCGGAAAATCTTTGGAGGGAAGATGATGCAAGCCGAGTCTGGTGTTCTTTGCAGAGTCTTGGATTTGTTAATATGTTCTTTTTCCACCATGACAGGCCTCAATTCAGAATGTTCATTCACTGAGAAGTACACGCATGATGGATCAACATCTGGAACGTCCCTTGCATCTAATTTTTCATCTTCAACTACTTGCCAAACTTTCACAAGTTTATCTTCACCGGCGCTAGCCAAATAATGTCCATCGAAACTAAATTTCATCGTCAATATTGACCCTTCATGCGCCTGGATATCTTGTTTCATGAAAAGGGCTGAGAGTTCCTTCAATCTTCTTCGACGATGGCGAACCTTGACTCTCCGGAACCTCGAGCCTTGACCTTGGCTGAAACTATTTGACTCTACATCTTCTATCACATTCACATTCATCAAACAAGTCATGGACCGCAATTTACACAACCACCTATTCCTCAATGTATTCTTCTTTCTTCGAGTATTGCCATGAACCTTAATTTCTCTTTGTACCATTTGATGAACCGAGGGAGATAATTGAGAAACTTTTTCCACTCCCTCACTTCTACATAAATTCACTTCCTGGGTCAATTCTAAATCCTCGGTATTCCAACTTGACATAGAAGAGCAGGTTGAAGAAAGCTCATCTGTGATAACCGAGGTTCTTAGAACAGCTCCGCTATTACCCATAATTCTATCAATATCACCTCTAAAAACACCATCTTTCCGACTGTCATTTTCATCGACAAAATTATCTTCTTCTAAATCATTGCAATACAATCCCATCCATCTGTTGAATTTCATTCGACGGTCACTAACACTTTGGGGAGTATTAATCCACACGTCATACTCCCAATTCTTTATATCAGAAACAAATTCAGGTTCTGATGCAATGTGCTCCAGGGCATCGAAGAATCGAGATTCTTCGGTGTCATCACTGAAGCTATCCATGATTCCTCGAGTTGAACCATGAAAAGTTTGAAATCCCTTTTCAAGAAACCGGCTTCCTAGGAACTACGCAATGTGCTTACTTCTTTCCAACATAAAAACCTTTATCAACAAAAAAAATAAACTTCAGAAAATAACTGAATAAACAAACATGAACACCAAGACCAAGGTTTCAGTAATATAATAAACAAACAAATAAAAGTAACGGCCGGCATAGAACATTAAACTAATATTATCAACTAATAATAGCTTAAAAAAGAACAATAGATCCAACATGGATCCCAATCTCCACCCATTGAATCTAGACTGTTCCAAAATTAAATCTCCCACCATTAAAAGACAAACTTCTTTTTAATCTATTTCATAAATTTATGGCTACATAAACCCATCTTCCCCCAGAAAAACCAAGATAAATTCCGCAAATAAAACGAATACCCGGAACTAAATTAAAATATTTATCCACTCCAACAACGAAATTGACTCGAAAATCTCAAGTAATGAACAAGTTAACAAAAATATGCAGCTATATTCATCAAACTTCGTATACAGGTACTCAATCAAACGGGAAAATTAAACGACTTTAGAGATGAAAGAGCTGCTTACAAGTTTTATGAGATTGAATTGAAGCAGAAAAATCGCGAGGTTGGCAGTTGGCACTCTCTTGAAAAAGCATCAACGATGAGAGGTGGCCATTAAAAAAATAAGTGTGAGAGAGAGGGATAAATTGTAATTACTGAAACTATGAGGGGTTGATGTAAATAAAATGGAAAACGCAGAAATTCCTTGACATCATCGAATGGTATGGGTGGCCGGAGGAACGAGAATGTGAGCTCTGCTGGTGTGTGTTTTCAGTGTGTGTACTAAATAGTACAAAGTATTATTACCCAAACTTCTCATTAATCATTATATGTACTTGAGATGATTTTTTTTTAAAGAATAAATAATAGTAAGAAGTAGATAAGCGAGTGATAAGAAGTATTTAACTATTTTAAGTTGAGCAGTGTCAATTTATAATAAAATTAAAATATATTAATCTGCTTTATTTTAATATCAAACATTTCATGTTTTTGCTTATAAATAATTTTTTTCCAGTTTTAAGTAAAAACAACTAGTTTGAATATCATTATATGCATCAAAAGAAAAAAAAGATAACATCACTTGAAATTCAATTTTTATTTTTTAAAAAATTAAATATCTTTGGTCATTGATAACGAGATGTTAACATACAAGCTTGATCTTTAAAAATATTGGTCTATATAAATATTTTCTCAAAAATACGGGGAAAGTTTTTGTATGTACTGAGTGTAGAGCTCGGTACATACACAAGGCATATATAGATATATAATATATGTATATATATGTATCTATATTTGTATGTATTGGTGGGTATATATATCGAAACTCACACCAGGTATCATGTACATACAAATTAAAACAGTAGTCGTTTGGACGAGAGATATTTAATTGTCTATAATTAGCATACCAATATGATATTATGATTAACATATTTTGTTGTATGATTTCAGAAAAATAGTCTGGTGGAAAATTTTAAAAATGGCTTTATGCTTTCTTTAAATTAGGAAAATAATTTAATTTTGATTAGGTCAAAAAGAAGTAACTAGACAAATAGATATTTGATTTTGTTGGCTTGATTTATAGTCATGGAATCGTATTGAACATGATAATGAGACACATAACATCTTGAATTAGGTTATATTATCATATTTCAAAAATTAATTTATCCTAATTAAATAATAATTATTTTACTTTTTTTTTGAAATATAAGTATATGTTATCGTGGGTAGAATATTGCTAAGAATGGGACGAACCGGCTTCCTTTTTTGAAGTCAATTTCAATATTTTGACAATAAAGTCTTGATTTCAATAGTTAGCTTGATTCCATTTTTTAATTAAAAAAATGAACTAATCTTCTTTTCTTAAAAAAATAATAATAATAAAAATGACAAGCATTTAAAACTTGTATAATTTCATCGATTTTATGTGATTACACTTCAAAGACATTAATTGTGAAATATGACTGATATATGATCCAGCGAAATCTTGATATTGAAAAAACATGAAAAAGTCAACCGAACTTCAACATGCTCGGACCAAACATGACACTTAACTCGAGTTTTTCAATAACTTAAGTTATGAATTGTTAATCTCACGAATCAAGCAATGATATGAAGGAGATACAAACATTTGACCAAATTTTTTTTTTTTTAAAGTTAGACCAAATTTTTGAAAGCATAGAATTATAAAATCTCAAACAATCGAAACTAATCAATTGAAGGGGCAGATATCTATTCCAAGAGTCAAAAAGACATGTCTTTCACGGTCTCACTTGAAGGCTGCCCTAAAACAAAAGAAGATAGAATCAAACCAATGAGTGGACCAACAATATTGAATCTTTTTCAATAACAGTTGTGCATAAAATAGTTATGTTTAATAGTTTTCTCCTAAAATTACAAAATTTAAGCATAGCATAAAAAGATTTTACGTAACTACTTAGCTTATCTCCAACTCATAACTTTATTTTAGCGCAAGTTTTATATAAAAATAGTATTTTTACACCAAACACAAAACCCATCTCCAAACCATCTTCTCCAAACTATTACTCTAAAATGAATATTCCCTACAATATTTCTTTTAATTTTCATTTACAATAATTATTTTATTCAATCTATTATCTATTTCAAAATTTATTAATATATTTACATAAAATAATATATATTAAATTTATGTTTAAAATATTTTCTACAATATTTTCTAAATATAGTTACTTTTATTTTCTTATTTTTATCAACTTTATTTTTTAAAAAAATAAATTTATTTTTCTTAATATAATTACTTAATATTAAATATATAAATAAACAATCATAAAATAATTAATTTTAAAATAATAAAACTAATCATAAAAATTGAAAACAAAACAAAAATAAATAAATGTAGCTTCACACCATTTTAGCGCAAAAGATAAAGCTGGGTTGGAGTGAAGATTGGAAGCTATTTTAGCATTTCACACTAAAATAGCGTCCGATTGGAGATGGCCTTAGTTCTTTCATTTTATCAAAAAATTTAATCCATTTATGTGAAACCTATTTTTTTGGATATATGTGTGTATATGGGAAAAAGTGTTTGATGTGAGTTATTAATTGCAATTGTCAAACATTTTTAACTCTAGAGATGATTTGCTTCATTACTCAAATTTATCAGCTCATGCTTCAAACTTGAATTAACTATAGGTTGTGTTTTGATTCAAATGTTCATTTGAGCAATCCAGATACATGTTAAATGACTTTTTTAAGAATTTGAAATACATTATTTTAGTTCAAGAAAAACTAATATGAAGTTAAAAACTAAGGGTGTAAATAAGACGAGTTCTGAAATTTGCTTATTTCCTGCACCAGTTATACATTATTTTTGACATCGTTAAAAAAATTGTTGATCTCAAACTCGAGCTAAACAAGTTTTAGCTTAACCGAGCTTGAAATGAATCATCTTACGTCTCTATGGATTTAAAAATTACTTGAACATTAGACTCAATTTGGATAAATATTTGAAATGCAAATCTTTCCATCTAACGGAGTCTAAATCTATTTAAAATCGATTGTTTTTTCCATACTTTGGGATTATAGTTTTACACGAGTCTCGGACTGGAGACTCGTCCCAAATTGGGACATTGGATTGAGAGGACTTTTGATGCCACTGAACTAAGAGGCATGCGGCTAAAATCGATTGATTTGAGTAAAAATTAAAAGTTGTTATAATCAAGTAATAAAATTTTAGAAAAAACGAGAACCCTAATTAGAATTTAGCAATATAAACTGAAGTTTCATAATACTAAAGAACCTTATTTTTTTCTTCATTTACCGATTCTTGTAAAATCAAAATATAAACACGAAATAAAGGAAAATTTGGTAAGGTCAATAGGATCGAATGATGGTTTTAACCATCAATGGAAAAATCCAATAAACTAATTTACCTTAATCTAAAATCATATTACGGATATAAATCTGTTATATCTTAAACATAATATTAAGTAGATTTTAATAAATTATCAAACTATAACCATCAATGTTTTACTAAAAAATGTTTAATGATAATAATACAACTCAAATCTTTTAAATTGTACATCAGTTTAAGAGTCGGGTTTTTTTTATTGCTCTTTTACCATGAACAATTATCGGCAATGACTCTGGCTAATTGCAAGATTAAGCATTTATTATTTCACCAAAAGTCATGGTATTGATATACAGTAACTCAAATCTTTAACCTGTCCAATTATAACAAGAAATAATGAAAATTGTGATATATTTTCTTAAAATATTTTGTGGAACAAGATTGGACAAACTTATGTAAAGTAGTGCTAATTTATTAGGTGCAACACCACATTGTCTAAGGTGATTGTGAAACAAGGTTAACAAAGTCAAAAGTGATTAGTATTTATTACTCTTGTTTCCATTTAATCAAACACATTTGTTAAATGTGGTTATCATAATCTTATTTTAATATTTCTTCCCATTAGTTATTCCTTTTGATTTCTCGACCAAAGGGGGCCAATCCGGAGAGAATACAATGAATGCCGACATATTGAAATCGCATTCTTTAAAAAAGTTAAATAATATTTAATCTAATTACAGTTGAAAATGTGATCTAGAATCTGCGTCATGACAAAATTTGGTAATTTACAGACCAAGTGAAAACAAAAGCATCGTATAATGACTTTTTTGTTTACTGAGTTATGAGCAACTCTATTTTCAAGAGGGTATTCTACGCCCCATCGGGTGTAGATCACCCTGGTGAACAATCAACACTATAAAATATGAGTTACATTGATGTTAGCCCACAAGGCCAATCCAACCATACGTGTGGAAGATTACATATGAAATATTCCAACATAGGAATTGTGGATTGTAAGATTTTCCCTCAGAGCACTACCATGGGGTAGCATAAAAAAACCACAAAACATAATATGATGGACTGCATAAGTTTTGATGGAAGTTCATCTCATCCCGTGGTATTCGCAATACCTGGCGAAGATCATATATCATTTTCAATATCATTATTTGACGAAATCTAACTTTTAAGAAATTCATTCAACATTATATACGGAATATTAACGTTACTTACTATATCGTTGGATCGAAAAAAGCAAGTTTGAATTCATAATACAATCATGAGGATTGTATTATTATTCCACAATCCAAATAGAACAAGTAACTTTGTTTCTATGATTAACAATAGCTTTTCCAGTTTCTATCTATTTTTGCACATGAAAATTGTGTAATTTTCTTGCAAAAAGTATTGTGAGAGTTCTTCAATGTGTTGGTTATCTTCTTCCATTTAATGGAGATATTGCGAGGTTATATCTTTCCAAAAAGAAACTACTCCCTCCAAAGTTAACATTTGAAACTAGAATGTGGGTCGAGTTAGCCCACATGGACGACCCACCCATTTCTTTTTATTAAATTCCAACATCTCTCACTCGCACGTGAGGGCTAGACTCAAGAATTACACCAAATTACTCATTCATTCTATACGGGCAAATTGATCACATGACCTTTGAGGACAAGAGATATAATGCTATATACCAGTTAAGGATATACATTGGCACAGTCGGTTCCTATACGAGGACAACTCTTCTCGCCATACCCAGACTTCTTTTAAACTACATCAGTCGATGTATCTCTTATCCCTCTTATTAGTTCTATACCATACTCGACCTTAGCCATTACCATGTTTTCGTAATTATGTCAAAGACACAATTGGCTAGTCGGTGAATACAAAGTAGGTTCTAGTAAAAGACAATCTTCCTTTTCCATTAGAATCTTATGATTTCTACCGTAGCTACTTTTCTAGACATGCTCCGCACATTCAATTTTCATGATTATTGGTAGCATGTTAAAGTAGCAACACTAAAGTAAAATCTTAAGATACAGTTGAAAGTCTTAAAAGTACCATAGATGTTGTGTAAACCTCAAGGTCTCACACAATGAAAAAGCATTGATACATTTCTCATTTTCTTATTGATCACTTACCATACATGTTATGAATTACATGCTATGAGGATATTCTTCCCATTTGGAAGTGTATGTCATTTTTAAAGAAACATTTATGCATTATACAAATTATAGGTCAAGTATACCTCGGTACTTCACTTGAGTTTTCTTTTTGCACTATCCTCTAGAGATTCTCAAAATCTTAAGGAAGTAATATTATCTCTGCACATATCTCAATGTTAGAGGCGGTTGCTCATGTGAGAAGTTAATCTTAACTTGTCGACACATCTTGTGATGACCAGAAATTATGGATGTTAATCCCGGAGTGTTAATAACCCGTAAAGTTGTTTTACGTGGCGATTTGGAGTTTAATCGAAGTGTTGGGCCTTCTGGGCTCGTCTATTTGAGTAGTTGGGATCGTTGGATCCCGAGGTTGAGATCGTATTCTCATTTCGGTGAAAACCTGTGAGTTGGGTTTTTAGTGTGACTCAGAATCTCGGGTGCTTAGTGTGGGCACCGGTAGGGGGTTTTTGAGTTAGAGAGAGAGTTTTTGAAAACAGATGATTTTTAATGAATCATGATGTATTTGTGGGACTATTAGTATTTCGGGGTATTTTTGCTATAAATACCAATTGAACCCGAGATTTTAATTGGAAAAATCATTTCAGCCCTTTCCTCCTCTCTCTCCCGCGCCGCGCTGCCTCCCGCTTTTCCCCAGACCCACGCCGCTTCAGGCGCTTCGCTCGCCGCCGTCCGGTCGTCGTTCGGCGCGTGCGACCCGCCGCCGGCTTCGTCTCGACGAGACGCAGCTATCCCCTCCGTCAATTCGAAGTTTCGTCGCTTTGAAGTCGAATTTTGCGGAAGTGCGCCGATCCCCAATTTCTAGGGTTCTTCGATTTTGGTCCGATTTCTTCCGATTTTCGATTGGGTAACCTCCCTTGCCCCTTTTTCGTCGTTGTTGTGTTATTCCCTGCCAATTTTGTGTTCGATTTGTTCGAATTAGTGCTGTTGGTGGGATTGGTTCGAATTTTTTGGATGTATGGGTGAAGTGGGTTCGAAAATTGTGATTTTTGGCAAGGGTGTGGCGATTCTTGTTATGGGTCGTTTATTACATGCTTTAGTTGTATAAGGATGCTTATTGTGTTCGAATTTTAGGGGTTTGGATTTCGAATTTTGGGGTTTTGGCATGTGGGGCGATTATTCATGTTGTTGATTTATTAATTCATGTTTTAGATGAATTAAGGTGCTTGATTGGGTTCGATTTGTGTTGTGAGGGTTCGAAAATTGTGGGAAATTCTTGAGCAATTTTCGATATTGTTTCATTCGATTTCCCTCCCTGTATATGCCCTGCCCCGGGTCTTGTAAATGGTAAATTGTCGTGGGTTGACAATAATTTTCTATATAAGGGTTATGGGTGTGCTTGAGCATGGGTTGCATGTTCGTAATTAATTGTGAATTAATTTATCGTGTTAGCACATCGTTCCTCGGAGCATGGAACTCGAGCAAGGTTTGGCTCGGACTTCGGAAATTTAAGGTACGTGCGACGTACGAGCATTACTTTATATGAGAGCATTTGTGAAATGCATGATGTATATCGACTTCATCGGTGGTTGTGCGCATGGCTATCTTTATGTGTTGATATATATGGGGTACTGGGCCTATATGACTATTGTACGGCATTTGAGATGCCTGAGAATGATCGTGGGATCATGTACTCATTATAAGACATGTGAGATGTCTAGGTATAATGGAAAATTGGTAAAATAAATGCTAGGCATTTGAACTATCTATGATTGATAGCGAAATTGAGAAATCAGTACTAGATATTGAGATATCTATATTTGTATGTATATTGAACTTGGAATCATTGATTATTGATACTTGAGAATCAGGCATGCTATGAGTTAAATCAATGTGTTGATTTACTGATTTATGAGATTTGATGAGTTTGATGATTGTGAGAACAGGGACAGTACACGGAATCCCGGATGAGGATGTTGCCATCCAGGGAGTATCATTTAAAATTCATTAATATTTACTTGTGTTGTAAATTATGAATTTCATTATTGTGATTATGAGATTTTGTGTATTGGTATGCTCACCCCGTTGGGGGCTGTCTCTGTTGGGGCAGGTGAACAGGTGCATCGATGGCTGTGGAGCTGAGCTCGAGCTGTTGATTGGATGTACTCCCAGGATCGTGGTACCAGGGCTTGATGGAGCACGGTATCGTATAGAGTACATATATACACCTGAGGATTATATACATATTCATGATGCTCGCATGTGAGCACGATTATACTTGTATATGGGTTGTATATAAAGGCATGAGCCTTTCTCTCTTTCATTCTATGTTGCATGCAATTAAGGGTAGAATTGCTAATGATATGAGAGACGATGGTGTATTATGTGGGGGTTGAAACCCACTTTTGTCGTCTTGTGTGTGGTGTCTTCCCTGGCTGGGAATTTACTTGGTATTGCTGCATTCTGATGAGTATTATGTTTTCCCTGGCCGGGAATTATATTATGTGTTGTGCTTTTATTTCGGGATAGCTCAATTTACGGGGAGACTCTGCCCAAATTTTTATAAAAGTCCACAATGTAAAAAGTGGCAAAATGGGGTTGGTAATGGGCAACTCTATGAGTCTATATGTTAGCATAGATGATCTTATAACGTTGAATATTAAAGGAATTTTGTAAGCATCATTTGAGCTTCCCGATTGACTTTTTATTGAAAGCATGTGCCACACATAATGGTTAATACACTAATTAAGGGTTAAGGGCTTGAGGTCCTTACATTAGTGGTATCAGAGCAGTGGTTAGCTCTTTGGGGCTGTTGAGGGCCTGGAACATGCTGATAGGGATGAGTAGCACATATTTATGCATGATAGTAGCTAGTGTTGTGTGACACAACTGTTTTGCTTATGTGCATTTGTGATATGTGATCATAGTGAAACGATTATATGTCATGACATCTATAGAATCATAATATAACCTATTGATTATGATTGTGAGTTGTGACACAGGGGCAACCAAATGGAGCATTTTGAAATGCATCGGAATATGGGAAGTACTTTGTACTCATGGTTTATGCATTTACTCATTATGATCATATTGTGGGAATATGGATTATTGTGTGCTCATGGGTTGTGATTGTTCCTGTAGGAACACTATGATGCGAAAGGCTAAGGCCATGGTTGAAAGACACGAAACGGTAACCTGCATTTTATATACATCATGGATTTATGCATTGTTGTTGCATGTGTACATGTAGTGATGATTTTAATGCTTTGCCGCCATTTGTTGAAGCGAGGGGTGGGAGCGTCGCATGTCACATTTGTACGAGGTGCATTAAAATACACTCATGTTGATGTATATTGGATATGGCATATGCTTTGTGATTGCAGGTGTAAATGGAATACTTGGTGAATATCCCATGAGTCATTGTTATGGATGAGTGATGATTTTAAATGCTTGCCGCTAAATTTTTAAATTGTGCCGCTAAAATGTGAAGCGAGGGGTGGGAGCGCCGCATGTCACATTGAAGCGTGGTTAGCATATGAGGCGAGGAAAGAATATTTGCCGCTAAAATGTGAGGCGAGGGGTGGGAGTACCGCATGTCCATTTAAGCGAGGTTATTCTATGCCGCCTATATGTGAAGCGAGGGGTGGGAGTACCGCATGTTTTTACTTGAGCGAGGGGCATTAAAATACACTACCGTGACAATGACTAGGGATCGGCTATATTGACTGGCGATGGTTCTTGCCGCCATGGATATTGATAGCGATGGTTCATGCCGCTATATTGACTGGCGATGATTCTTGCCGCCATGGATATTGATAGCGATGGTTCATGCCGCTATATTGACTGGCGATGGTTCTTGCCGCCATGGATATTGATAGCGATGGTTCATGCCGCTATATTGACTGGCGATGGTTCTTGCCGCCATGTATATTGATAGCGATGGTTCATGCCGCTATATTGACTGGCGATGGTTCTTGCCGCCATGGATATTGATAGCGATGGTTCATGCCGCTATATTGACTGGCGATGGTTCTTGCCGCCATGTATATTGATAGCGATGGTTCATGCCGCTATATTGACTGGCGATGGTTCTTGCCGCCATGGATATTGATAGCGATGGTTCATGCCGCTATATTGACTGGCGATGGTTTTTGCCGCCATATATATTGATAGCGATGGTTCATGCCGCTATATTGACTGGCGATGGTTCTTGCCGCCATGGATATTGATAGCGATGGTTCATGCCGCTATATTGACTGGCGATGATTCTTGCCGCCATGTATATTGATAGCGATGGTTCATGCCGCTATATTGACTGGCGATGGTTCTTGCCGCCATGTATATTGATAGCGATGCCTCTTTCCGCTATTATGTGGACGATTTTTCATGCTCAGGTGTATAGCGAGGTTTCATACCACTTATTATATGACGAGGTATCATGCCGTCGATTCTATAGCGATGGATTGTGCCGCTATGTACTCAGCACAGGATTTTGCCGCCTTCGAGCGATGGGTGCTGACTACGTACTATTATCGAGCGACGGAGACAGGTATGCCGCTATATTGATAGCGATGAGGTATGGCATATTACTTGTGTTAGCATTATTGTGGATACTATGTGTTGCTATATATATGCCATGTGTTTGACGATGTTAGTTGGATGTCATATGTTGACATATGCCGTCACGGGATGACGATGACATAGTTGATGTTCTATGTAGACGTGTAGCGTCGTTTTGATGATTAATATAGTTATGTTATGTATTTGGTTATATGGTTTGAGTGCCGATGATGAGCACATGGTAGAGTCTGGGTCACTAGTTGACGAGACCTTTTGTCGAGCAATGATACCCTTGGGTATGCTCGTTAGTTTGGCTAGGGCCAAGTGATTGGTGGTAAGAGTAGTCATTGAGGAAACTACTCGCTTGTGTTGTGATGTAGGGTAGACATGGTTGCACCCACCCTGAGGGTGTGGGATAAGTCTTAACGGATTATGATTGTATCATAAGTGAGCAAGGACACCGGGTTGTCCATAGTGCTTGGTATTTTAGAGATATGTTGGGCGATGACCCATTACTCTAACGGTTTGTACGGTATGGCATACCGAGATGGAACATATGGTTTGTTGGTGGGCTTGATTGAGCCTATGGAGACAACGTTTTGCTAGCCAGATATTGGGGGAAAGATATAGTGTGATTGTTGGAGCCATGATACTGCACGATGGAACAGAGTTTGGTGAATCGTATGATGATACGATGAAGGCTTTTGGCAGGCTTTTGATTGTTCCTTTGTAGCATGATGTTGAGGCATGTGACACCCCATGAGAACGTTTATACGTCTATTGTTTTGAGGGATTTGTCTGGGGCAGCTCATAATGTTGGAGTACCAACAAGAGAGTCATCAGGTCGTTATTGACTCGATCTGAGGGAACCCATGCACTTGGGATGCAATGGGTGTTATTGTATCCAGTTTTCCGAACAGTGGTTCGAGACTTGTGGATCTCGAGTTCGATGGCACTTCCCTTGTAGGGAAGGAGGTAGTATTAGACTTATTTGGGAATCTTTGAAAGATTCGGTGAGTTGGTACGTGTGGTGTTGATTTTGGGAATCACACCGTGTTGTTAATCGTCGATTATCGTCCTCCACTGGATAGGGAATGACTCAGAATTGACGGTCGTGTTTGGGGGCTTAGGGGTATGTTGTAGATACCCGAGCCAAGTGCATTGAGTATGCATGTGATGCTAGTTTTTGACTTCCTTTTTGTCAAGCATAGAGTATGCTATTTTGGATGGCTAAATCTCTGATGAGAGATATTGAACACCTTGAGATTGAGAATCTCCATGGCACGATAAATTATGAGAAACAATCGTGGAGTTAGTTGACACCCTTTGAGGAGGGATTATCTTGTGTGGGTTGAGGTGTTTCATTGTTGGTGTTTCCTCCGAGTTATGCGATAGCCTTCCCAAGTTTGGATTGTTAACTCCTAGGATTATCAAGGGATGGCAGGAATTCGGGTTTATTGGGTGTCGCTGTCGACACAAGCGTTGAAGATGCAATGTGTTTATTGCATGTCCTTCCAGGATTTGAACTCTGTGGAGTCTCGATGGTTTATTTATGATCAGGATGTGATCCTTGGAATATCCGGAGGTGGACATCTTGTGAGATGTCTTTTGTGTGAATCTGTGGCCGTGAGTTGCCCAAATTGAGTTGCAATGATGCGACTGCTCATTCGATGGAGGAAGTATGAAAGTGGAGACCAGGTTTGGTATGTGTACATCGTGGCATACTAGTGTTTTCCTCGTAACGATGTATGTTAGACATCGTGAATCTTGATAGAGATGTCATTGGATGAGATCTACGATAGAATCGGGAGCGATTCGAATCCTTGCAGTTTCAGTTGACTAACTGCTTTTGGGTTGTTAGCGTTGAGTGGTGCTGACGCTCTTTGACGTTATGATGGATTTGGGAGTCTATTCCACTCCAGAGTTTGACACGAGGTCAACGTTCTCACGGTTGAGGTGTCATCCAGGATGCGTTCTTACTAAGTGGTATTAGAACGAAGGATGACTGTCCGATCTACGGTCGTAAATATTGGTTGTTTTGCAGTCATGAGGGACTGACTTTTGGGATGAACTGCATCGAGGTGCGTTTTGCCTCTTGGTGATAAGTTGATTTTGGTAAAGTCGCTCTGTTTCAGAGTTTGATGTGAGATAAGTATCCTCGCGTTTATTTGGACGATTCTGATATGGTCAAGGATCGAGGTTATGGCTTCATGTTGTTGTGTAGCCTGGGTGTTATGTGATACACCGGTGCTAATTTCGAGGACGAAATTCTTTTAGTGGGGGATATTGTGATGACCAGAAATTATGGATGTTAATCCCGGAGTGTTAATAACCCGTAAAGTTGTTTTACGTGGCGATTTGGAGTTTAATCGAAGTGTTGGGCCTTCTGGGCTCGTCTATTTGAGTAGTTGGGATCGTTGGATCCCGAGGTTGAGATCGTATTCTCATTTCGGTGAAAACCTGTGAGTTGGGTTTTTAGTGTGACTCAGAATCTCGGGTGCTTAGTGTGGGCACCGGTAGGGGGTTTTTGAGTTAGAGAGAGAGTTTTTGAAAACAGATGATTTTTAATGAATCATGATGTATTTGTGGGACTATTAGTATTTCGGGGTATTTTTGCTATAAATACCAATTGAACCCGAGATTTTAATTGGAAAAATCATTTCAGCCCTTTCCTCCTCTCTCTCCCGCGCCGCGCTGCCTCCCGCTTTTCCCCAGACCCACGCCGCTTCAGGCGCTTCGCCCGCCGCCGTCCGGCCGTCGTTCGGCGCGTGCGACCCGCCGCCGGCTTCGTCTCGACGAGACGCAGCTATCCCCTCCGTCAATTCGAAGTTTCGTCGCGTTTTGAAGTCGAATTTTGCGGAAGTGCGCCGATCCCCAATTTCTAGGGTTCTTCGATTTTGGTCCGATTTCTTCCGATTTTCGATTGGGTAACCTCCCTTGCCCCTTTTTCGTCGTTGTTGTGTTATTCCCTGCCAATTTTGTGTTCGATTTGTTCGAATTAGTGCTGTTGGTGGGATTGGTTCGAATTTTTTGGATGTATGGGTGAAGTGGGTTCGAAAATTGTGATTTTTGGCAAGGGTGTGGCGATTCTTGTTATGGGTCGTTTATTACATGCTTTAGTTGTATAAGGATGCTTATTGTGTTCGAATTTTAGGGGTTTGGATTTCGAATTTTGGGGTTTTGGCATGTGGGGCGATTATTCATGTTGTTGATTTATTAATTCATGTTTTAGATGAATTAGGGTGCTTGATTGGGTTCGATTTGTGTTGTGAGGGTTCGAAAATTGTGGGAAATTCTTGAGCAATTTTCGATATTGTTTCATTCGATTTCCCTCCCTGTATATGCCCTGCCCCGGGTCTTGTAAATGGTAAATTGTCGTGGGTTGACAATAATTTTCTATATAAGGGTTATGGGTGTGCTTGAGCATGGGTTGCATGTTCGTAATTAATTGTGAATTAATTTATCGTGTTAGCACATCGTTCCTCGGAGCATGGAACTCGAGCAAGGTTTGGCTCGGACTTCGGAAATTTAAGGTACGTGCGACGTACGAGCATTACTTTATATGAGAGCATTTGTGAAATGCATGATGTATATCGACTTCATCGGTGGTTGTGCGCATGGCTATATTTATGTGTTGTTATATATGGGGTACTGGGCCTATATGACTATTGTACGGCATTTGAGATGCCTGAGAATGATCGTGGGATCATGTACTCATTATAAGACATGTGAGATGTCTAGGTATAATGGAAAATTGGTAAAATAAATGCTAGGCATTTGAACTATCTATGATTGATAGCGAAATTGAGAAATCAGTACTAGATATTGAGATATCTATATTTGTATGTATATTGAACTTGGAATCATTGATTATTGATACTTGAGAATCAGGCATGCTATGAGTTAAATCAATGTGTTGATTTACTGATTTATGAGATTTGATGAGTTTGATGATTGTGAGAACAGGGACAGTACACGGAATCCCGGATGAGGATGTTGCCATCCAGGGAGTATCATTTAAAATTCATTAATATTTACTTGTGTTGTAAATTATGAATTTCATTATTGTGATTATGAGATTTTGTGTATTGGTATGCTCACCCCGTTGGGGGCTGTCTCTGTTGGGCAGGTGAACAGGTGCATCGATGGCTGTGGAGCTGAGCTCGAGCTGTTGATTGGATGTACTCCCAGGATCGTGGTACCAGGGCTTGATGGAGCACGGTATCGTATAGAGTACATATATACACCTGAGGATTATATACATATTCATGATGCTCGCATGTGAGCACGATTATACTTGTATATGGGTTGTATATAAAGGCATGAGCCTTTCTCTCTTTCATTCTATGTTGCATGCAATTAAGGGTAGAATTGCTAATGATATGAGAGACGATGGTGTATTATGTGGGGGTTGAAACCCACTTTTGTCGTCTTGTGTGTGGTGTCTTCCCTGGCTGGGAATTTACTTGGTATTGCTGCATTCTGATGAGTATTATGTTTTCCCTGGCCGGGAATTATATTATGTGTTGTGCTTTTATTTCGGGATAGCTCAATTTACGGGGAGACTCTGCCCAAATTTTTATAAAAGTCCACAATGTAAAAAGTGGCAAAATGGGGTTGGTAATGGGCAACTCTATGAGTCTATATGTTAGTAGAGATGATCTTATAACGTTGAATATTAAAGGAATTTTGTAAGCATCATTTGAGCTTCCCGATTGACTTTTTATTGAAAGCATGTGCCACACATAATGGTTAATACACTAATTAAGGGTTAAGGGCTTGGGGTCCTTACACATCTTTCAATACAAGACATCAATCTCACTTTATCATGTACATATTACATTACATTTTTCATTAATAACCTGAGTACATTGTTATAACATAGACATATATACATCTATCAAATCCTACGCAGACCTAGAGACCTAACATGACCTATAAAAACTTCTATAGGTATTGGCTTAGTGAATGGATCCGCCACCATAAGTCACATGGATATATATTTCAATGTCATCCTCTTCTTTCCTATGATTTCTCTTACAAAGTGAAACTTTGTATCTAATTGTTTGGTCTTTCAATAATACTTGGGATATTTCATGTAAGCAACGGCTGCCTGATTATCACAGAAAACGTCATAGATCACACCGACGTGCTCACTATCCCCAAATGATTTTAGAATCTTTTCAACCAAACAACTTCCCGAGTTGTGGATGCACACACCACAAATTTATCTTCCATTAAGAATCTTCTCAACCAAACATACGTCTCTCGGAATGATCGATCGGAATGGGAGCTTCAAACATTACATCAGCTTTATTGAGGGCATACCTTACATATATGCACCATCATCGAATAGCTTATCCGATCACGTATAGGATCTAACGTACGTCACAAACATTTCAACATTTGTATTGAGAGCTTAATGTAGATGAATGATTTGTGTAATTGTCAGACTTGTTGTGTAAACATATTGAGAATTTAGATGAGTTCTCTGTTGAGCAAAAGGTATCTAGGAGTTTAAGCGAAGTTAGGAAAGCTTGCTAAAATGGATTTGTGCAAACAACTTTTATAAATCAAGGTCTTCCAGTGGTTTCTTACATTCGGTGAAGAAGGGGAGACATAGAAGGATTACATCATCTTAGAACTTCTATAAACAAATCTTAGTGCAATTATCTTTTTATGTTATATTTTTTTATTTTTACCCTGGTCTTACTTTGCTAAATGAGAGCATATTTGGTTTCTTAAATCAAAATCAATCTAATCTCTCGGTGCAGAACTTTAAGAACTTGAGTTATTGTAGCTCACTTAGCAGGAATTAGATAGGTGAACTGAACAGTCATTAATGTATAACTGGGGCATGTGATATCCCGGAAATAATTAATTGTAATTTGGACATTAATTATGTTTATATGGTTAATTAAGGTGATAATTGATTTATGTGCTGGATGTAATTATCATATTGAAATGCTTAGTCACATGGTAGGCGTGACCGGGGATGCATTTCGGGATGTATATTGTGCATGTTGGGAAAATTGAGTATTTGCATGATTTATTTGTTATGGTTGGCAATTAATTGGAAAGCATGGATTTAATTGAGGTTTTGGGTACATGTTGGTAAAATGCTTTTAAAATACCATGTGGGGGTATTTTGTACATCATGTTAATTATTGGGGTACAATTTTATTTGACTTATATAAACTATTACCCCACTTTATCACCCCACTTTACCATTCACTCTTTAAAATCCCCAAACCCTCCTTCCAACCCTAAACCCACCCTCATTTTCGAAATTGGCTCCAAGGTGGAAGAGAAACCTTTGCAAAATCTCATTTGGTGTGATTCTTGGTAAGATTTGAGGTCTAGGAAGGGTATATATCCTTCCTTGTTGTTTTTGCAAAGATTTATTTTGATTTGAGTTTGATATTTGAGTTTTTGAGATGGGTTTGTTGGGATTGGTATGGTTTTTGGTTGGATGTTAGATTTTTGGTGGTTTGATGGTGTTTGTTGAAGGTTTTTAGTGTTTTTATGTTTTGGATTTGTTGGTGTAAGTGTTGGTATGGTTGTAGGAGAAATTGTAGCTTAAAAATGGTGGAAATCGCGATTCTGGATGTGGCGATCGATCGCCTGAAATGGCGCGATCGATCGCCGATGGGCAGTAGCGAAATCACAGGGCAGGCGATCGATCGCCATAATTGAAACGATCGATCGCCGCGAGACAAAAATTGAGGCGATCGATCGCCTCAACGAAGCGATCGATCGCCAGCAGCAGAATTTTGGAAAATGGATTTTTTGACGAATTTTTTTGGTATTTGGTTATTATTTGGCTTCTAATATGGGGTTGTGTGATTGTGTAGAACCATCCCAGGTGGCGACGCAACCAAGGAAGTGAAGCCATATCAAATTCCACTTTTGGAAAGGTACGTAGAGGACGTACGGGCACCCAACGGTACATGTATCTATTATACTCATTGATTATGCATTGTGGATGCGAGTATATGTGGAAATGTGCATTGTAGATGCAAATACATGTTGAATTTATGCATGATGACTATATATGCATATGATGATTGTTGGTGCACATCCCAAGAGTCATGGTCATCCTTTGATGATTTTAATGTTTGCCGCTATTTGTTTGGTGCCGCTCAATGTGAAGCGAGGGGTGGGAACGCCGCATGTCACATTGAAACGTGGTTGTCATATGAGGCGAGGAAAGAATATTTGTCGCTAAAATGTGCGAGGGGTGGGAGCGCCGCAGGTCCATTGAAGCGAGGTTATTCTATGCCGCCTATATGTGAAGCGAGGGGCATTAAAATACATTGTGATGAACAGACTAGGGATTGGTAATTGATGAATATGTGACGGTGTTATGTCATGACATGTGTAAACCATTAAATAATCCATTGATTATGCTCATGAGTTATGGTACAGGGACAACCAAAAAGGGAGCGTTTAAAATGCTTGGGAAAAACAGGAAGTGTTTTATTACGGTTTATGCATTTACGCCTTACATTCATATTGTGTTGTATATGAATTTATTATATGCTCATACTTTGGGGGTTGTCCTTGTAGGTACATTTTGGCATGATAGAAAGGGGCTAAAGCGGGTTGAGGCGGTGAGCTTGTGAAGAACACTTTTGATAGATGAAGGACAGGATTACTTTTGTATAGTGTCTACTCTAGGAGTAGTGTAAAGCTATAGTGAAAACATTCTTTTGATTAGGGATGTAATTAATCCACTTGATAGTCATCATTTTGGCTTATAATTCTTAAGGCTCATAGTCTCAACACGATCATTTTACTCTGATAATTTATGATTAGCTCTAATTATGCCTTTAATCCGTATTTAAGGAACTAGGGTCCTTACAGGCATGTTATACGGGTAAACTCTGCCGAAATTTTTATAAAATCTATATTACGATTATGGGGAATGTTGGTGAAAGTTTGATACTTAATGCACGTGGAATCGATCAGGCCATGTATTGCATATTTGGTTATTATGCATTTGGTATGTGGTTAAGCCCTATGTTGTAGTGGAGAATATCATAAGAGGTTATATCATTAATGTGATATCATTAATGCCTATATGTCGTAGTAATAAGAGCGTGGGTCTTACAATCATAATGGTGTCAAAGTGCCATTTTTGAATGCGAGTGGGGTCAAAGTGCTGCTTGTAAGGACCCCCGTGCCCTTATCCCGTTATTAGTGTATTATCCCAAGCATTTAGTGCATGTAATCACATATGTAGGGGAAAACCCACTTGTCAACATAGTAAATCATGCCAATAATAAAATTCTTTACATTTTTTCATATAATGTCTAGTTTCCCCCAACCAAGTCCACATACATATCATGCACCATTATAATACACTAACATGTTCTCAGTTCATTTAACAATTCAATAAACAATTGCATGTAACTCATAAATGAAGAGAGAAAGGCCCTTGTCTTTTTATACATACCATATACACATAATAGTGCTCACATACGATCATCAAATAAGTATGTGTGTATCAAATGTATAAAACACGGTGCTCAATACCGTCACTGGTACTTCGATCCCTGGAAGCACCTCCAATCCATAGCTCGAGCTCAACTCCAAAGCCATCGATGTACCTAATCACCTGCCCCAACAGAGACAGCCCTCACACTGGGTGAGCAAACCAATACCACAAAACCGATAATCACAATAACACAATTCATAATTTACAAAAATGTAAATGCTATGAAATATAAAAGATGCTCCCTGGACTGTATCATCCTCATCCGGGATTCCCTGTACTGTCCATGTTCTCAAAATGACTGAAACCATCGAATTCCCAAATGCCAGTTAACCATTACATTGCTTAACAAATCTATTTGCCACATACCGATATCATAATCAATAATACCAAATCATTAAACAATGATTACAGATATTTCATGTATCTCACTTATGGTTCCATATTTCTATTTCATTGCTCGCTCTACAATAGCGGCATTTCATTCTCACGCATGCTCAACAACAGTGGCGTCATAACCGATGTTCGCTCAAAGGCGACAACATCCCAATCATTGCTGACTCAAAATCGGCACCATCTAATTCCCAATGCATATATACACATTTGTAGCAAATACCATGAACCATGCATTTCAATATCCGTTTATTGCTAATACCATATACCATGCATTTCCATATACATTCATTGCAATACAGTGTACCATGCACTCAACAATTGCGATTATATTAAAGGGGTATGCTCGTACGTCATACGTACCTTATATTCCCGTAGTTCGACTCCAATCTTGCCTTGGTCCCGTGACCGATGGATTATGTGCTAAACACGATTAATAATCCACAATTAAATTCAAGCATGCAACCACGTGTCCAAGCACGTTTACAAACCTCAATTACATCGTCATCCATGACGATTAACCATTTTAAAAGACCCCGAGCAAAGCATGCATGAAAAACTCAACACGAAATAATTCTCCAAAAACAGGCACTGGCGATCGATCGCTTCCCCCCAGGCGATCGATCGCCTCGCAAAATGGCATGGGCGATCGATCGCTCCATTTCCACGCGATCGGTCGCCTATCAGTGCATTTGGCTACTGCCTCATGGCGATCGATCGCTTCCTTTGAGGCGGTCGATCGCCTCACTATACAAAATGCCCACTGCCCCCTAGCGATCAATCGCTTCATTTGAGGCGGTCGATCGCCTCACTGTTCATCTTCCTCAAATTTTATCAACGTCGCGGCGATCGATCGCCCCGCCCTAGGGATCTATCGCCTCGACCTGTAACAGCCAAAAATGACGTTTTTCTTGCAAAAAACTTCCCCAACAACAGAGCTCACACCCCATACCACATAAATCCTTAACAAGAGGCTATAAATCAACCCCAAAATACAACAACCCAAAAATCTTTAAAAAACAATTTCTTTAAACCAAACACAAATCCTTCCCAAACACCACAATACCACAATCAAATCGAAGATAAATGCGAGGGGATGAATAATACCTTATTATCTTCGAGAAATTCTGCTCCCAAGTAGAGCAACCATCGATTTTTCATCAAGGGAGAAAAGAGGGGAAAACATGGGTGGGGAAGGAGGTGTAGTAGAGGGGAGAGAGAGAGATGATTCCGTGCAATGACGGAACGCCGAGTCTATTTGGTATATATAGCCCCAAAATACCGACTCCTCCACAAATACATCATGATTCATTAAATATCATCTGTTTTCAATAATCATCTCTCTAACCTCAATTCCCATTACCAGCCCCAGTACAAAGTACTCCGGACCCCGGGTTCCACCAAGAACCAAATTCCAAGGTTATCACCACGATGAGAATACAATCTCGTTCCTTGGATCCAATGACTCCAAAAAACGGAATTTAAAACCCCCGGGAGTCCCAAAACCGTAATTAATATACAATTGCCACAATTAAAATCCATTAAGGATTATTACCACACCGGGCTTAACACCAATAATTCCCGGGCATCACACTGCTGATATAATTATAGTGGGGTCAAAGTTTCACTGTTGAATTTGAGCGGGGTCAAAATGCCGCTGATATAATTATAGTGGGGTGAAAGTGCCTCTGATATTATTATAGTGGGGATCAAAGTACCGCTATAAATCACAGTGGATCAAAGTGCTACTGTTGAATTTGAGCGTGCCAAATTTCCGATGTTGATAAAGAGTAATTATTATAGTAAAACGGGGATAAAGAATCGCTGGTTAATGATTGTAATTGAAAGAAAAGTATAAGTTGTGGCTATGTCGAGTTTATTGCAATGATAATCATTATGTCTTGAATAATGATATTGATATTGATGTTATGGAATTGTGTAAGATTGAAACAGGAACAAACGAGAAATCTTTACTGGTTTTGCATAATAGAGGGAGTACACTTTTGTAGATTCTCAATAAATCTTAATTTGGCATTATGATTTTATAGAGTTATAGGATTAGACTTATTGTGTTAGAGTTAGCTTATCCTGTGGTGAGTTGTTTCTACCAAAACAAGTAAAAGCGGATACGACATTATTTCATGAAGAAAGCTCCAGAGCCTTTGGAACATAAGTGTTTTAGAAGGATGGTATGAGTACTGGTGATCATAGATAATGTTTAAGTAATACGATTTGCATTCATTTATTCGTGGCTAGATTTGTGAGCAATTGGAGGCATGCATATTATTTGTATAAATGTCTTGAAGTTTCTCCATATATGTTGATGTTAGGGGTATTTTGTTTGTTTGGAGAGAAGGTGCTTGATGAATTGAATATGTGGGGATGCATTATTTTGGGGACTTATTGGAGGTATTGATTATTGTTAATTTGATAATTGTGGAAAGTCAAGTTTATGAGGAGACTTTGTCAAGAATTTATAAATCTCACACTATCAAAAGTCAAATATGTAATGAGAGTTTTAAAGAATGAATTTCGTTTATACACATATGACGTCATAATTGCACTGTTGTCATAATGGGACGTCGGAACCTTACAATGATCGACCCAAATGGGAGCTTCAAACAATACATCAGCTTTATTGATAATACCCCACATACATGTACCATCGTTGAATAGATTATCAGATCACGTATAGGATCTAACTTGCATCATAAACACTCAACATTTGTATTGAGAGCTTAACATAGATGAGTGATTTGTGTAACTGTCAGACTTATTGTCTAAACATATTGAGAATTTAGATGAGTTCACTGTTGAGGAACAACAAGATAACTAGGAGCTTCAGCGAAGCAAGGGAAGCTTGCTGAAGTGGTTTTGTACAAAGAACTTGTATAAATCAAAGTCTTATACTGGATCCTTTCATTCGGTGAAAGAATGGGTGACATGTAAGGATTGCATCATCTTCGAACTTTGATAAACAAACCTTTGTGCATATATCTTTTTATATTTGACTTCTTATTTCTACTCTGATCTTAATGTTCTGAATCAGTCTCAGAACAGATTAGTTCGTGTATCTTATGTTCTGTTTTTAAATTAAACTCGATCTAATCTCTTGGTGCAGACACTTTAAAACCAGAGTTATTGCAGCTCACTCAGCTGGACTCAAACAGGCAAACTGGTCAATCAAGTGAATGATTTCAGGGAATAGGTTCAGAGCAGCAGACAAGAACCCATCGCAATCGATCCTCATCAAATACATTAATATGTCACTTGGAAACTGACTGTACGGTCTCTTATTCTCCTTGTACTTTCTTCGACTTTCCAACGACCATATTAACTATGTTTGTTATTTGACCTTGCTGATAAGTCTTCTGATATAAGGGTCTGGCCTGCTAGTGTTAATTCGGTTAGTTCCTTGCTGACGATCACTCTGGTGATCTCTGTTTCGTCTGCTCTGTGAATTAGTCAACTGGACTTCATATGCAATCACTTGAGTGTAATACTAAACAAATTACTTTTATTTAGTATAGTAGGTTGGATTCAACTATTGGTCAGTCATCTAATATGTTCTTTGTTAATCTTTACTCACAATTTTGTTGTTCTGACTTAGATTAGTTCTACTAATTCTCAGATGTCATGGTGATTAGTTATGTTAATCACTCAACTTTTGTCTCAGGTCAATTGGTTTGAAATTATGATAAATTCTCCTGATCATCCGCTAATCTGACTTCACTTAATTGTACTTCTTTCAACTCTGATGTTGTGCTCTAACGATTAACAATTTTACTGTACAGTCAATAATTTTTTCAGTAAAATAATTAATAAGTTGTGTTACATCAAAATTAAGATTAGCATGTTTCCTTAACGTAACAATATAAATAAATAATATACAATTAAATAAATTGAAAACTGGTAGCAGGTACATTAAATATGATCAGAAAATGATATCGACTTGTTCTAAACACTTCAGACGCAAAATCTGTACATATCTACTTTGAGATTAACAAAAAAAAAAGTACCCCTTGTCGGATTTATAACCATATATATATGTAAAAAAATGAATTATTAACATAAAATATGCTTGTCAATGTGGAAATAGTGTCTGGATGAAATCGGACAGTAACTTAGCTTTTTTCCTTATATTTATTTTTTATCCGAAATATGTATTTCAAAAAGTTCTATACCTGTAAGGGACCCCGTGTCTTTAACCCATTATTAGTGTATTAATCATACCATTTGTGCATACAATCATATTATCATGGGGGAAAACATATGCAAGTATAGCTTCATATATCATCCAGAAAATTTCTTGCATTAGAACTACATAATATTCAAATTTCCAAACCAAGACCACTTACATAGCATGCACCCTCATAATACACTAACATGCTCTCAGTTCATTTAGCAATTCCGTATTTAATTGCATGTAACAATAAATGAAGAGAGAAAAGCCATGCCCTTTTTATACATTCTATATACACATAAAAACGTGCTCACATGAGAGCACCCAATGAATGAATATGTATCCAATGTATAAAATACTCTACCAAATACCGTTACTGGTACTTCGATCCTGGAAGCACCTCTCATTCATAGATCGATCTTAACTCTGGATCTACCGTTATATTTATTCAACCAGCTCTGGTACTTCAATCCTGGAAGTACCTCAAATCAACAGCTCGAGCTCAACTCCAAAGCCATTGCTGCACCTGTAGCACCTGCCCCAACAGAGACAGCCTCCACACGAGGTGAGCATACCTATACCACCAATCCCATAAGCACAATATAACAATTCATACACAATGTAGATGCCATGAATATTAAAAGATACTCCCAGGATGACATCATCATCATCCGGGATCCCCTATGCTGTTCCTGTTCTCAAAATAACCAAAATTATCCAATTCCCAAATGCCAGTTAATCATTACATTGATTAACTAATCCGTTTCCCGCATACCGATACCATAATCAATAATATCAAATCATTAAACAATGATTGCAGGTATTCTATATATCTCACTTTCTATTCCGTCGCTCGCTCTACAATAGCGGCGTCACATAATGTTCGCTCAACGACGACAACATCCTATCATTGCTCGCTCAAAAGCGACACCATTTAATTTCCAATGCATATCAAGTGATTGCAACAACCATATATTATTCATTCACAACAATTGTAATAATATCACTGTGATATCCCCGAAATAATTAATTGTAATTTGGGTATTAATTATGTTTATGTGATTATTTATGGTGATAATTAAATTATGTGTTGGAATTAATTATCTTGGTGAAATGCTTAGTCACATGGTAGGCGTGACCCGGTGGTGCATTTCGGGGTGCATGTTATGCATGTTGGGAAATTGGGGGTTATCATGGTTTGATTATGGTAATTGATAACTATTTGGTAAAGCATGGTTTTAATTGGGGTTTTGATGCATTTTGGTAAAATGCTTTTAAAATATCATGTTGGGGTATTTTATACATCATGGTAATTGTTAGGGTACAATTTTAATTAAACCATTTAACCCACTATACCCCCACTCTACCATCACTTTACCAAAATCCCCAACTCACTCTCCCCAACCCTAACCCTCACCATTTTCGAAACTTGCTCACAAGAGGAGTAGAAATCCTTGCAAAAGCTTGGTTTGTGGGATTTATTGTGAGATTTGGAGTCCACAAGAGGTATGGATACCTCCTTGGTGTTTTATTGGTGTTTGGTTTGGATTTGAAATGGTTTTGGTTGTTTTAAAATGGGTTTGTTTTGGGTTGGTATTGTTTTGGTTGGGTGTTGGATTTTTGGTTGTTTTAAGGTGCATTTTGAAGGTTTTTAGTGTTTATATGTTGTTGGTTTGATGGTATATGTGTTTCTGTGGATTGGAGAAGAAAATGGCACAAAAATGGTGGATCGTCAAGTGGCCAAATCGAGTGCAGGCGATCGATCGCCACAAATGGCGCGATCGATCGCCTCGAGCCAGTGAAGTCTGGCGATCGATCGCCATGTCAAGGCGATCGATCGGTAAGGCTCGCGATCGATCGCCTCGACACAGCGATCGATCGCCAGCAGGGGAATTTTGGAAAATGATTATTTTGTGGATTTTTTTGGATATTGGACTATTATTGGCTCCTAACATTGGTTTGTGTGAATGTGTAGAACCATCCCAGGTGGCCACACAGCTTAGGAGATAAAGTCCACGACACAACACATTTTGTGACTAAGGTACGTAGTGAGACGTACGGGCATCGGACGGTAAAACGTATTTATACACATTGAATTGGTTATGCATTATGTTGCATACATGGTCTTAAGTATGCATTATGGTTGCATACATGGTTGGATATGTATTATGGTTGCATGTGTATATTGGATGCATTGGTGCATGTGATTGTGAGTCGAGATTATATTCCAGTGATGAAGAATACTTGCCGCTTTCATGTCAAAGCGATGATAGAATACTTGCCGCTGTCATATTATAGCGATGAAGAATATTTGCCGTAACTATGTCGAAGTGAAGGATCATGCCGCAGTCATATTACTATTGCGAGGGATATTATGCCGCTAATATGTCGAAGCGAGGGGTATTAATGCCGCTGTCATGTAAACGCGAGGGTATTATGCCACTGATATAATAAGATTGGAAATGGCCATTGGTATACATGGAATGGATGCATGTCATGACATACATTATTGGTATTATAATCCATTGATTATGATTCTGGTACAGGAACAACCAAGGGAGCTTTTAAATGTATTAAATACAGGAAGAGAATCGTATTTACGGTTTATGCATTTGAATTACAATCATATTATCGTGAATATGATTTATTACATGCTCATGGTTTTGGAGTTGTTCCCGTAGGTACTTTTGGGCGGACGGGCTGAGGCGGGTTGATGCGGTGAGCCAGTGAGGAGTGCTTTTGGCATATCAGGGTTAATTCTTTTGTATAGTCTCTACTCTAGGAGTAGTGTAAAGCTATAGGATTAACATTCAATTGGTTGGGAATGTAATTAATCCCTTTTGGAAATTTTATTTGGCCTGTAATCTTAACGGCTCAAGGCATCAACACAAACTTTATATTCTTTAGATGCATGTTAGCTCTAATTACGCCTTTAATCCGCACTTAAGGAACTAGGGTCCTTACATTAGTGTTATCAGAGCAGTGGTTAGAGAACCCGGGAACGAGTGAAGGGTAGCCTTAGCATGGTTGGCTAGATGTTTACATTTGAGCACGTTTATGCATGTGGCGCATATTTGTGTATACAATTTTTATACTAACATGCTATTTATCATTTATATTATCTAATGGTGTAGCATATATATTGTTTGGAATTGTTGTTAACCCTTGTGTTACAGCATGGCGGCTATGAACTTGTGGAACCTCAATGAAGAGGTGGGTGATATTGGCAGTGTGAATGCTAGCATTGGTTAGACAAATCCTTTGCCTCCACCTGCTGTGGGAGTAGAACCAGTGGCTCAGTTATTATTACCCGGGAGCATAGTCTTACTCAGTTTCTGACTTTCCACCCGCCCATGTTTGAGGGGACAGAGACAGGGGAAGAGGCCGAAGCGTGGCTAGAGAGATTGGAACAGATATTTGTGTCTGCGCCGTGTGCTAGGACGGCTTGGTTAAGGCTGGCAGAATTCCAACTGGCAACAAAGTCTTCTATGTGGTGGAAGATGACTGTGATGGAGTTGAGGGCCCAAGGTATGGTGATTGACTGGACCTTATTTAGAACCTGGTTTCTAAACCTGTAATTCTCTGCTGCGGCTAGACAAACCAAGTAGGATGAATTTACTAATCTGAAACAAGGGGGCATGACGGTATCGGATTATGCCATGCATTACTCATCATTGTTGAGGTATGTTCCCCATATCGCAACAAACGGACATGCCAAGATGAGACACTTTCTAAAGGGGCTGCGACCGGAACTATTTGATCGGGTTATTTCCAACAACCCGACATCTTTTGATGATGCGCTTATTAGAGTGGAGTTGGCAGAGATAGGGGTGGGTGCCTATACTGATGCTGTGCCCCCACCAGTTCCATCACAAAGATCCACATCTGAGAATCTGAGGCCCCGGGAGGATCTTTAAGTCACGTGGGACTTCTTCTTTTTCCCGGTTTAGCGGAAGACGGTCGGATAGCCGGAAGCAAGGGGACCGGAGGGGTGGTACATCTACTTTTGGGGGACCAACTCAAGCTAGTAGAGTTGGAGATGTTAAGTGTCACTTTTGCGGAGGGCAGCATTTGATGCGTGATTGTTCTGCGTGCTACATATGTGGCAAGTCGGGCCACATTGCTCGGCGTTGTCCCAATCGGGAAGGACAGACGGATCTTAGGGAAGGTCGAGGGAGGTTTTCTAGTGGGACGGTACAGCAGAGGCAACCGATGGTGCCTCGGCATATGGGAGGACAGGCGATGTGGCCACCTCGAGGACATGTCTATGCACTGAGCAGGGAGCAGGCCGATGCAGCTCCAGAGGATGTGATAGCTGGTACGTGCCTCTTATTTACATATTTCGCCTTTATTTTGATAGACACAGGTGCTTCGCACTCCTTTGTGTCTGCGCACTTTGTGGAGAGACATCATATGTGCACATCTCCGTTACCCACGTCTCTATATTGGTCTCGACACCCATCGGAAAGAAAGTTGTTGCTGATCAGTTTCTGATGGACTGCCTCATTTATTTTGAGGGCAATGAGATAAAGGCAGATTTGATTGTTTTGGGTATGTCAGACTTCGACTGCATTGTGGGCATCGACATTCTGAACAGATATCAGGCAGTGGTAGATTGCCGGCAGAGGACAGTTGTTCAGATCTGTTATGGGGATTCAGTGGACTTTCTATGGCAACGGTTCTCGTGCGAAGATTCCGTTGATTTCAGCAACCAAAATGTCCCAATTGTTGGAGCATGGACACACGGGCTATCTCATCTATGACACGACGGGAAAGAGTAAAGAATTAAGAGTTGGGGATGTACCAGTGGTAGCAGAGTTTGCTGATGTGTTCCCGGAGGAGATTCCAGGATTCCCACCGGCTAGAGAAGTCGAGTTTGGGATTGAGTTATTACCGGGGACATCCGCTATTTCTCGTGCCCCATACAGAATGGCACCGATGGAGTTAAGAGAATTGAAGGAGCAGCTGCAGGAACTCCTTGACAAAGGATATATACGCTCTAGCGTATCGCCTTGGGGCGCGCCGGTTCTTTTGTGAAGAAGAAGGATGGTTCGATGCGTTTGTGCATCGATTACCGGCAACTGAATAAGGCCACGGTAAAGAACAAGTATCATCTCCCAAGGATTGATGATTTATTTGATCAGTTGCAGGGTACTATGCTTTACAGCAAGATTGACTTGAGATCTGGTTACCACCAAATACGGGTCAGGGAGGAGGATGTACAGAGCAAGCATTTCGGACTCGGTATGGACACTACGAGTTCCTAGTTATGCCATCGGTGTGACGAACGCCCCCGACTATCTTTATGAGCTTGATGAACCGGGTATTCCAACCCTATCTGGATCAGTTTGTCATTGTGTTTATTGCGACATACTCATCTACTCCCGAGCGAGGAAGAGCACGTGAAACACTTGAGGACAGTGCTCCAGATCCTTAGAGTATCATCAGTTATTTGCCAAGCTCAGCAAGTGTGAGTTTTGGTTGAGCAGGTAGTGTTTCTGGGACATGTTATATCTAGAGTAGTGGATATCAGTGGATCCCAGGAAGATTGAGATGTGATAGAGTGGGCTGCACCCCACTTCTGTGCCCGAGATATTGGAGTTTTCTTGCTTGACTTGGTCATTATCGACAGCTTCGTCAGAAGGATTTCTAAGATTTGCTAAGCCGTTAACGCAGTTGGAAAAAGGGTGGGTACCATTCTTTTGGTCAGAGGCTTGCGAGGAGAGCCTTCCAGGAGTTGGAAGCACCGGTGGACCACAACACCCCGTGATAGTGATTCCTATGGAGAACAGAAGGTTTGTTCTATACACTCACGCATCAATGCAGGCCTTGGGTGGTGTACTTGATGCAAGATAAGCATGTGGTAGCTTATTCATCTAGGCAGTTGAAGTCGCATGAGGCTAGTACCCAGTCCATGATTTGGAAATGACGGCTATCATCTTTGCCCATGAAGATTGGAGGCATTATTTGTATTGTTACATCTTTTACATATACACGGATCAATAAGAGCCTGAAATTCTTATTTACTCAGGCGGAGTTGAATATGCGTCAGAGGAGATGGATGGATTTACTCAAGGACTACGACTGTGAGATAGAGTACCATCGGGGAAAGCAAACTTGACGGCAGACGCCTTGAGTCGGAAGGTGAAGAGTACTGCGGAGGATGCCATGTACTTATCGGCTATGATGACTTCTTGCTGCCATCTGGCTATGATTTTCGATGTGGATGTCATCGCCGGTATGGGTATCGACTTTATTGGCAGAGCCGGACATCTATGAGAACACCAGGAAAGCCCAGAAAACGGATGATGAGGTCCAGAGATGGTAATAATGGTACTTCAGGGACAGCCATCAAAATTCAGAGTGGCTGAGGATGGTTCTTTGAGACTCGTTAGCTGTTGGGTAATTCCATGTACGCCGGAGTTGCGTAGAGGGATCTTGGAGCGAGCTCATAGTAGCTGCTTTAGTATCCACCCAGGGGGGAGAAAATGTATAAGGATCTATGTGATCAATTCTGGTGGAAACGGATGAAGCGTGATGTGATCCTGTTTGTCAAGAGGTGTTTGATCTGTCAGCAGGTTAAGGCAGAGATGCAGAGACCTGGTGGCTGAGCTAAGGAGCTTAGAGATACCGGAGTGGAAATTGGGAGCACATATCCATGGACTTTGTTGACCCATTTACCGAGGACTACTTCAGGGTTGTGATGCCATTTGGGTGATCATTGATAGGGCTAACGAAGGTGGCTCACTTCATTCCCTAAGTATGACATACACATACTTGAGGATGGCTCAGCTGTATGTCCGGGACATAGTGAGACTACATAGGATTTAGTATCTATTATATCTGACAGAGATCCGCGGTTTACTATCTCATTTCTGGCGAGGTCTTCAGTCAGCTTTGGGTACTGACGGTGATGTTGAGCACAACCTATCATCCCCAGACGGATACGGGTCAGACGAGCGTACTATACAGGACACTCGAGAGGACATGCTAACGAGCTTGTGTATTAGAGTTGATGCCTCGTGGCAAGATTCATTGGCTTTGGTAGCGTTGCTTTACAACAATAGCTACCAGGCGGAGTATCCAGCCCCCAAACATGGGCTCCGTTGTGAGGGCCTTCTGTATGTTCGGCGTTGTAGGTCGCTCTTTGTACTGGGATGATTTGACCCAGTTAAGCGGTACGCGGACCCGAACTGATTCGGGAAATGGAGGATAAGATAAAGGTTATCCGTCAGAAAATGACGGCAGCCAGGGAACAGGCCGGCCAGCCTATGCAATAACCGGCGGAGACCGTTGGAATTTCAGTTAGGAGACAGGGTCTTTGTGCAATGATCTCAACTTTCAGGGGTGTGGTTCAGTTTCTGGCATGCGTGGCAAATTGTCTCCGAGGTATGTGGGACCGTATGAGATTTTACAGCGCATCGGTACCTTGGCTTACCGTTTGACACTGCCACCGTCGTGTTGTCTCGTATTCACGATGTGTTTCATGTATCTATGTTGCGGAAGTATGAGCGGATCCGTCACATGTGTTGCAGCCTTCTGAGGTGCAGTTAGATTCTGATGTATCCTATGAGGAACAGCCAGTCAGGATTCTGGATAGGGCTGATCACAGACTTCGGAACAAAGTGATACCGATGGTCAAGGTTCAGTGGGATCGCAGGGGTGTCTAGGAGGCCACGTGGGAGAAAACGGCATATAGTGCAGCACTACCCGGAACTATTCTCTGGTATGTGATTTATGTTTAGTTTCGATTTGGGTAAGTGCATGCGATTTAGAGGTCGAAATCTTGTAAGTAGGGGAGTATTGTGATATCCCCGAAATAATTAATTATAATTTGGGCATTAGTTATGTTTATGTGATTATTTATGGTGATAATTAATTATGTGTTGGAATTAATTATCTTGATGAAATGCTTAGTCACATGGTAGAGCGTGACCAAGTGGTGCATTTCGGGGTGCATGTGTATGCATGTTGGGAAATTGGGGGTATCGTGGTTTGATTATGGTAATTGATAATTATTTGGTAAAGCATGGTTTTAATTGGGGTTTTGATGGCATTTTGGTAAAATACTTTTAAAATATCATGTTGGGGGTATTTTATACATCATGATAATTGTTGGGGTACAATTTTAATTAAACCCATTTAACCCACTATACCCCACTCTACCATCACTTTACCAAAATTCCCCAACTCATTCTCCACAACCCTAACCCTCACCATTTTCGAAACTTGCTCACAAGAGGAGTAGAAATCCTTGCAAAAGCTTGGTTTGTGGGATTTATTGTGAGATTTGGAGTCCACAAGAGGTATGGATACCTCCTTGGTGTTTTATTGGTGTTTGGTTTGGATTTGAAATGGTTTTGGTTGTTTTAAAATGGGTTTGTTTTGGTTGGTATTGTTTTGGTTGGGTGTTGGATTTTTGGTTGTTTTAAGGTGCATTTTGAAGGTTTTTAGTGTTTATATGTTGTGTGGTTTGATGGTATATGTGTTGGTGTAGATTGGAGAAGAAAATGGCACAAAAATGGTGGAAAATCGCGTGTTCTGGTTGTGGCGATCGATCGCCACAAACGGCGCGATCGATCGCCGAGAGCCAGTGGCCAAATCGAGTGCAGGCGATCGATCGCCACAAATGGCGCGATCGATCGCCTCGAGCCAGTGAAGTCTGGCGATCGATCGCCATGTCAAGGCGATCGATCAGTAAGGCTCGCGATCGATCGCCTCGACACAGCGATCGATCGCAGGCAGGGGGAATTTTGGAAAATGATTATTTTGTGGATTTTTTGGATATTGGACTATTATTGACTCCTAATATTGGTTTGTGTGAATGTGTAGAACCATCCCAGGTGGCCACACAGCTTAGGAGATAAAGTCCACGACACAACACATTTGGGGACTAAGGTACGTAGTTAGACGTACGGGCATCGGACGGTAAAACGTATTTATACACATTGAATTGGTTATGCATTATGGTTGCATACATGGTCTTAATTATGCATTATGGTTGCATACATGGTTGGATATGCATTATGGTTGCATGTGTATATTGGATGCATTTGTGCATGTGATTGTGAGTCGAGATTATATTCCAGTGATGAAGAATACTTGCCGCCTTCATGTCGAAGCGATGATATAATACTTGCCGCTGTCATATTATAGCGATGAAGAATATTTGCCGCAAATATGTCGAAGTGAAGGATCATGCCGCAGTCATTACTATTGCGAGGGATATTATACCGCTAATATGTCGAAGCGCGGGGTATTAATGCCGCTGTCATGTAAACGCGAGGGGTATTATGCTACTGATATAATAAGACTGGAAATGACCATTGGTATACATGGAATGGATGCATATCATGACATGCATTATTGGTATTATAATCCATTGATTATGATTGTGGTACATGAACAACCAAGGGAGCTTTTAAATGTATTAAATACAGGAAGTGAATCGTATTTACGGTTTATGCATTTGAATTACAATCATATTATCGTGAATATGATTTATATACATGCTCATGGTTTTGGAGTTGTTCCTGTAGGTACTTTTGGGCGGACGAGCTGAGGCGGGTTGATGCGGTGACGGTGAGCCAGTTAGGAGTGCTTTTAGCATAGCATGGTTAATCTTTGTATAGTCTCTACTCTAGGAGTAGTGTAAAGCTATAGGATTAACATTCAATTGGTTGGGAATGTAATTAATCCCTTTTGGAATTTTATTTTGGCCTGTAATCTTAACGGCTCAAGGCATCAACATGAACTTTATATTCTTTAGATGCATGTTAGCTCTAATTACGCCTTTAATCAGCACTTAAGGAACTAGGGTCCTTACAATCACGCATGCTCAATAGCAGTGGCATCATAACCGATGTTCGCTCAAGGGCGACAATATCCAAATCATTGTTCGCTCAAAGGCGGCACCATATAATTTCCAATGTCTATCCATTTATTGCAATATAATGTACCATGCATTCAACAGTTGCAATTATATAAAAGTGCTATGCTCGTACGTCATACGTACCTTATAATTCCGTAGTTCGAATCCAATCTTGCCTTGGTCCCGTGACCGATGAATTATGTGCTAAACACAACTAATAATCCATAACTAAATTCAAGCATGCAACCACGTGCCCAAGCACGTTCACAAACCCCAATTATATCGTCAACCATTACGATTAACCATTTTAAAAGACCCCGGGCAAAGCATGCATCGAAAACTCAACACGAAAATAATTCCCACAAAACAGCACTGGCGATCGATCGCTCCATTCCAGGTGATCGGTCGCCTCTCAGTGTATTTGGCTATGCCTCATGGCGATCGATCACTTCTTTGAGGCGGTCGATAGCCTCACTGTTCATCTTCCTTAAAATTCCACCAACGTCGCAGCAATCGATCGCCCCGCCCTAGGGATCGATCGCCTCGACCTGTATCAGCCAAAAATGGCGTTTTCTTGCAAAATTTTTTCCAACAACAATCCTCACACCCATACAACATAAATCCTTAACTAGGGGCTATAAATCATCCCCTAAACACAACAACCCAAAAATCTTTAAAAACCCAAATCCTTAAACCAACTCAAATCCTACCACCAAAATCAACAATACTACAACCAAATCGAAGACAAGGTACCTGATTATCTTCGGGAAATCCGGCTCCCGAGCCAAGCTACCAGCGATTTCTCCTACAAGGGAGAAAATAGGGGAAATGGGGAAAGGGGTTTGAGCGCAGAGAGAGGGGAGAGAGAGAGGGAATCCGTGCAATGACGGAATACCGAGTGTACTTGGTATATATAGTACCAAAACTCCAAAATATCAATCCCTCCACAAATACATCATGAATCATTAAAAATCATCTGTTTTCAATAATTACCTCCCAATTTCTATTTCCATTACCAGCCCCAGTACAAAGTACTCCGGACCCCAAATCCCACCAAAACCAAATTCCAAGGTTTCACCACAATGAGAATACAATCTCATCTCTTGGATCCAACGACTCCAAATACGGATTTAAAATCCTCGGGAGTCCTAATACCGCAATTAGTTCATAATTGCCACAATTAAAATCCATTAAGGATCATTACTACTCCGGGATTAACACCATTAATTCCCGGACATCACAATACCACATATATATTGTTTACGGTTTCTATCCTTAAGGACTACGATGACGACATGCATTATCATCATATACATAATGTATAAAAATATTTAAAAAATAATAATATCCTCAATGCTATCACATTGCAATTTTAAAAAGTTTGTCTATGTTTTTTCATGAACAAAATATGTAAAATATTTTTTATTCATATGAAATGAATCTTCACGAAAACATTTATACACACACAACACACCAATGTATTGAAAACCTTGAAAAGTTATGGGATCTGGACATTTCTTTGGTGATCATGCCAACCCAGAAGATCACAGAGACTCAAACAGAAGATTTACGTAAAATTTCATTTTACTTTAATTTGTAATTTTTGTGGTTGGAAATCTAGAATAGGCAAGGTTGCAGTAGCACGCAGGGGCGGATCTGTAAAGGGGCAATGGGGGGCAAGTGCCCCCCTTGCCCCAAAAAAATAAATTTTTTACTTGAAAAATAATAATTTTTTTTAAAAATTGCGATTTCATCCTAGAAAATTTAAATTGCCCCTTAAAAATTACATTTTGCCCCCCCTAAAATTATATTTTGACCTCTAAATTTTTTGGCCTAAATTTCTCTTTTAAATTTTTTTTTGCCCCCCCCTTCCTAAAAATCCTGCATCCGCCACTGGTAGCACGTGTGGATGGATACACACTCTTTGCACCAATTTGGTTGATACTAATTGGATGAAGATATTCACGTCCAATAGCAATTATATTTACATGATATTATCTATAGAGTAACAACTATTCGACCACCCTCATTAGTGCAAGAAGGTGGTGTCATAATATAGACAGTCACTACTCACTACCAAACAAAGAGTGTTTAAATTGTGGGGTTTGGTCGTTCGGAAGAGATTAAACTAAATTTAATTTATTTGACAGGTTGAGTACCCACTAACTAGTTTGTCTTTTTATTAAGCCAACTATGGCCCTTTCAACATCTTCTACTTTTTGCTTTCTCCTTGTATAATATGATGTACATATTCTTATTTATCTTTTCAAAGATTTGAGGTTTTGATTGTGTGTGGCTTAGTATTTTGGTATCTTTTGGTTGGATCTCTCCAATGCAATTATATATTTTTTTGGTTTAACAAGGTATCCAGGTTTGCGTCTGACTAATCATTGGATGACGACCCCGGCCCCTCAGGACCGCCACCAGGTAAATCGAGGGATGTGTACGTATGACAGGTATCTGAGGGAGCGGACCAACAAGACCGAAACCCAGAACAAACCCCAACAATATGTCAGTGGAGAATTTGTCCCATGCGGGATTCGAACCTGCGATATCGAAGAATTTCCCCCCACGTTACCTCAGCCCTTACCAATCGGTATATCTGGGGCTCTCTAATGCAATTATTGGTGTCAAATGAAGTGGATGAGACCTCTTGGTTGCGCAACAAGGACCAAAATCGTGCAAAATATTATATTTTATGAGAAAATTTTTGATTTTATATTTCATTTTATAGAAGAATACAAATTTATTCATACTAGCTTCTCAATTTTAGGTTCATCACCATCAATTGTAAAAAAAAATTATATATATAATATTTATGGCCTTTCCAATTTGAATATTGAATTTTATAGAGAGAAGTGCAAGGCAAGTGGAAGATGAAAACGAAGTTTTGCGTGTTGCCATTTATTCATATACGATAAAGAGTGATGAAACACCAACAAAAAAAAAGAATTTAATATTTATTGTCATTAAAATTATGGAGATCGAGAGCTCTTTGATCTTATCGGGATGAATAAGAGCTCATATCCACTTTGAGGTTTTAAGGAATAGAATGTTTAAAATAAAATAGTATTAAGACCTTCTCAACTACTTGGATATCCGTCTCATCACCCAACACTCATACCTCCCATCATTTATGAAGAATTTTGTACTTTTGAGCCAACTCATGTAGGGATACATTCATGCTATCCCAAGAGTGGTGCCTTGGATGGCATCAAGCAACATCATGTAGAATATTACATGTGAAATATCTTGGTAATTTGACCCTCCAAATTCACCGCATTGGATCTGCATTTTTTATAGGAAAAGAAAGCAAATGAGAAATAATATTCATAAAAGGATTTAACGTGAAAATTAATCAAATCAGGAGAAAAACCACAGGGACCAGGGA
Source organism: Haberlea rhodopensis (assembly GCA_907163345.1). Classification (NCBI taxonomy): domain Eukaryota; kingdom Viridiplantae; phylum Streptophyta; class Magnoliopsida; order Lamiales; family Gesneriaceae; genus Haberlea; species Haberlea rhodopensis. Next base: position 1,131 of record CAJQUN010000236.1, on the reverse strand, counting down.
AGAAAGTATAATATATAAAAATTATTACAACCACATAATTTCTCTTCTCACCCCAAACACACCTACAAAGCTTTTTCACTAGCCACACTTTATAACTCCCACTCTCCCCTTAACAAGAAAGACACCTAATAAAATCTTTTCTGATATGGAAGCTCAGTCAAAGCCGCAACTACAGAGCATACTAAGAATTTTACTAGATTCTATATCAAGAGATGATTTATCTAAAACCAAAAATTGCTAGACAAGCTATTGACTGCTGCACTTAAACCAAAGACCTCAAGCCTTCTTTTATAATTAAAGGGTTGGTTGATTTCTCATCTCATTTCGATGTGGGATAAGAAAATGCCAAACCCATCAAAATATTTCACATGGATGGTTGGATGCCCCTGGCATACCCAGAGGGTACAACAATAAAACCCCAAGGCATGCATGTAGTCAGAGATTAAAATGGTAGCTAACCCGAGCCCCTTATGCAGCCGCACCTGCATACAGGTACATAGATATTTGCGATCTGCATAATTCATCAAGGAAAAAAGTGTTTTGCACACTCCCTTTGTTCCGGCAAATTGGGACACACACACCTCGTAATCTCAAAAGAGAAGTACGTATATATGCAATGAGTATTGTATATGCCACTTCAAATTCAATGGAGTTATGAGGAATAAGTTGATAATATCACCTCATTATTGCCATGAATTGTATAAACTTTACGGGATCCAAATTAAAGGGGGCGAAACGGGCACGGTCTGTTTGTGGGGTACATTTAATGAGCGGGTTTGAAATTAAGGTAGGGTAGAGATTTTGGTTGTAACAGCTAAAAAGGACCACCCTATGGCGTTCAAAAAAATTTGTGCTAGGGTGGTCCTGTAATTCAATGATTTACAACCATATGTTACGGACAGTCCCAACTTTCCATACATTTGACTAAAAAATTTGCGACAAATAATGTTTTCATGGTGGGTTTGGAGGTTCTCATGATGATATAGGATTCGACCTTAAAAATAGCCTAATCCTCATTTTTTTTCGAGTGAGGTCAGTACAGACATATTAGATTTGGCAAAAAAGATATGGGTGTGTTCGGGGTAAGATCCGAAATAATTTTTTAGTGGATTCATACCAGATATGACCCGG